>OX333071.1:79539062-80061563 GCA_946863875.1 Alloplasta piceator
TGGAGACTTGTATCTGAATTATCAATGCAAATAAACGAGTGAGATTCCTCGCTTGTTCGCGAGAGAAGAAATTTTTGTTTTTCAAAATCCTCGTCCTTTTTTTTGTACGTCGAGTCGAGTTATCTCTATTTCTTTGTCTCGCTTTTATAGTCTCGTGACGCAAAGTCTCTCTTATCGGTTGTATATAGAAAAAGCGTCGAACAAGATCGACGTTCGTAGATCGCGTAATGTGGCCTTTTCTCCTTTCTTTCCTTGGGGCGCGTCGATCACGAGCAAAATCTCGATCGATCGCGCAACATCCAATGAAAATAAAACGACGTACCGTCGATCTATACATATATATTTGTTTGTACGTACTGGATCTATAGATCTATAGATCTTTGGATAGATGTGTATACAGAGCGGCAACTATTCTGGGGGCAATTCTAATGGTTGGGCCATCGTTCACTCAAAATTTAAAAAAATTAAAAAAATTTCGTTAATGTAAGGTATAATCTAGTATTTAATCGAAGGAATGAGCGAAATATTTATTTTAAACAAAATGGCGGCTTCGAAAAAAAATTTTCGATTTACGATGCAAATTTTTGCAATACATTGTTTATAAAACGGAAAATATTTATCCGTAAAAAAACCTTCGATCAATTACAAAAACTCCTTAATTATGCGATAAACGATAAACTCCTTAATTATGGATTCGATTAATTTATATAAATGTGATTTTTTTACAAAACCAAATAAATTTTTTGAAAAATATAATTTTCAAAAATTTCTCGTCACTCGATTTTATTTATTTTTTCTTAGACGGCATAAGCATTGATCCATTCTGGCGAGGATTCGATTCAAGGGACTCGGCCAAGCAACTTTAGACACATCGGTCTCTCTTGAATGGCAAAATAAAAAAAAAAAAAATTCTATAACGAGAGTGACCCGAAGTATTATATATATATATATATATATATATACAATATACATGTGGGTGCCCGAAGGGGGTACCAGCATGATGCCACACGAGGATTGACTAATTGGATCGCTGGTCGAACAAACATCTCTCGTATATATTTTATTGTACACGTATATGAGCCTATATATGTATTACATGTCACGGTTAAATGTATCGCGAGCAGCCAAGACTTTGCGACGTCGCGTGGCCATTATTCATCGAGCTTTATTGCCCCTTGCCATGCATCGTCGTCCATTCGATTCCCTCTCTCTCTCTCTTTCTTTCTTTCTTTACCTCTTTCTCTTGATAATGCCGATTCTCTTTGTTTGAATTTCCTCGCTGAGTGAGGCCCAGGCGCACTGAGTGACTGATATACATTTCCAGAACGAGACTCGCCGCGGTCCCCGATGAGATTTGTACAGATAAAAGGCGAAGGTGAAAATACCAGCGAGATTCCCTCTCGTCGACGATCACTCGCACTTTCGATCAAACGACTGACTCGGTCGGTATTACGACTGAGGTGTCTCCTCGATCCTCGAAATTTCGAGGGTCGGGGAGACATTTGGAATTGGAACGGGGATAATAGTGTCTTTCTTTTACGATTTTATTTCTCGACTCCCGATGTAATGAATCTTGAGGAAATTTTTGGGGCCTTTCTTCACACATTTTGACGTTGGAAAATAATTTTTTTCATACAAAAATATCGAAGATTTGTACGAAATTATTTATACATTTTCCGTGGCTTTTTTGTGCTCCTTTAATCAGAAATTTGACTGGGAAAATCACAGGATATTTATTTTAAAAATTGAACTCTTCACCTTCCTTGAAAAATCGATTTGAAACATTTTCTGCCAAAAGTACATTTTCTTTTAGTCTTACAATGTGTTTCGTTCATTGTGATGAAACAAAATTTGGCTTCACGTGTAATGTAATTGTATGAAAATTCAAAAAATACTTGCTCATTCTTGTTTAAAAAAAAAACACCATTTTAACGTTCTAATCAGAGTGCTGACCTCAAAATTTCGAAATGATTCATAAAAAGTGTCATCTGGATCAAACTTCGGTAAATTACAAAAGTAATGGGGTATTGAAATTTAAAAAAATCACGTTATAAAATTCTGCGTTTTCGGACGGGAAGTTTTTTTTTCACCATTGCATTGTTTATTATGGGGTTTTGGTGCTGTTTCAAACCTCAAATACAGTTTCTGTACTGCAGATATGGAAAATTTCATATATCCAAGAAACTCTGCATGTGAGGTTTCAAACAGCACCAAAACCAGAGAAACTTTGCACCTTAAACGCAGTTCTGTGAAAATAAAAAAAAGGGCCCCAAAAAGTCTCATCAGAATCAAACTGGCGGCATTTCAAAATTTTTCTGGAAGGGCTACGAAAAAAATGGCTCAAATGCTGGAGAATAATAATTAAAAAAAATTAGATTCACCTAAAACGTAATTCTATGAAAAGTCGATAAAAATTTGCTTATTCTTGATTTTAGAAAAATTAAATTTTTTCAACGTTCCGATTAAAGTTCTGATCTCAAGATTTCTAAAAATAATACACAGGGAGTTTCATCCGGATGAAACTGACGAGATTTCAAAAAATATTTTGGAAGGGTCACGAAAAAAGTGGCTCAAATGCAGGAGAAAGTATACAAAGAATAGCATCCGGACGAACTGTGACTCACAATCAGAGGCCATTCAATCTTTCTTCCATCATGATCCTCTTCTCGGATGCATTTTTTTTTTCATTCGTTCTTTTTTCTCCTTGATTTTTTTTCGTACCTTTCTCGATTCTTCCGGCCAGCTGAGGATGCCTTTAGGCTGAATCACACCGGTTAACCTCGACTCGCGAATGGTCCAATTTCTCAAACGACACCGCTCGGACACAGCTATTTTACTGATCGAATGAAATTTTTTTCTTTTTTTAATCTTTTGTTTAATAAGAAACAAATTTTCACACCGAGAGGAAAAGGTGTAAAAATGCTCGAGAGTGTTTATTCGTTACTTCCTTTGTTTTTCTTATTCTCAACAACAATTTTCACATGGTAATTATACTTTTTTTGTTGTTGTTGTTCTCTCTCACGAGCGATTCGCTCGTTTTACCGCGGCGTTTGCTCGCAATTGTGTACACGCAATACGCAACATGAACGCATTTGCAGTATCCTGAGAATCCTTGCCAGCTGCGTCCAAACGCCTTCCCCTGAGACGCGATTACGCTACTCGACGATTACGCGCCTAATGGCCGGTATTCCTATTTTTATACGCGCCAAGTAATTCCGAAGCCCCCTCGCGAGTCCTTGCTCGAAAAAATTGCAAACGTTGATTGTGCAATTAAAAAAAGAGCGATAATAAATGTCGCGGGCTTGCAGGAAGTTATACCTACCTTTGATCCCCGAATTTTTTTATTTTATTTCGTTATTCTTTTTATCCAAGTTTATTTCGTTTCTCGCCATAAAATACCGCTAAAAGTTTGATATATAAAAAAAAAATGTATCAATCAAATATATAAAATGTTTGATAAAAAAACAAAAAGTGCATCGATTGTTTTTTGGTACTTTTTTGTAATCTGATATTTCTTAATTATATATTAAGAATATTTAAAAAAATGCATATTGATTAATTTTACTGAAATGAGTAATTAGCTGGGAAAAAATATTGATTTTCCACAAAAAAAATTTGATTTAAAAAAAATAAACCGGTCAACCCCTCCGGTAATTGAAAAAAAATTCAAATTATCTCGAATGAATTACATGAAATTCCGCATGGAGAAGCAACGACTCAATTTTTATGGTATTATTTTCGTCTACAATTTTCTAAATTATTCATTAAAAATATGAATACACCGATAATCGACTTTTTTGCTTCACAGACTGCAATTAAAGAATAACGATGAATCGAGCGCAAGAAGAACGTTTGTTTTTCTCTGTAACAAATTGGCACGCGATAAGTAGCCAGAAAAAAGTATAGAAATTATATGGCCAATGTTGCCTCATTCTTCCTATTACAAATTATCACCATTACGCGCCATATTTTAGTGTTGAAACTCATTGCGATAACAATGACGCAAACTTCACCACCATTCGCGCATATTTATTACATGAATGTAGGTTTGAATATGTATTAGATTTGTCCTGTTATGCAGAAACGTATAATCATATATATATATATATTATACACACAAATGCATGTATAAAAAATCCCCGGAAGAAAAAATGCGGCCATGTTGCGTTTAGGCAACCGAAACGCGGTCCGAGATGACGAAGGTCGTTCCTTGACCTTCTCGGGCCTCGAAGCTGAAAGAGAAAAAAAAAGCGACTGGTTTTAAAACGAGCTCACGATCAGTCGGCGTTTCTCGCCACGTTGACGGCGCACGCAGGAAGACTTTCCAGCTGTCCGCGCGTTACATTACAAATATATATTATAAAGAAGGTTTTTTTTTCCAAAAAGGTTCATTGACCTCTGTATCCTCGAGCTCTCGATCATTTACCGATTTCACATCTCCTCGTTGTTCATGAATCCTCACAAATTGAATTGATATAAGAAAAAAAAACAACCTTCCGTTGCCATTGAAATCGAATATTCCTTTTTATGCACTCGGGCAGTGTCGAGCATCGATCATTTCAAGAATTTTATACGAATTTTGCTTCGCAGTGAAAGCTTCGCTCTCGTACAATTTTTAAAAAAATATTGTTTATTTTGTCTAAATTTTTGTGAAAAGTAAAATATTTTTTCATCAATAAAAAAAATGCAAAATGAATCAAATAAATTGAAAATGCTTTTAAAAATTATTTTCTACCACTTTTAAAATTAATTACAATTGATTGTATTATAAATACTCATCTGAAATATTTATTTCAATTTTGCTTTGCTTCTTCTCACAAATACATTTTTTTAGAAATAAAAAAGAATTGAAAAATTCAAAAGCAGAGGAATTCAATATTTTTAATACTTTTTTTCGCGCGATAATTTTATGTTATCTATTGGATCAATGCTGTCGCTCGCATTTGTCAATTTTTTTGTTACTATTATTAATCTCCAGAGTGAAAGGCGACGATGTATGACAACTGTCTCTCTCGCTTTTTTCTTTCTTTCTCTGTCGTTGAAGCACGACGGACGCGGATCGTCGATTCCACAGAGGGAGAGGGAGAGAGCAAAAACATTCGACGCTCCCTCCTACGATATAATTGTCCCATTTTCTTCGCTGCACGTTTGATCTCCGACGAACGTGGAGAGAAAAAAAAAATTGATCTCGAAACTCTCGTTGCGAGGGCGAGAGTTCCGTCTGTTACAAATCCGACACCCGAACAATGGTAGATTGTTTCGTACGGTTAATTTAGTAGCTCGTTAGCGAGATGTAATTTACTAGTTGCTTATAAATGTATACGGGGCGTTCCATCCCAAATCGACAGTTTGAAAAACTTTTTTTTTTATTTCCTCAATTTCTTAATATTTTTTAGTACCCATCAACAGACCCTTCTTGTTGAATTTTGAGATTTTTTTGATCACCCGTTCAAAAAAAATCGCTCTTTTTTTTGGTATTTTGGTCATAACTTCTTTAATAATGGTCAAAATTAAAAGCTTGACCTTTTCAGAAAAAAATACAACAAAAATATTCGACGCGTTTTTGAATGAGTTTTTTGAGTTTTAAACTTTAAATCGCGCTTTTAAAAGTGTCATTTTTTATTTATTTTTTTTAATTTTTTGTTTCAAACAACTATCTATTCAACAATTTTTAAGACTAGTCCGATCATGGGATTTCAATAAGTACTATTTTTTTCGATTTTTGAAAACTAAATTTTTTTTTTGAAATACCAAACTCCTGTAGAAATATACTGGGTGTCCTTCGAGATTGAACTGGATGCACTGCAGAAATAACTCGATATTTACGGGGTTAATCGAAAAACCCCGAGACACGTATCAAATCGATTTGAGTGAAGAATCAATTGGCTATCTTACTTTTTCATGATGTCCACGTTTTCAAGGTGATATCAAGGTCAACTTTATGTTTTTATGAAGAGTTATATTTTTCACAACAGCACCGTTCTATATATAAAAATATGTACAACTTTTGTTCCAAATGTTTTTCGATTCGTCCAATACAAGTTCCCATAAAGATAAAACGATGAACTCGATAACAAAAGTGCCTTGCAATGAATTTTCTACATACATTTATATATAAGGTCAAACGTACCGCCGTGCAAAATGCCCTCATTGTACTCGTTACTCCGAGGCACACTTACCCTTTTTAATTTTTTTTCGCCATTTTTCTTTTTTTTCCCATCGCGATGCAAACGGCCTGCCAATCTTACACGTAAATCGCATTAGGTCCTCGCTATATCCGATCAAATTAGCATAATGTCGGATCGAAGAATCTTGCATCATTACTCATTTGCATATCTTTTATTGTTCCAGGTAAGAAAATACAAGGATTGTCTACTTCGCTCCTTCTTTCTCTTCTTCGTTATTTCCCTCGATTCGTCGACGGACCAAACAGGGGTGTGATTCAGCCCATTTGTGAGTAAGATATTTTTTTATCCGTCTTAAATTTTTTACTCTAATTTATTGGGACTCTTCGAGACGAAGAATTGAATGAATCCGATCTTGATTATTTTATGCAAGTGTAAACTCGTAACTTGCGTCAGTGGAAGCGTTTTTTGCGCAAGACTGGGAGTTACGCCCTCGTGATTTTTGTCCGCTTGTGTTTATCGATTCCTGATTATCGTTATCGTGTTTTCTCGGCTCGACGGACACACGAGACTGTCGGAATGCGCGACTGTTTACTTTCACTGTCAACTCGCGTGAGGCTCCGTCGCACGCGAGCCAACTCCTCGGCTCACTTTTGTTCCTTCATTCCTCCTTTTGTTCGCTTCCCCCCTCTTGATTCTATTTTTTCTATATCCGCGTTTTACAGTGAAGCGCACCATGTTTGTCACGGTCAATGACTATTTTTTTTACATTTTTTTTCCGCTCCATCCAAGTCTCAAGTTAAGGGGTCGTTCGGAGTCAGGAGGTAGAAAAAAAGCCATTTTTCAAGAATTTTTTTCTGGAAAGACATTTTACTTTATTAATGAAAAAGTTCATATACTAATTTTTGTAACCTTTACCTTTATTTTGAAATTTTTCTTTCAAAAAAATAATGATTCACGAAGCCGCATTAGCCGATCTCCGGGAGATTCTCTAAAAAAGGCATCTTGCAGTGGGCACGATATCTCTGGATTGGATCATCAAAAATAAAAAAATAACAAAGATTCGTTACTATAAGGTATGATCTAGTATCCGATCGAAGAAATAAGCAAAATATCAATTGTTATGAAAATGGCGGCTTCGAAAAAAAAATTCGATTTTTTAATGAAAATTTATTACTAAAAAGTATATATTACAAAGCTTGTGTAAACATTTCAGGGACAGTGAATTAGAAGCGTTGGCAGGAAATTGCGGATTTTTAAAATTTTCCATGTTATCTATTTCTGTTTTTTTATTTCATTTCAAGAAAAGAATTACGAAAATAGTCTGCTATAAAGGGTCTTTGAAAAAATCGTCAGTACTTTTTAGTCTCACGTCGGTAAAACGGTGGAAAAAGTCACAGATCAAATTCGAGAAGGTTGGGATTGAAAGTTGATCCAGATAACTTGGATAGCCCATATATATTTATATGGGCTATCCAAGTTAAAAATATGGGCTATCCAAAATAAAAAAGTAAAAAAGATTCCGTTAATATTAGGTACAATCTAGTATTTGATCAAAGGAATACGCAAAATATTTATTTTTAACAAATTTATCGATAAAGAAAAACTTTCGATTAATCAACGACATTCTCGTTACGTCTTTAGGTAGAAAGAAAAATATATATATAATATATTTTAACTCGACTCGATGACGCGTATGTTGGGCAGAATTGTTTTTTTTCTCACTCGCGATTTCTCGTTGAATCGCGACGAAGAGCTTAATTAATTGCATTATTCATGAGGCTCGCGTGTGCTCTCGGGCGCGACTGAGAATGCAAAAGTTTAATGACTGAATAGTGAATATACATGTACGTGTGTGCATTTATATTCAAGCAGAGAAGAAAGATTTTTTCGTAATGTATATATACATGTATATTCGTATAAAGTGCAAGCGGTAGCCAGAAATTGTAACATTTCAATTCATGTAAGAATCGCCAAATTGAAATTTATTACGTTTTACAAATAGCAGGCAAAACAAATCTTTTTTTTTTAAATTATCATCTTCCGTCGGAGAACGTTTTAAGGGTGAATTTCGTGGAAGGAGTTGAGGCAAAAAATTAAAGAACATTTTTCCTCATTCAAGTACTACGATTAAATTCAAATTATTTTATTTGCTCCAAATTAATATCCTTTTCAAATACTCCAATATCTCTTCTTTGAAACCCAGATTCAAATAAATATTTTTCCCGGGCGCACGTGTCCCCGTATTATCGTGAATTTTCAATTCACATGGAAAAGTCGGTCTTTGTCGTTTTATTCGCTCTTTACGTGTTCTCTAATGACAATTATTATCGAAAAAGCTAGACTTAAACTCACGTATAGGACGTTACGGTCACGCGCTCCAATGTTAGATTACACAGTGCGAACTCTCTTAATAGCATATATAATATGTGTGTGTGTGTGTGTGTGTGTGTGTGTGTGTGTGTGTGTGTGTGTGTGTGTGTGTGTATCTACATAGATATATGTATATATGCGTCTATCAAGAGACTCGTGCGCGAGAGAAAAAGAGAGAAATGGAAAAAAGTGCACCATTCGTCTCGAGGCGCGTTCACACGCGACATCGGCGTGATTATCATTATTATGTCGAGAGTTTGAAGATGAAGAAAAAATGAAAAATGCGCAAATATCATAATAATGATTATTCCAATGTCCGTGTCGGTTTATACGGGTTTGCTGATCCACCCGTTAACGGGGAAAGGTCAGAAACAGCTGTTTCTCAGCTTCGGGAACGGTAACGAGTTGCACGGTTTTCTTAAATATCTTTATCGTTCGTAGAGTCAAGGGTAATGACTCCGTGAACGAAATATATATCGCGAAAGCGCGTAAAGAGAAGAACGAGACTCGATGATGTCCCCGGAGCCATTATTTCTCTCTGATGTATATATTTATTATTTTTCATTTGAACCTTTCGCACTTGCAGGGCTTTACGCTTCCACGAGTCATTCTGCGAAATGTCCTTGCGTTAAAATGCGAGAAAATGGAAAAGAAATCTGCTTCTTATTGTTAGTGCAGAAATGCTTTTTTGGGGCTTTTAGGAATATAATTTTAGGACGATCTAAAGTTATATTTAGCGCAATGAATAATATGAATGACGAATAATATTAATAATGAACAGGACAATAGCGAGGAAAAGTGAGGATTTTTTTTAACGATAAAGGATTCTTCGGATTTTATTGATCGTTATTCTTTTTGAAAAAAACGGGTTTCCGGTGCTGAAAAGCCTTTTTGGGGCTTTCGGAAATTTTAGGACAATCAAAAATAATATTTGGAACAATGGGTAATTGTCGAAGAAGTGTAGGATTTTTTTTTAATATAATTTTTTTTCCGATTTTATTCATCATTTTTATTCTTGAAAAAAATTGTTGTTGAAGCAGGAAGGATTTTTGGGGCTTTCTGGAATTTTAGAACAATTTTTAATCTCATTCAGGATGATTAATAATTCTATTTAGGACAATGGATGATTGCTGGAAGAAGTGAAATTTTTTTTAACGATAAAGGATTTTTTTCTGATTTTATTGAGCTTTGTTACTTTCGGAAAATAATGGTTTTCAGTCAAGGAACGCTTTTTCGAGGCTTTCGAAAATTTGAGAACAATTCATAATTCTATCAGGCCACTAATGATTTAAGGGAAAGTGGAGAATTTTTTTTCTCATTTCATGAATAATTTTTTACTTTTGGAAGAAAATTCTGCAAACACATTTTTGGCAGATCGCCGATAATTAATGTTTGAAGAAATTAGTTGATGGAAATTTAGAAAAAAGTTGGTGGGGTCAAAATTTTTCGTTGGTGTTTTTGAAGAATCAGTCATATTGACTGAAATGGTACCTGATGTGTATATTGTGTACATAAGATACAAAGTACCATGGACGTGCCTCGAGCCACCGAGTGCATCGCATAATGCGTTTTTCTCTATGTGGGTCAAGTCCCACGACCGTCCGTCAAAGTGTTTGGGTACACGAGTCGTATATTCACATATTTATGTCTGCATCTCGATGACGACAAAGTCCTTCTCTGAGAATTAAAAGAATAAATCTCTCGATCGATGGGAAAAACCGTGATATGAATTTTATACATTTCCAATATTCAATGCAATTTTTCTCACTTCAGAATTCGGCAGATTTTGTTTTTCTCCGACTTTTTGAAACAGAATCTTAAGGGGGTATTCTGGTCTAGTATTTTTAAAAAATCATTTTTTATTGCATATTCTTAAAGTTTAGACCTTTAAAAATATATCCTCGAAAGAAAATTTTTAAATTCCTATTACTTACGGGGTTCTAGCTATCTTAAACCGACGCAGCAACTCGCTCGTCACTCCGGAGCAAATCGGAATATAGACGTTTTTCTCAAGACTACTTTTCTCAACATGATATCTCAAGTTCCACACGACCGCTTTACTACAAGTTTTTCACCAATCTTTAATGTACAACGTCCTGTCGCCCCTAGCACTTTTGTATAAAAATTATTTTTTTTTCACTATTTTAAAAAAATTAAAAGCTATGAAAAAAAGAGTCAAAAAACACCTTTTTTGTTCAGACAGCCGCCATATTTTTTAAATTTTGTATCGGATGACTGGAAAGATTGCAATCGTGTCAACCGGCACACCCCCTTTTTTTAACCCCAACTTTACGAGCTTGTAACTTATTTAATTTTCTTTTTTTTCTCGAAATTTTTTTTGTTTTTGTGCGTAAATATTAATAAATATGTTTTGGAACAAAGAATGGTAAAAATAGTTTTTGTTTTCTTTCTTAAATCCGAGCTCGACAAAACGTTCAAAATGTGTGTCTCTAGACCAGAATTACCGCCTTGATCAATGCATATCAGCTCGCTGAAATGTTCTATGGCCGATGTTATTTTTGGAATATCGAAGGAAGAAATTGAGTCGTTTGAAATCAAATTAAAAGTCGAGATGAAATTAGCACGAATTCAACGCCATTTTAAACTTCCCGCTTCGCTGTATTACGACTGAATCGTAATGCGCGAATCGCAAATAACGCGGAGGCTTGATACGTGATTGCAAGATGGTGAGGCATGGATTAAAAAAGAACGAGACTCAGAGATTAAAAGTTTCACGCACGTTTGTCGTTGGCAAGGTTTCGCACGTGAGGTTATTGCCAATTTAGCCATAGCATACTTTCGTGCGAAACAGCTGGATAACAGAAATAGGGGAGTTGCAATACAAACCCGTGAGTAGGCCGAGGTAAAATTCCGTGTGGATGGGAGATCAAATAATCGAAAAAGGCAATTTTTTAGGAATTTTTTTGAGAAACTGCCTGTACAAGTTTTGATATTATTTTCTAGGACAATTTTAGGACAATCTACGAATCCATTAAAGTCAAATAACAATTGTATTCGGAATAATTAATAATTGCAGGAAGAGCCGAGGACCTTTTTACACGCTTTTATTTAACTCACACTGTTTGTTGTCTGCGTCAAATTTTGTAATCGATTTTTCGACCACTTCCAGTCGACCGATTGACTTGAAATTTGGCAGGTGTGCATAGTTCCGGTGACAATGCAATATTATCGCAAAAAATTTTTTGCAAAATAAATATGTTTCGCAGAATTTCTTCCAAAAAATTGTCTTGGAAATTTGTTTGCAGCAAAAAATGTTTCGCAGAATTTTTTCAAAAAAAATTGCAAATTATTTGCAAAAAAAAATATTTTTTGCAGAATTGTTTCCAAAAAATTGTCTTGGGAATTTGGAAATAGTTTGCAACAAAAGATGTTTCGCAGAATTTTTTGCAAAAAAAATGTTTCCATAGAAACCATAGAATAACTTGCATGTACAATAACTTGACTATATTAAAACTTGACAATGTAATAATAATATAACTATTTACTATTTGTTTGATATGTTATGACACAGGGCTCTCGGATATTTGACAAGACTAAAAAGTATAAAATAATATTATATAAAAATAATTTTTTTTAAAAACACGCTTTTATTTATGCGTAAAAAGTGTACTAAAAAGTACAAAATAATTTTTCCTTTGCTACTAAATGTGAACCAAAATCTTTATGACTAAAAATAAAAGCGTGGGACGCTCAGGATCCACTTCTCTACCGCATACGCACTTGTATCTTGGCTTATGATGAGCGCCCCACGCTTTTATTTTTAGTCATAAAGATTTTGGTTCACATTTAGTAGCAAAAGAAAAATTATTTTGTACTTTTTAGTACACTTTTTACGCATAAATAAAAGCGTGTTTTAAAAAAAAAAATTTTTTTTATGATAAACGATTTACTTCAAGACAAAAGATAGGTATTATGTGCGGTAACGTTTTTTTAGAGCTTTCCGAAATTTTAGGACAATCTGTAATTTATTTAGGACGATTAATGATCGCAGGGAGGGTCGAGGATGTTTTTTACGATAAAGGATTTATTTCTGAACTTATTAATTATTTTTACTTAAAAAAAATGGTTCTTAGTGCAGTAATTGACGCTCTTTCGGGGCATTTTGAAATTTTAGGAAAATCTATAATTCCATATAGGACGACTAAAAATTACAGAGGGAGTTGAGGATTTTCCGGCAAAAGATGTCTTTTTTTATTAATTATTTTCACATTTTGAAAGAAATTTTTTTTTAGTCCAGTAACGCTCCAGTCGATTCAAAATATATCATCGATCGATCCGAGAGGATAAAAAAAAATTAATTTCATTTAGGGAAAAAAATTATTTTCTCAATTTTTCTTCGCGTTTTTTCTTTGCTCTCCCACGGAGCTAGTTAGATTTTATAGTTTCACCCTGGTTTCTCGGGAATACGGTGCAAAAGCCTCGTAGTAATTTGTGCGAAGAGACGACTTTTCTCTCTCGCTGTATCTAATACTGCAAGAAAGAGAGAGAGAGAGAGAGAGAGAGAGAGAGAGAGAGAGAGAGAGAGAGAGAGAGAGAGAGAGAGAGATGGCAGGAGAGGGGAATATCTTATCCCTGGAGATTTCGAGAAGAAGCATTTAACGTACCGACCTCCGGCGACGCTGGAAATATTCCATCCCTCTCTCTTTCTCTCTCTGTACCACAAATAACGAGAGTCGCCTCTGTTATTACGCACGATATTTCATCGTCGGAATTTCCCCGTTATTCCTATGTATGCTCTGCTTCTTTCAGAGTGTATTTTTTTCCCGAGGATCCTTGGATACGCGTCTGCGATCGATAAAGATCAAAATCGTTTATTCGAGAACTGAATCATTTTTTTCATTAATTTGCATCTTTCCAATTGCTCAAGGAGCAATTTTCAAAAATCCAACCCAAATTTTTTAATGCCACTGCAATCAAAAAATAAAATTGAAGCAACTTTTATTGTAATTTATCAGTTTTTTTATTTTTTAAATTTTGAAATCTTTGAATTTTTGAATTATTGAACAATTTTTGTAAATTAACGCTAATTTTTTAATCTCACTGCAATCAAAAAGCAAAATTGACGTAAACTGTACACTTTTATATTATTTATATTTACCAATTATTTCTTGTTTAGATGTTATCTCGGAATTTTTTAATTTTTGCGAATTTTAATTTTATTATTTTTAAACTTTCAAATCGTTGAATTGTAATTTTTTTTTTAATTTTAAAAAATACAAATTTTGATTTTTTTAACTATTGCCATTTTAAATATTTTTTAACTTTTAATTCGTTGAATCGTAGATCTATTAATTTTTTAAATTTAAATTTATATTGATAATTTTAACTGAATTTTTTTTTATTGCATATTTTTCCATTTTGGCTAATTACAATACTTTTTTTTACATTCCAATTTTTTGATTCTTGCTCGAAAAATGTAATATATTAAAAAATTTGTCGTCATTTTTGTTTCTTCATCAAATTCCTTATCTCGAATGGCAATTGTTTCGAGCCTTGGTATACACAAAGACAGCTTACGCAACGAAGGGCGATATCGCAGGTAGTCGGGGATTTCTCCCTCGGGTCTCTTTCTCCGGCGGAGGGCAGGGAGCCGCGAAAAAGCGTATTGGCCAAAGTCCATAAAGGCCTTCCAGGTACAACAATGCTATATCGCGTTTTCTCAGTCACTACGCCGAGGACCATTTTGCCCTCATCGCTGGTAGATACGACATAAACAGCGGTCGGTGGAAGGAACGAAAGGAAAAGAATAAAATAGTCGAGAGCCGGAATAGAGTCGGCGGATGAGAATATGTGTGTGTGCGTGTACGCGCACCTCTTGGCCAATACAAGTAGAAAGAGCTCTCTCTCTACTCGGAGTATACTCGTATCGGTTTGCGGACCCTCGAGTTGGCGCCCTTGGCAGCGAGCCTTGCCCCGGTCTCGACGCTTTACCCCCACTCGTTTACCTCTGTATCAACGCGACTCGAGCGTCCTCTTTGTCTCGCACGACTACTACCTTAAGGTAATCCTTGCGGTACAGTCGAGCCAATCGTGTCGTACTAAAATTTCTAAAATTGTTTGCACACCTTTTGAGCCTGAAAATACTGCCAACTCGAGGTGGATTTGGGTCAAACAGGTTCTGCTTTGTGTAAAAAAATATACACAACACTGATTTACACTTGAAAGAGTGTAAAAATAATTTTTATAAATTTTACTTACCAACGGATTTCACTGTATCGCAAGGACTACCTCAATGCCGTAATATTTTTCGTCCGCTTATTAAAATCTCTCGCTCATTAATTTCACGGCCATGGGCGGTAAAAATTGAAAAAAAAAATCAATTTGAAAAATTGACGAGGGCAATTTCGTACACGGAAAAACGATCGAGGATCGTGGGAGAAAAAAAAAGAACGAGTGGAAAGTTGCTCGTGACGAATCTAATATCGATGGCTTCGGTATTGTCGTTTTACATTTTCGATAATCGGTCAACCTTTTTTTTTCTTTTTTCAATCAAGTACTTTCTTCGCCCGCGGAGAGCCTGAATAGGTTTTTTCGTGATTCTTTCATTGCCTCGGCCGGTTTGAGTCACGAGAATATTTAACCGGTAGGACGGCGATCGATCGGAAATTCGTTTATCATGTCGTCGTGATCGTTTCGATCCAGTCGAGAATAACACAAATGACTCTGAGAGCGACGAGAGTCGCGGATACGGAGGAGATAAAGAGATTGCGTAATTTTTTTACGATCCACGTGTCCTGTTTATCATAAATTATCGGTAATCGGTTTGGGTTTTGTAATCAGATCGATTGCAAAACACAGTGTGCGTCATTTTCTTCTTCTTTTATTCGTCGTCATGAAGAACAATTATTCAACAATCTGCTCGATTCTCGAATTTTCATTGTATTTATTTTTTTCAAACGTCGCGGGAAATTGATCGATCTCATTGCTTATTATCGAATTCATTGTCATTCGAGGGGAATCATTGGGCAACGATCATTGCACCACCATCCATTTTCTCTTCCACCATTTTATTTCGTGGCGAGCATCGACGATCTTTGTTCTTTTTTTCTTCTTCATTGTCGTGTAACGATAACCGACCGATTCTTTTCACCGGGTCAATTCCACTTTTTCCCTCTTCGGTCGATGCGATGACGAAAAAAAAAAACAACAAAAAATTCGTTGGCTCTGAGATCCTTTGAGGCTTTGTTGTGTCAAAGGTTCAAGTTCGTGATGACGTCCATGACGCACAATTATGATTGCGTCTTTAGGCACTGGTAGGACGTACGAAAAATTTAATGACCATTCATCCAAGGGACAGCGTGCGCGAGTCTTTTCGAGTCGAGCGATAATTAAGCGGTGCCATTTAATATCCCGTCCATCCTTCCATTTGTCTTCGTTACAGCTTTTTCAATGAAACGTCGATGTCCGTCTTCCTTTTCATAGAAATTTTCTCATTCGTGCTTTACCGCTGTCTCCTGGATTTTTTAAATTTTACCTGAAAGTGCGTCCGTGCGATACCCATTGGATATTTTTGGTCATCCGAACAGGTATGTGACTCACGACCGTTTGAATTTTTTTCTTAAGGGATAATGCGCAGTCGGTAGGACGAAAAAAAGCGATTTTTCAAGGATTTTTTGTGGAAAAACATTTTAATTTATTAACGTAAAAATTGATATACATATTTTTGTAACTTTTAACTTAATTTTGATATTTTTCTTTTTAAAAAATAATTATTCTCGAAGCCGTTGTAGCCGATGACGGGAAGGTCGTCGGATTGAGACGAAATTCTCTGTGTATCTACTTGAATATATGTACATTGCGAAAATGGAATTGAAAAACTCGTTTTCTTGAAAATCCTAACTAACCTCTCAATTGTCAAATTGAATCCTGAATGCGCGGTCGATTTTTTCTTCAATTTTTTATTTTTCAAAAATGTCCCTGGAATACAACGATCCTTATAAGCCGCTCGCCTCGTCCCATCATTTTGACCGGCGAGCTCGATGAAATTTTCGTTCCACCCGCGATGAAAAAGGATTTGCAAGTACGTAATGGCAATAATAAGAGTGGAAATAAAAAGTGAAATATTCAGAGAAGGCGAGAGAGAAGATATTTCGTTTATTCGCGAGTAGGTCAACAGGACGTGGAAAAAAAACGATGGTTGACGCCAAAGTTGCGTTGCAACGACTACCACACGGTGTGGAGAGAAACAAAATCCCTCTCGTGGATCTCTCGAGATCGTCGCACGTGTGTAATAGCCCAACGTGAACGTGTAATTACGCAAGAGGAACCAGAAATCGTACGAGAGGCAGAGAGAGAAGTGGATGACAAACGCGGTGACTCCCTCGATTATGCCTTCTGTTTAAAATGAAAGCGCCGTGAGATCGGGACGCAATACGATCGGGGGAACGAATGATCGTGATCTATCAGCCGTGATGATCTAACCGAGAGAGATTTTTAAATGCAGTTTCTCATTTTTTTTCCTCTCGGTCCCGATTTTCACACCAAAATGCAAAATCATTTTTTCGACAAAAGAATGTCGAAAATCACGAGAAAAACAAATTTTCATGACGATTGATTCGAACATATGTAACTCGTAATTAGTCGAGTCCCTCTCGTGGCACGAAATATAATTTAATTTAGATGGGGCCACTTTTAGCAATTTTTTAGCCATTTTTGTTCTCCGTTTCCTGCGCTCGATAATTTTGATTTTTTTCAAAAAAAGATTCTGTCCAATGGAAGAGATTTTTTACCCGGATTGTACCTTAGTTGAGTTGAATTCAAAAATAGAAAGAGAGGGTTAAATTTTCGTGGAGAAAATGAAGCAGATGGAGGCGGTATGCCGAGCGATCTGTGGGCAAAGGCGGAGGGAATCAAAGTGTCCTTAAACGAGGCTTTATCGCGAGCCGACGGCTCATTGAGCCTTTCACCGATCGAACAAAACGATAAAAATCTAGTCGTTCAATGGCAATATCGATTACCGATCTCCCCCTCGTTAAATTCCCCATTGTGGGCTTTGTGATATTACACGCATATTTTTTCGAAGCATATTCTTGTTATGATAATATTTCGACGAATTACCCGTGTAGAAATGTGATAGGGCAACCATTAGTTGATTCTTGCCCCTGATCCGCCCTGCCTGATCCGATTTTCCTGGCAGGGCCCTGACATGGAACTTAACGACCTGGTCCCTAGTTATTACATTGAAATAATCACTTATTACCAGTGCCCTGCATGATCAGAATCTGAACAGTTTCCGACGACGTTATTTTTACACTTTTAAGCAAAACATATTTTTATTTTATTACCCTGGCAGGGCTCTGATGTGAAAAGTAATTGGATTGCCCTGAGTATTTGTTAAAATAAAATTATTTGTATATCGGCTTTCAGTATAATAATAATAATAATAATAATAATAATAATAATAATAATAATAATAATAATAATAAATAACAATAATAGTAATAACAATAATAATAAATTAACAATCATTGTCTCGTTTATTATTATTATTATTATTATTATTATTATTATTATTATTCAATTATTATTTACATTATCACTTTTATTCCGCGAGAATAACAAGCAATTGTGCGCCTGTCACAAGTTCGTTACGTAGGCAGAGGATTATTATTATTATCACGACGAACCGCATCGCGTTCGTTCCGAGACTTGGCGCCAGATGTCGCAGGACAGCAACCGTTGAACTCGCATACGGATAATGTGTTCAGTATGCTTATATAGACGGGTGCGAGCACGGATGTTAGCAGAAGTCGGTGTCGGAAGAATCCATACAAGGAGTTCCTGCCGTCTTATGTAATTGTACTTATTTATTTAATTCTCGTAGAGAATTTCCGTTCACTCGGAATCTAATATTCTCTTCGAGGATTGCCAAAAGAAAAGTGTACCCTAAGAAAGGGTTGCCTCGAAATAAATAATAAGATGCATACATTGAAAAAGGAGTACCTCGTAAAAACGAATTGTTTAAAAAGCGCTTCGGTGTATGATCGCGACCGTGATCAGGGCCTTTAAGGGCATGATTCTAAAAATCTTAGGGGCCTGATCAGGATCTGCTAGGGCCGGATCATATCGTCATAGGGGCCTGATCATGATCGCCGGATCCGAAAATGGCCAGCCAGGTGTTACATGGGTAAACAGGGCCTGTTAGGATGAGCGGATCATTTCCCTACATTAGTTAGGGAGGGCAAGTCAGGGGCAGAAGTTTTTCCCTACCAAAATTTCTACACGGGTATCATAAAATAATATCGTAGATCAATAAATAAAGTCAATTATTATATATTTAATTTTTTTTTATAATAATAATAATAATTTCGATTATTCATTGTGGATTATTAAATAATTTGTCGATGAATTTAATGTTCAAAGTATGATGAATTTCATTCTAATTACTTCATTTCATTTTTAATATATTCATTTTCTATAATCTTCTATGCTTATATATCTAATTGTTAAAATACCAGACGATTGTTGTGTCTCGCTGATGACCCAATAATTCCCCCATAAATTCAATATCGTTACAAATATCATGAAAACCTTTTTTTTTAAGTGTTTTTTCTCGCTTTTTCTCGTAGATAAATTGTTAACGACAAAAACTGCATGATTCGTATCCTCCGTTGTTTGGGCGTCCTTGCCGCTTATAACCCGTTGATTCATACATTTTTTATGTGTCAGAATCGATTCGAGGGATTTGGGGAGAGGCTCAAGCCCAAAACAAAATGGATTTTGAGCTCAAAGAGTCCATCGACTCGTTATTGGGCATTATCGATTCCAACTTGCTCAAAAAAAAAACCTCCAATCATCGCAAATGACTTGCACTAATAATTTCAACAGTGGCAATTATTGCCAATTACTTTAATTTATCGCAAAAATAATTGCATGCTCAATTTTATTCTGAAAAAAAAATTCAAAAATAAAATATTATCGCATCTCTGTGCTATACGTCTTTTTCGCGGGAATGAAGAAGCGGAAAATGTTCGGTATAACGACTGAAAAATAATTTATAAAAATTCCACGATGATCGCGGAGCTATTTCGTATGAACGAGAGCGCGAGAGAGACAGAAGGAGAGACGATCTTTATACGGACCATCACTCGTCGAGTTGCAACAATTTTCCTATATACATATAACGCTAAACGTTTCAGCACCATAAACGCTCGGCTGTGACTACTGTCTTCTTTCTCTCTCTCTCTTTCTTTCTTTCTTTCTTTCTACGGTGTGTAACGACGGGAGATATCACTTTCACGAGGAAGAACACCGTGAAACCCGCGTTCGCGCGCTCCCACGGTGTTACGTGTACCTCTATCTCTCTCTTTTCCTCAGGATCTGTGCTAATGCCTGCCAGAAGTGCACAAAAGCATATATAGGCTATTGGGAGGGGGAAGGAGGCGGCGGCAAAATGGACACCATAAGACGCAGCTGGGACGCTGCGCACGGAATAAATTCGCTGCTTTTTCATCCAAAAGTACCGTTTTTATCGATTAGACTGCACGTCGAGAAAAAAATTCTCAGGGGTAAAATAGACACCACCCTAAAATTTTTTTTATTTTTCGAAAATACCTTGGCTCATTTTCGATCTTTGGATCATTTTTTAAATGAAATTTTCGGCGGAATTCAATTGTAATCTTAGTTGCATTGTCTAATATTTTTTTACGATCACGGAGGTGGCTATTTTGCCCCCGATACCTCATTTTCCTCAGGCCCTCATATTATCCAAGTATTTTAGAAAAGTAGGTTGCCATAATCCTATGAGAGTATGTTGGGGTCTTTTCTTCTTTAACGCGATGAGAATAACAATTTTTTTGTTTTAATTTCCAACTCTTCATGGGAAACATGAAAATATCAAATCCAGATCTGATTACGTACACAGATGTATCAACGCCATTTATAATGACAATTTCCTCATTGTCTTGCGGTTTAAAATTTTTATTTATTTTTTGATAATTTTTGGTAGTGTTCATTTTGCCTCCAGTGTCCACTTTGTATACCCCTGTATTCCCCTGTATATACGTGAGCTTTGTGTTTAATTAAGTAAATGACTTTTTTTTTAATGCGACGAGAATGACAATGTTTTTACAAATTCTTCAACTCTTCACAGGAAATTGTCATGAAAATATGAAATCTAGATCTGATTTTGAGTGGGTGAGTTTATTTGGATATATCAACGCCAATTATAATGATAATTCCGTCGTTGTCCAATTTTTGTAATTTTTAATTTTTCTCGATAATTTTGGATGGTGCCCATTTTGCCCCCTTCCGCCTCCTCCCCATATATACATATATGAGGGATTCTCCGTCAATTCAGCCACTTTTATTTCGACCATCTCAGATGTGCCACATAATTGGTTATATCAAAGTGCTACTGAAAGGCATTCTATGTGAATTTTTTTCAAATTTTTTAATTGAAAATTTTAGAAATCGCCGTTTTTTTTCCAAATGAAAATGTTTCGTGTTAGCATTCGAACGGAATATTTGAAAGAATTTTTACGTTCCGGCAACGCTGATTTTTTACCAAAAAAGGGGGAAATTATTTTTTTATTCAAAAAAAGCCCTTTTTATTTGGCTGAAAAAATTACAGAGTCTTCCTGTATATCTGACGACATCGCAAAAAAATCGCCAGAGTGGCACGGATAGAGGTTCTAGGGTAAAAAAAATGAAACCAGACAAATTATTATTTTTTCTACCGGAACCTCGATCCGTGCCACTATGGCGATTTTTTCGCGATATCGTCAGACATACTGAAAGACTCTATAATTTTTTCAGCCAAATAAAAAGGGCTGTTTTTGAATAAAAAAATAATTTCCCCCTTTTTTGGTAAAAAATCAGCGTTATCGAAACGTAAAAATTATTTCAAATATTTCGCTCGAAAGCTAACACAAAACTACAACTTTTATGTGCAGACATTTTTTTTCAGTAACGTCAAGTTTTCGAGATACATTCATTTGGAAAAAAAAACGGTTTCTAAAATTTTCAATTAAAAAATCTGAAAAAAATTCACATAGAATGCCTTTTAGTAGCACTTTGATATAACCAATTATCGGGCACATCTGAGATGGTCGAAATAAAAGTGGCTGAATTGACAGAGAATCCCTCATATATGTATAAGGGTAGAGCAAAGCTTTTTCCATTTAGGTATATTTACGCCAATTGTAATGATAATGCCATTTTTGAATTTTTTGAATTTCTATTTTTTTCAATCTTTTTCGACGCTGTCCATTTTGCCTCTACTTCCCCTATATTTGTATATACAAAAACGGGGCGAAGCTTCTTCGAGACTGCGAGTTTTGCCCGAGATTTTATAAGTATGCACATGCGACGATGAATAATAGTTATAGAAGAGCGGAGAATAGCAAAACACGCGTCGGGTGTGTTGCTTCTGTTTTTGCCAGAGATACAAGACGAGAGAGAAAGAGAGAGAGCGAAACTGAGTGAGTGAGATAAAAAATTAAAGTCTCTGTACATGCGCAATTTTCAGCTCGTGCAATGAACACGATCCACCGAGCGCGCACGTTGATTTATATGTACATTTTATTTGTTAAAAAAAGAAAAAAAAATTGAGGGAAAAAGTTGGATGCACGCGAGAATCGGAATCACAGACAAGCCGCGAACTCCTTGTTCTATATTAAGAACAATCGTGTTACTCCCGTGGATTATATCTGTTAGCGCAGAAGAGAAAGATGGTAATACGGTAGATGGAGAGTTTTTCGAGAGATCTATTGTTCGATAGACGATAAATCGAGGTGCTTCGAGCTTCCGCGTCCCCGTCGTCGTCTCCGTCGTCGTCGTTGTTATATTGTCGCACACACATTTCGCGTACTCGCGGTTCTTGTTTCCACCTCTCGACAGATTTCGGAGGCGTTCGCGTGGGCACGCTTCCCCGACAATGTACAGATGTACTTATCCCATGTGGGAAATTCTATTCGATAGTTATACGCTGCGTTCGTTGAATGTACGCGTGGTTGTGCGCACTTCACCAAGTTCTTTGGGTAATCGTTGCGGTACAGTCAAGGAAATTCAGCATTGAGATTCAAAAAATTGTTTTTACACATTTCGAAGGAGAAATTAGTGCAAATTAGGGTGGACCTGGATTAACGAAATCCTACGTGAAAAAAATATAAAACAATCATTGAAAAAAAAAAGTCAGTTTACTACGATAAACCGGCGGGCATATTTTTACGCGATTTTTTTCAAGTCCTTTCTGTAAATCATTTCCGAATTCACTGGAGTTACTCGTATTTAATTCGTTTAGATTCTTCATCGAAAGAAAAGTCTTTTTTTTGTTAATCGCATTTTTTTATAAATCAAGTAAGAACTCATTAATTCAAATGAACGTTGGTCCTCGTTAGTTTCTCCTTGAAAATAATGTTGAAATTCTCAGCTTTTTGCTGACTCGACTCTACCGCATGAAGTATATCTTGAACATCCGAGAACTCGAATAAGGAAGTTTTTACGAAATATGGCGATTCTCGCGGTCGTTCAATCGATAGTTTGGTCCATTGTTTCGATTGTCTCGTTAGTGTCGGACAATCTGAATCGAAACCTTCGGTCTAGCTTTCTGAACTCCATAACGCGGCTAAAGCGGTCCTTTTTGACCGTTGTACCTTCTTCAAGCTCAAAATATTCCAACTCCAAATGTACAATTTTTTTGAATCATTATCCTCAAATTCCTACTTTGTTTCAAGCTTTCCTCGAGCCTGTAGCTCATTTTACCTTCCGGCAATCATTTTCCAGGATCATTATTTCAGGCAATCATTCGAAGAATATTAATACACTGATAATCATGAATATCCAAAACTTCCATTCGGCAGAAACGTCGAACAGCAGAGGCCTCTACTCGTCAACGGTATTGGAATATGGTTAATTTTTTTACGGTACGGATGTATTTCCGTCCTTTAATTGTCCGACAAAGCTGTGAATGTGCCAACATTCACCGTCGCGATTTCCGGAGATTTTGGAGTCGCGGGAAAAATAAAAAATGGCTCAAGAACCGGAGAATCATCAACGCGGCGTTAGAATCTTTGCCGATCACTTTGGATCTTGACAAACACCGATACGTTTCCCGTCCCCGTTGTTTCGTCCTGACGGCGCATATGCGCACGGGGAGGGGGTCGGCGCTCTTCGCCGCTCCGAGTTCCTCTCAAATTTTCCTAGCGGTAATTCTCACGCGCCTCTTTTCCATCGTGCCTTGTCCCAGTCGCTACGAACACGCTCGGGCAAAGTGTCCGTTACTCGAACGAACGTATCAAACCTGCAACCCATGAGCGGCAGTTCGAGCTCCCACAGCGTTCCTTCTCGCTCATGGTTAGATACAGACACGCTGGTAACGTATCCAGGAGGAGAAGTTGTTGAGGCAGAAAAGCGCCGACCGTGGCGAGAGGCGTTGCACTATGAAAATCTATGCCAGCCGCAACCAACCTCGTAAAAATATTTCTCTCTCTTTCTCTCAGCTACTTTTTTGCTCTTGTCGACTATGCAAATCTCTCGCGTATAGGACTTACCGCTCGATCTATACGGATCCACGTTGATACGTTGACTATCGTCCTTTATGGCTGCTGCGACGTCCATCCGCGTTTTGCGTTTGCTTTTTTTTCCTGGTGGAGACGATAACCACGCGAGAGCGACGTACTGGAAATCTCACTCACGGGATAACGTTCATACTTACAGATGCATTAAAGTTGGTACAGATACGTCAAACTAGTGCTGAAAGTGTAACCAACTCGAAGGCCAGGCCAAACCACCTCTCTCCAGTCTCGACTCGCTCGTAAATGCGGAAAGACAGGAGGGAGTGCGTTTGGCTGAGGCGAGGCTACCTCAAGGCTCGCGTTGACCTTTATCTCTGCCCCTTTGGGAGGTTAGATCGCCTCGTAATGGTCCAATGAGCTTTTAACCTCGGAACTCGAGAGTCATCTTCCAATCTCTTGGACCGAGGTGGATTAACCCCACTTTTGAAAGCTCTTGATTCAAACTCTTCTCTCGAAGAGATTTTCAGCGAAAACTCTGCGTACTGGGCGGTAAATTTTGCACGAACCGAAGTTTTTGAACGTTTAAAAAAGATAAATGAAGATCGGAACTCTTTGAGAGGATTTGGTCAAACGAGGACAGAACGTGGCGAAAGACTTTGACCCTCCGCTGACGCCAAAGCGCAAATAATTTTCGTCTTTAACGCCATTTTTCATGCCAATCTCCGGGACATCGAGTCGCAACGCTTCCTCATCAGCGTGAATCCTTTGTCCGATCTGACAGAGTTAAAAGCAAGTTTCAGCGAAACATCATTCACGCTCGCGACCTCGAGAAACGTGAAATCCCGTAAATCCCAGAGCGTTTCAAGCTCGTAGAAACGTTTTGGATCTCTCGTGATTCATTTTTTTTTCATCGCTGATGTTCTTGTATTTACGGTGAGACGCTGAGAGCCATGCAAATGCACGCGATCTTTGCAAACATCAGTCACCGTGTGTTTGTGCGCGAATCACGGAAGATCCATTTCCAGGTGACTCCAGTTTCGTTCTCTGTGTGATGTTGTTTTTTTTCGCTCTCCTTCGCTTTCAACCGAGATCCGGAAACCCGATTCGCTCTGCACGATCCTGAGGACGAGGCAGAAACGAAACACGGGCAGAAATAAACTTGTGAGAAAGAGGCAAAATGGTGGCTCCTTCGTGATGGAGGAAGGAGATCGGTAACTCGCGAGAAGGCTGCGAGAAACGGAAGGGAAAAAATGTGAGGAATCAGGGCAACTTCCTCTTATCTCGGTGAAACATTCCATTCGTCTACCCGAGACCTTTGGCCGAGGAAAAAATGTTAGAAAGGGGAGGTGGAACGAGGTACACGGTGGAACGCTTGGTTAATGAAAAAATTCGTCATCTCTCGGGTCTACGGTGCACCTTCGTGAACACACGTTGGATAATTCGTCGGTGTTGGTGCAGCCGGGAGAAAGGCTGCCTTTGGCTACCTTGAGGAGGAATTTGACGGTTATTGGCGTACCGGAGTAGCCTGGTCTTTTGCCCAGAAGTTTCCTCCAGCACGGTGACTCATTCATGACGAACAATTTGAATTAATATGCAAATTTACATCGCTACCGGTTAAAAGTCTCCCACCGAAGAACTCTACGGAGAAACAGAGCTGTTGTCGGTACATCGCTGGTATTTTGTAACACTACCGAATAATAATACTTTTGACAAATATGCCAAAAATCGCTTGTTATTCGGTACAGTTGTCGCCTCGAGGTTTCTGGGTGAGATGCCGGGGGGAGATCTCGACCGTGAAGTTGAAAATGGTAGAGATGCGAATAATCATGTGAATGAGCAAATTAACATCTCTACCATTTCACAACTCTACCAAATGATAATGCTGACGTGTATTTAAAAAATGGCTCGTTGTTCGGTAGAGTTGGCCCCAGAGAGTTTTTCACAAAGGGGAAGAGATTCATAGTTGAGATTTTATTTTGGTGGAGTTTTTAGACGGTAAAGTGGCAAACGGTAGAGTTGTGAATAATCGTGTGAATGGGCAAATTCACGTTTCCACCAGTTTGCAACTCTTCCTAATATCGCTGATGGATATTTGCAAAATTGCTCGTTATTCGGTAGAGTTGTTTCCGGAGAGTGTTCTCGGAAAGGTGTTTATTTTATTTTTTATCGAAATATAACTTGGAATCGTTTCAAGATGTTAGAGTTTTGCTAAGATTTCATTTTGATAGAGTTTTTCGACACTGAAGTTGCAAAAGGTAGAGATTTTGTATGATATCCTGTGAATGTCCTGGTGGGCCGAAACTTTCGTTTTCTCTAACAACGCTCACGCGCGTAGCTTTGTCGAATGATCTACATTCCTTCTCGTTCCTCGACGGTCTCTGGTCCCGCGACTTGATCGCACATTCAGCATTGCCCGTTCTTTCGCTTATCCAGCGAGTTGCATCCGTTTTCATTGCACATCGGGCTCGCAATTTCATCGCCTCTCTTTTCGCCACGATTCCTCGTGGAAATAGGTCTCCAGAATAATTAGAGGGGAAGTTCGAGAGCGCCCCGAGCACGAGGGCAAGATCGATGCCTCGTGTACTCTCACGTGCCGAGGCCATCTACTTCGTGGATATGTGAGAATACATCGTCCTCTGTATTCCC
Source organism: Alloplasta piceator (assembly GCA_946863875.1). Lineage (NCBI taxonomy): Eukaryota > Metazoa > Arthropoda > Insecta > Hymenoptera > Ichneumonidae > Alloplasta > Alloplasta piceator. The sequence continues at coordinate 79,565,683 of OX333071.1, forward strand.
CGAGATTTTCTCTACCTTGATCCTGGCAACTGCGATAACGAAGAAGCACAACGAGAAAGAATCATATCTGTTCACATCGGGTTGTCGATATTTCGATCTTCATTTTTTTTTAATTCCTCATTTGAACCCCGGAAATATATTTCTTTTCGTAAAATGAAACTTTTTCTTCAAGGACGTCAAGGACGCGGATGAAGAAAAAAATACTCGGACTCCGTGCAACGATCCGAGGATTATTTTCTCACGAAGAGGTGTATTTTTAGGGTTAAAAATGAAAAATTCAAAAAAACGTTCAAGCAAGCCATTCTATTTTCCGATTTTATCTTTCACCGAACTGTCTCGAATTCACGAACGAGCGAGTGAGCTTCGAACTTCGTCTCTCTATCGAATATCCGCTTGAGCATCAGAGTCGCAACAATCGCTGCTGCCCGCCATATTGTCACAACATTCCTCAACAAGGAGTCGAAGTGTTCTCGATCATTGTCGGATAAACATCAATGTTGGTTCGAAGGATCGTGAAAAAATGTTTTTATTTTCGATCAAAATCACATTGATTTAGAAACGTCGTTGGAGCGTCGTTGGTGGTCGCGTGACATGTCTTGGACGGAGAATAAGGATTGGTTGAGCCTGACGATTAAAAATCCCGGAGCAACTTCGTGGGCAGACCATACGAAATAATGAGACATGCGGCATGGCGCTGAACATGATCGACGCTTCACTCTTTCTCGACGGGCACAACTTTTCTACGTCCATTCGCCACCGTCGTTCTCCGCTTGGCCGCCATTTTGCTTTTAATCCTCGGTGTCGCGAAATCTTCACGGGTTTCATCGAGCCTCATCGCTGGGACCAACGTTCGTTTCTTCGAATCAATAACGGAGATTCATCGAGGGAGCTGCATGGAATTTCAATCCGGACGGTCTTTGTGCAGTCAACTTCGTGGACTAACCATACGAAATAATGAGATCCCGCTCGACCATCCGGGACAGCGATGAATCTCGCGAATGATCTACCGAAAGTACGTCGTTAGGAATACGAACTTTCCTTCACCTTTCACCTCGCTCTTTCTCTCCCCCTCTCTCTCTCTCTCTCTCTCTCCCAACGCCATCTTTTGTCTCGACGATTTCCATTCTGGATTTGTTTTTTATCTCCGCGCATCGCAAACGCGACACCCGATCGACCTTAACTCTTCGAGACCTTCGCGACCTTCGATCACGAAAGGTCAACGGGAGGATTCCAATTCTTCGCCCGCCGATATCGTTGCGCGTTCAACGGCGAGACGCGCGATTAAATTTTGCCATCGGGATCGTGTGAAAAAAAACATGCGGAGGTCGTCGAAGGTCGTTTACGAGAAAAGGGTAGAGAACTCTGGTTGAAGAAAGGTCGAAAGAACGATTGCAAAAAAGTAGATTTGCTGCTTTTATCGCCGAGGGACAACCTCCGCGGGAATCTTGAGGCTGAACCGGTGGAGGAGAATGATGAGGGGGGGAGGCAAAAAGCGTGGACAAAAAAGTGCCCTTCTACACGTCAAAGCGTCTTTATCAGTCCAGCGAACGGGGGCATCGCTGTAAATCACCGTAAAAACGGTCATCCTCAACCTCAGGGTCAACCGGCGAGCGTCGACCGGCCATCATCTTGAGGAAAAGAGAGAAACAGGAGGAAGATGGGATTCCGACCTTCGGGCTTATGGCTTTTGCGGTATGCGTCGCGGAATCACCTCACGAATGGTCACCATGATGGTTCCCCACTTTGCGCTGTATATTCGAGTCATTTGAGTCAAAAAAAAAATTCAAACGGTACAAAACCCTGCCTGCATGCTTCTTCATTCCACATTGGACAACGACGCTTCTTCTCCATCTTCTTCTTCTTCGTCTTGTACGGCGTCTTCTTATTCTTCTTCTTCAGCATCTTCGTGCTCATTCCAATGGTCATGGTCCAACGATATCGTGGCGAGATATCGTCTCGCCCCGACTCCGGGTTAAGGTGAAACCGGTCACGAGTCCCTGAAGAAGTTCCTCTGAATCTCGCGCGACACAAACCGAGCAAAAGGGACACTCCGGATCACAATGGAAAAGAAGGTGATGCGGAAAATCACTCTTATGTATCACCAAAAATTTTCCCGAGTCAGCGTTCATTTTTCGTCCCCAAAGTTTGTTCGGGTCTTCTTACAATTAGTTGAGAAATTTTAACTAGAAAGGCAACCGGAAGAAGCTCTTTTTTCCTCGATTTTTTGAAGGCGGTATTCCGGTCTGGACATACATTTTGAGCGTTTTGTCGAGCTCGATAAAAGAAAAACAAAAAATGTTTTTGGCATTCTTTGGACAAAAAAATTTGAACAAAAAAATTTTCGAGAAAAAAAAATGTAAATTAAATTATAAGCTGGTAAAGTTGGAAGTAAGAAAAAAGGGTGTGCAGTTTGAAACGATTGTAATCTCTCTGATCATCTGATACAAAATTTTAAAAAAGATTCTTAATTAGGAAGAATGTCGTTGTGATCCTTGCCTCAGAGAAAACGGAAAAAAAAATTCGCAAAACGGCGGCTGTCTGAAAAGCGGTTCTCGACCCTCTTTTTCCTAGTTTTTAATTTTTTTACCATAGTAAAAAAAATAATTTTGATACAAAAGTGGTAGGAGCTATAACCAACTTCGCTATAACTCCGTAAATTATTGGAATGTAAACATTTTCTTTCTAGGATATATTCTTAAAGATCCAAACTTTGAGAATATGCAAAGAAATTGATTTTTTCAAAATTTTAAACCAGAATATGCACTTGAATGATTGCAATTTTTTATTTCTACAAATGTTTGGTATTGCGAAAGGTAACGACTGATTCGAACTCCGACGACCTTTGACAAAATCAAATAGATTGCAAGTCGCAAAAAAGGCTTGTTCGAAAAATCACAAAATACTCAATCTTCAAAGTTATACCGTTAAAATTCATGAAAAAAAAAAAAAATAGTTACCAAAAAGAGCTTTTCAGGACTCGAAGAGGTATCAATAATAAAGTGACCGTGACTCGGTCGATTCTCAGGATTTTAACTGAAAATTTTAACTACATGTTTTTGAAGATGTAATCAAAGAATTTCTTTAAAAAGAACTTATTTTTTACAATGGCTTTCTGCCCTTAAAGTTTAAGATTCAGGCTCCAAAACGTGATGACTTTGACGAAGTGTCTTGTCTCAGACCGGAAGAATTATAATTCTGAATGATCTTTGCCAATTGATCAGTCCCAAATTTCTATTTGAAAAAAATAGCAGTAGATTCTTTCAGAGCAGAATCGCCGCGACAACCAAATAATTTTTTTCCGTTTCTTCAATATTTCTATTCCAGGCTACTCGACATTTTTATGTTTGTCTCTCGTTCATCTCAGCATCTCGACGTCAACCTTATTCGAGCGACCGAGTCCACCTACTTCGTATCTCGGCTCTTTGCCCTGGCAAGTAACGTTCCATATTTCACTGTGAATGACGCGTGTGAGCGTGTGTGTGTGAGTCTGTTTAAGGGGAGCGAGAATGGTCGGTACAAGAGGCAAAGTTGCCCGTTGCTCTCCAACGCCGTTGATCCTCGCGAGCGTCTCTCTTTGTAGGCCTCGAGGGGGGCCCCTCCTCGAGGCTAGAGGCCTCCTCTCTTTGCACACGTTTTAAAGCAGACGTCGTGTCTGTAAAGCGGCTCCTTGAATACCGGGACCGTTACCTAACCTTCCTCCACCTTCTTCTTGCCCATATCCTCTTCGTCCTCTTCGTCCTCTTCGTTCGCCACCTCGTTCGTTATACTCGCGCACCGAACGCTCCTTCACCTTCAACCAGAAAATCACTGAAACCGCGAATCCCTCGGCAACGTTTCTTTCGTTCATGCCGAATTAAAAATCTCGGCCCTCGGAATTCAACCTCTACGGAGAGATTTTGTCGTAGAAAAGAATCTCCTCGTCCGGCTGAAAGAAAACAAAAAGAAAAAGGCCTTCGCCCAAATAACCCGAATATGTCGTCTGGAGAAATGGCACACCGTGTCTCTGTGAAATATTTTAAAAAAACTTTAGCGTCGCTCTCGAGAAGAGAGACTTCCGCGATTTATTGCCGGGATGAAGGCGCAGCCATGGTTTTTGGGGATAAGTTCGATGCTGAAGAAGGAATGATGCGGTCAGACCTCCCTAAACGTGAGAGCGGTCTAGAAAAATAACGGTCAGAGTGACGACCCATAAAGACTTTTTGTCCCCATTCTGAATCCCGATTTAAAATCAACCCTCTTTTGGGATGAAGATTTATAATTTTTTTTGACGTTTTGGAATGCACCAAAGTGCAAGTTTTTTCTAAGAAAAACTTGAAAAAAAAATGTTTCTAATGAAAATTAATAAAAATTTTGATTTTTCGAGAAAATTATTGGTAGATTCGTGTTCTGAGGCCGAAAATCAGTCGATATAAAGTTCTAAAAACATGAATTAAAAAAAAAAAATTCTTGCATCTTCATTCCTATCGTTCTCAAACGTTATTTCGATGAAGATATTCACCACTGATTTCAAATCACGCAAAGTATTTGCCAAAAAAAAATATGATTTATTTGACAAAAAGAAAAAGATAAACGAAAAAATGTTCTTTGCGGTATTTGGAAAAATGCTCAAAATTTTTCGAGAAATGATTGAAACATCAATGTGTTCAGTGGCGTCAGTTTCACCGTATGGGAAAGGGGCCAACTACCATCCTCCAGTCCTCTGCATTTTATTTTTTCTTCTTTTTGTTTATTCTTCTCGTTGCTCATTCTCGTAGGAAATGTGCCACGCAATTCGTGATACGCACTTGTGGCTGAAAATTCTCGTTCTCATCGTGACCGCATCGCGGAAAATTTATATGTTTGCGCGAGAGGATAAGACACCGTCGTCGTTGATCGTCGATCGAAAATGAGCGGTTGCAATGTCGAATCGACGCGGCGCAACGTCAAGATCGAGAATCGAATCCACATATACCGTTTTCAGGATCTTCCATTTTACCTCTTTGCGCACTTGTACCGTATATGTGTTTCTTCAGCCACTTCCCGATGGCTCCACCTTTAAGGTCGAGAATTTTGAAAAAATCAATTTTTTTAAATATATCCTCAATGTTTAGACCTTTAAAAATATGTCCAGGAAATATGTCCTGGTTATATAGCTATATATTTTAATGACGCAGCAACTACGACCGTCGCGTCGGAGCAAATCGGACTACATACAGACAGTTCTCTCAAACTACTTTTCTCAACAAAGTTTATATGATATCTCAAGTTCTACTCATCCGATTTACTTAAATTTTTTTATCTGCAATCTTCAATCTATAACTCTCTATCGCCTCTACCACTTTTGTATCAAAATTACTTTTTTCTTACTATTGTATAAAAATACAAAACTATGAACAAAGGTTCGAAAACGCCTTTTTTTGTTCAGACAGCCGCCATCGTGTGAACTTTTGTTCCTCTTTCTCTGAGGTAAGGGCTATAACGACATTCTTACTAATGAAGAATCTTTTTTAAAATTTTGTATCGGATGACTGGAAAGGTTGCAATTTGCAATCGTGTCAACCAGCACACCCCTTTTTTTGACCCCTAACTTTACCAGCTTGTAACTTATTGAATTTTCATTTTCTTTTTCAATTTTTTGTTTTTGTTTATCGTCAAAATATTAATAAACGTGTTGTAAAGAAGAATGGCAAAAATATGGTTTTTTTTTTTTATTGAGCTCGACCACACGCTCAAAACGTACGACACGAGGAGAATATTGTCGAGTTACTTTAAACGCTTCTTTGGTTAACCATAAAATTGTCAAACCCATCAACGGGAGGACATTTGTTGCCGGTGAATTTCGAGATTGCCTCTTCAGCTGGGATCTCTTTCCTCCGATTGCCCTCAGAGGGATCGATGTTCCCAGAGTCATTTCCAAGGGAGCGATCTTCCTTCACCGTAGACTTGTTCGCTTTTTTTGGGTTAGACCAAGCCGGAGCTGACCGGGATTCGCGGAATTGGATCGTTAAAAGATCCCACTGACCCACAGTTCTTATTCGCACCCTCTAAAACCGCAGAATCGTAAAATAATGCCGAAGGAGAAAACGATGCGGGAGAAAGAGAGGGAGAGAGAGAAATGGCTTCCGATGGATTAGTATAGCGTAGGTTTTGCTTGACGGCTGTTTCAACGCCACTGCTCGCTTTTGATGCGGTCACAGAGTTTCCTCGCAATCATGATGATTTTTTCACGATCGTGGGGTATCCTGTTGGTTGTTTCAAGGGGTTGTATACCTAGTCAGGCTGAAAATATGTTGGTATTTATTTACTTTTTTTTTTCCAAATTGTCTTTATATATTTCTACAGATTTTTGGTATTTCAAAAAGTAACATCCGAGGAAAGCCAGACTCGACTCCAGAAAAATTCCAGACTCACTCGATGAACTCCCGAAAGACGAAAAAAAATCACTCCACCCAACGGCAAGCAAAAGTTGATAAAAAACACCCTCAGGATGGACAAAAATAAGTTTTTTTGTATTTTCTCGATTTTGTTTGAATATCAAGCGCTATGTTAATGGGAAATCGTCCGCTGATCACGAATATGCAATCAGAAAAATCGAATTCCCACGAAAACATGAAAAAAGCGCGGAAAAACACGATTTTCATGAGCTTTATTTGACTCGGTCAAGGTCGCCAGAGGTCAAAACGATCCAATTTGCACGGCGTTGTATTTAGTTGACATCCGAGTATCTTTCTAAATCTCGTCCGAGGAGAAATAAGAAAAATATTTGACATTTTCGGAAGACATTTATGACACCTCCGTAGAATATAGTTTCGTAAGAACGTAAACTTTCGACATTTACAATTACTACCCTTTAACGGGTTCACGCAGTCAAGAGGCAGAAAAAAACGATTTTCCAAGAATTCCTTCTGGAAAGACGTAAAAATTTATATACATATTTTTGTAACTTTCAACGTGTTATTTTGAAATTTTCATTTTTTTTAAATATAATTCTCGAAGCCACTGTAGCCGACGTCAGGGAGGTTCTCAAAAACAGGTGTCTTGCGGTGAGCACGATATTTTTGGGATTAGATCATGCAAAATAGAAAAATAAAAAAAATTCGTTAATACAACGTATGATCCAGTGTCTGATCGAAGGGATAAGCAAAATATCAATTTTTAACAAAATCGCGGCTTCTAAAAAAAAAAATTCGATCTTGCTCATTGACTCTAAAAACACAGTTTCGAGAAAAACGCATTCAAGGTTTCTTTACACATAGTAATCGCGGGTTTACAAAGATGCCTGTGACTTGGAAAACATTTGTTGGATTGACATGACATTTTCTGTGTATATACATAAACATATGCATATTACGAAAATGAAAAGAAAAAAAAAAGATTTTTTTTTTGTTAATCCTAACTGCGTATAACCCCTCAAACTAGAACGAAGCGACTCGAGTATTAAAAATTCCTTTTAGTAGTTTTGAGGAAATTAAGGGCAAATTAAGGTTCATTCAAATTACAGAGGTTATACTTTATGTAGAAATAAATGTACAAGGGTGATCGTAAATTTTTGTGAATTCAAATTTACTCTTTTGTTTCGCTCAGACTGGACATTGTGTACAAAGCCACAACGTGTGCTCATACATTATTACAGTTCACACGCGGGCTTCAGAAAAATTCACAATTTTTCCACCGCGTCGTAATTCCCCTCGTTGTTACGGCACATTGCCTCTCTTTAAGTTCCCCGTCAAGGGCAACACTGCCATTCCACTCTTGATTCTTTCTCGTACTCACTCCGTGCAGTTTTTTTCATTCCCTTTCCTATCCTCTCCTTTTCCTCGTACTTTCAATTATCATTCTCCACTCTGTCGTTTCTACTCTCCGAGGCACTTTTCTTCCTTGTAATCTTTCGTAATTACAGTCGTGGCAAGTATACGAGTTGCATTAATGAATCGTTCTCTTTTTGTCACTCGCCTTATTATCTCTCTCCCGCGAGAAATACATTAATCTTACGTTCTTTTTTTATTAAAAATTAAATCGATAAGAAATTTAATAAAAATATGATCGTGAAAAATATTTTGTATAAAATTTTTCATGGAGATTGTTTCCAGAATATTTAGATAGAACACGATGAGAGCTTCTCTGTGAACTTGATAAATCACGAAGTAAATATATCAATATATTAGTATAAATATATTGATTTATATTGCTTTTCAAAATATCGAATATTTTAGTAAAAATTCAAGAATAATTTTTGTCCTTTATTTTGTTCTTCCGCAGAATTGGTCGAAAAATTGCATATAATTTTGGCAAAAGGCTGGTTAAAAATCCACCTCCAAAGATTCCCCTCTTCGGCAATTTAAAGAAATGCAGAGAAAAATATTTTTGCCACTCGTCAATAACAGTGGTTGAACCCTTTAAAGGCTTTATCGTGCAGTGTGAGCCAAGTTTTTTTCACCAATCATCAGAATGACGTGAAAAGCTTGAACCGCCTTGATTTCTTACTTTTTTTTATCATTCTCACAAACTCCCTCGCTTCTTCGGTCGACTCGTTCGTTTTCATGAACGGCGTTTCAACGGCGCGTAACGGTAATGGCGATGTGCCCCACACGGTACTTACAATACACCACCGGGTTTATAAGATACACATCGATTCTCTCGTGTCTTTCTCTCTGTGAGCGGCGACTCCGCCAGTTTGCCCCGTTGCTCTCTGATCTGTACCACCTTTTATACGTAAGAATATTATACACGAACCTGAATTCAGCGAGCTTGAAAACCTAATGGGGAATCATGCTTGGTTGCGGTTGCCAACAAAACAAGAAAACAAACGCAGCAATATTAAGGCCTTGTACGCAGTCGGGAGGTCGAAAAAAGCGATTTTTCAAAAAAAAATTCTGCAAAGACATTATAATTTATTAACATAAACATTTATATACATATTTTTGTAACTTTTAACTTCCTTTTGAATTTTTCGTTGGAATTGGACTGACAGATTTCAGATGCTAACTGTTTGAAAATCGATCAGGCCAATTTGAGCCAGCGTTACTTCGATAGAATTCCACATCTGTTGAGAGATTTTTTTAAAAAACATTTTCTGATTTTATTTCGCATTCAAGGATTTTTTTACACACTGTACAACTCTGAGCCCGGTCCCGACCTTCGATGATTTTCTCCATTGTTTTTTTCGCATACAATTGAAATATCCTCAAAATTAACATCGAAAATCGATGGTATCAATCTTGCGAAATGATTTCCCCGGAAATCAAATGTCCGAGAACGAGTAGCAACGCACAGATTGGGCGATCGTTGATCATTGAGAAATTCCGAATTCCTAGAATTTTCTCTCGGCTGGTGATTTGCATCTCCGATCCCACACGTGTCATTTGATAACTCGGGGATAAGATCAGAGAGCAAGACCCGATCCTCGTGTGTATATATAAATCCCCGTTTAGACAGGTGCGGCCTCAAGTGTGATCCAGACGTGAGAAAATCTGGATCTACGATCTCGATCGGTTTCTCATCACGGAACAAAAAACAAACGCATCCCCCGGATTCCAGTCGATCGCGTTTCCAGTCCAAATGTCGAGACGCCGATTTCTTTGTTTCCGGCATATTTCTTTATTTCTCGTATTTCCGGCATTTCGTGTGCGCCGTAAAAAATTTTATATCTCAGATTTTTTTCGCTTCTACGTTCTCGATGCTTATCGCATTCGAGAATAATGGCCGACATCGCTGAATCTTCGTATTTCGCCGAGTAGACAGACCGGATGACGCTCCACATACGCTGCACCGCATTACGCTCGCTCTGAGTGGAAAGATTTGTCGGTGGTCGGACGGATACGTGAAAAAAAAAATTTAATCGCGTCCAGAGAAAGATGAGTTGCGCGAAGGAAAGGAAGAACTCTCTGCGCTTTGAAAATTCGAAATATATTCTTTATTCCCTCCAAATGGCGATTATTTTACTGCGATGCAGCTCAATCTGATGAGATTGTGAAAATAAAAGGTTTAAAAACAAACAGTAATTTTTTGTTCCAAATATTAATCACTGAATCGGAACAAAAATTTTGAGGATTTTGTTCTATACATGTTTCGAGGTGCATACAAATATTTTTATTCACATTTAAGGTACAAAATGGCGTCGCAGCAGTTTTAAGTTTTGCTCGCCTCCCAAAATAGCTTTTGAATATCATTTCTGAATAGTTTATGCATCAACTGAGCCCTTAAAAAATTTTTTTTCTTAAATTCCTGAGTAATATAGTGCAGAAATTCTTTGAAGGGAAGGCATCACGTTTTTCATGTTTCAAAAAAATGTTATTTGTACGTAATATTTCCATTTTTTTTGTGTGCAAAATATATAACTATCTCGTGAATAATTCAGACTGTGTGATTTTTTTTTAGGCCATGTACCGTTAGTTTGTCGTGAAATGCTCTATATTCGTATGAATATATGAAACGTGCACGACTTATATTTTATCATTCTCGGATTACCATTCGAATTCCCTCCGAAAGCCGAGGGATTCTCTCGCCCGGGCAAACGTGTCGCAGAATCACGGAGTTTGCTCGTCCTTTTTATTTATTCATTTTATATTTTTTTCCACACTTCGACTATCTCATCTCCGGATCTCGTTTTTAAATCACTCGTGGCGTAGGCGGTTTGATATGTGGAGCAAAGAACGGTAAAACTGCAACTTTATATAATTCCGAAGAAAAATGTGAGACACCCGTGAAATAATAAAGCGTTGAGACATAATTCTCTAAAAAAAAGAAAATAAATTAACGCGTGATCGAACATTCGGAAAAAATATATTAATCAATTTTTTGATTACTCAATAAAAAAGTGAATTCAATAAATGAAAAGTTATTAATTAATTAACACTAATTAATAACTTTAATTAATTAATATATTATTATCATTATTAAGATAAGTTAGTTGAGTAGTCTAAAAATACAAAAAGAAATCGAATAAATATTTTGAAATTAAAATTGAACTTTTTCCGTGAACTTGAACTGCGGTACTCTAAAGAATTTCGAATACTTTGAAATAATGACGAATCACCAAAGGTATTCGGTACTCAAAAAACTTTGTCGTTCCCAAAGTACTTGGTATAATTCTTGGTTCGATGAGTACTTCAAACGGTTCAAAATAATCAGTAATTGAGGTAACCAGTGTTCCAAATAATCGGTATTCAAAGTACTCGGTACTCAGTTCTCCGAATATTTAGTGCTCCGAGTACTTTATACTCCGAGTACTCGGTACTCGGTACCCTGTACTCCAATTGGTCAGAACTTGGAACTTCAAATATCCTGTATCAAGTACTGTAAGAACTCAGAACTAAGTACTCGAAGTACTCATTACTTGGTACTACAAGTACTTAATATTCAGTACTTCGAGTAATCAATACTCGGTACTCTAATCATTGGGAATTTAGCACTCGAAGTACTTATTACTTGGTACTCCAAGTACTTGATATTCAGCACTCCAAGTACTCCAAGTATGTACTCAGGACACTACGAGTCGTATTTAATGCAACCAATGTAAAGACGACCACATCGGGGGCCCCCAAATACGCGGGGCCCGGGGCTGTAGCCCCTGTAGCCCCCCCCCCCTAAATCCAGGCCTGTAAGTACTCGGTACTTGGTGCCGCAAGTACGCGGTACTCTGAGTAATCGGTACTTGGTATTCCGACTACCGAGTACCGAGTAAGCGTATCTCCGGATATTTTTTTATTAATATGATTTATCACCGTTTTCAGTCTTTTTGAATATTCTGGCATAAACATGTCGACAGAAAAAATAGTAGATCACAAGCTTCCTTTGTGAGGAAGCGAAAATAGAAAAAAAAAATCTTTTTTCGAAATCGATCGATCGATGAAAAAGAAAAAAAATTCATCGCGTCAGCCTGACGCGTATCTTTTGCTCGGAATACGCCGCAAATGGACCGATGTCCCGTTTGAATATATTGCAAAGCAGCATGTCAGAAAGATTGAGAGATGACGGGACGCCGCACACTCGAGATAGTCGATTCGAATACCTGTTGAGAACATAAAAAATGACAATACGAGCATCTCAACGATAATAGCGCCTTTCCGCGCGCCCGCGCGCGCGCGTGTGTGTGCGTGCGTGTGTGTGCTGTAAGCCCGGGATCGACTTCTTTCTCGATTTCGCGGCTATTCGTTGCGGTCGAGGCCGAATCGCGTGACCTTTGCCGGGGCTTTTCTCCGTGTCTTCCCTCACTCGACGTACGACGCGTCGCGAGTGTGACATACGACTGTGACACTCCCGATTGAAGGTGGTGTCGAGTCTTGAAAGATTGAAAAAAAACACCATATATATATATATATAAGAATTTAAAAAATCGTACACGAAGAAGAAGAGAGAAAAGATGTAAGATATTGCAACGCTCGAGGCGCAGACGCGCGTCTTTGCTGCATGGGCCGTAAAGCAAGAAGTGTCAAAGGCTAAGATACCGGGACTCGTTTCCTGGAAGTTCGAGACCGGACAGGCGAAAGACCGACGACGACGATGCTTACTTAGTTCGCGATCCATCCGCGCAGCGCTTCCGAGAGAACGAGGCAGAAAAAAAGAGCGGGAAATCCTCTCACAAAGAACAAAGAGAGCGGCGCATTTCAAATTTCAAAAAACAATGAGCTCGCTTTTCTCTGGTCAACTAATTACGAAATAGTTTAAATTTTTCCGATGGATCGAATTGAAACATTCTTATTTGATTTTATACTTAATCGTGAGGATATATGAATCACAGTTGTGAGTTTTTCATGCCCTTGAATATTGAGAAATCAATTTTGCCTGTCGATACTCCCAATTTTATTAACCGCAGCTATCAAGCTGCAAATTTAGGATGAAAAATTGTCGTATTTTCAAAAGATTTTTGACAATGCTCTAATTTTGTGAGAGTACAACTATCAAACTATGCTTTTACTCAAATAAAATTTGTTTGTAATTCCTGAAATGATTGTAATATTTTTCCATTTCTTCAATTTATTATTTTATATAATAAAACTAATTAATTTCTTCTAAAAAGTAATTTCGATTTGAAAAAATAAGTTATTTTCCATATTTGAAAATTATTTGAAAAAAAATTGCAACATGAAAAAACTGTTTCTCATTCTCATAAGATCGCGTTGCAATAACATGCAGAAAAATACGACTGAGACACAAATGGCGGCTTTATTTAGTTTTTCACCGTGATGATCGTTGACGCACAGGAGGGAACATTTTCTCATGGAATTCGATGGAACGACATCTGTTCCTGGTCGTTCCGCGTTCCCGGTGCACGACTCGCGCGCTTTTCCCCCTCCTCCCCTCTCTTCGGCCCCTGCGAGGAAATCTCGTCAAGGCACTTATCGCCAGCGAGTAATTGCCCCATCGATACGTTCAGTGTGCATTGATTTTTTTAAAATAATTTTTCAAAATCGGAAGGGTGACTCGAAAATAATTCTTGGACAAAAAGCATCCCTTTTCCTGGACTCGACACTTTATTTTTCATTTCCAATGAAGAAATCAAATAAAAAGACGGATGACCGACCGGAAGTGATCGTATTTTCCTTTCGATAAAAAAAAGCAGTTCGAAAAATTATTACGATATCCAAAAGTTCAAATTGGGAAAAAAATTCATTTCCAATATCAGGCGAAGGGCAAATTGGATTGATGAAAAAATGAGGATCACGATTCATGGATGACGGTTGGAAGTGGGATGGGGAATTAAGAAAAATGAATAAAAAAAATAATTAATTTATGTCGTAACCGTGAAAAAGTTTTATGTTGGAATTGGCGACCTCGTCCTTCGCGTTCTCGGAACTGAACGAACGAGAAGAATCTCTTTCATCGAAGTGTACATTGCACCCAAGCAGCCATATATATATAGGCTCGTCGCCACATCAACGGGTTAACCGTAACGCACTTGAGCAAAAAAAAACTCGTCTCCGGCATTCCCCGATGCGAATGGGCCCCAAACATTGTATAAAACAAAAAAAAAAGCCATCTGTGATGCATACAATAAAAACCGAGCTCGGCGGCTTTAATTGATTTCGCGATTGTTTTTTGTGGGATATCGTTTCCCCAAAAAAATAACTAGTTTCCAATGAAACAGGGATGTTGACAAATGTGACGATAAACATTGAAACGTGGTTATAATGTAGCTTATAATTCGTGATTGGTGACTAACTAATTTTGGGTGAATTGAAAAAAGTATAAATTGAAATAAGTATGAATTATTTATTTTTTTCAATTGCAATGAAAATTCTTGAATCTGTAGTTCGAGTGACAAACGCCGCCACTATCAATCATGGCGCGCGTGATGTCACATCACTGTGAGCATCAAATTTATAACCTCAAAGCACGCGAAATTTCGATTAATAAGAACGTTTTCCATGAAACCATGGAGCTCCATGCATGAAGCATTGAAAAATAATGCAAAGATTTCACAAGTAAAATTTTTAATAATCACATTTTTTTTTACATAATCATTCTTTATCCGCGCGAAGTCTTTTTAATGGGCTTTTTTTTTTTCTTCCTTAACATACCTATTTTTTACAAGGGAGCACATCCATTTGTGAAGGGTGTGATTGTGCTCTCTCTCGGTTATGCAGTTGATTTTGTAAGCATTGAAAATCACCGATGGCATCATATTTGTAGCCCAAAAATCGTTTCCCTCGTCATCGCGAAGACTCTTATTTTTCACGTTGCAGAAACCCGAAACTCGGACGTAACCTCCGATCTCGAAGGGTTTACCGAGCATCCCCTGATTACACTCTTTCCACCATAGTTCATTCGCTTTCTGGAATCTAACGAAAATTTGAAAAAATGTTTTTTAATGCTGTTTTCCTTTTTTGTAATCAAAGTTAGTTTTGTCTCTCCATGCTGCCAACTGTCGAACGTTGAAAAAAAAAATTGCCAAAGATATTTTATTTTATTCTCAAAGATATTTTGTTGCAGAATTTAGATATTTGCTAGATATTTCAAATGTATTTAAGTTGCATGAGATATATTATTTTCATGCATAAAGCTTCAAAAAATTGGATTTGAAAAATATATTTTTGTATATCTTTTGTTTCTCCGTGAATCGAGTTCCCTTGAATTCTCTTGCATTATCATATTTTGCAAGGATTTGGGAAATACCAAAATAAAAATCAAACTTCACAGATTTACTCGCACATAATTGTAGAAAATGAATATCTAGAGTTAAAATTCTTAAAATTAATTTTTAATCTCGGCAGACTGGAAAATACTTCTTGAGGTTAATATACTAAACTGTCTTCTGTTAAGCGTCGTGTTATCCTCTCGTTTGATAACTTGTCTCATCAGACGTTCGGTATTCTTCACATCCTTCGGTTCTATCTTGTATTTCAGATCAATTTTCGAACGTCGATCAAGGTCCTCCTTGTATTTCTCGGTTTTATAGAGAACCATCATTGTTCCCGTGCCGTCGTAAACTGTTGACAATGGTGAAAATTTAGTGCAATGATTTTTTTTTTAAATCAAACTCCAATATTTCAATTTGAATCAACTTTACCATGAAGTTCCTGATACTTTACGTTACTTCTCATGGCCACTATGATACCGACAATTTCGAAGTTCCTTATTTTATAATCGGGCATATTGAATGGATGAAATTCAACGAATAGCCTTTTGCCGGGCTTCTTGAAGGGAATCAAACGACCAATTTCGCGTATCAGCAGCGGCAACGGTGACTCGTAGATTCCCGAAACTGATCGATTGTTTTTGCATTTTTGCGATAATTTTTTGGCGGTTTTGGGTGAATTATGAAAAAAAAAGAAAATATTGCAATGCACCAAATTTCTCAAAACTCCATCATTAATTATAATTACCAATTAATCAAATTCTGTAAAATTAAAAATGCGCATTGATATTCTTATATTTATTAACGAGATTCTTCGAGGAATCGTACAAGATACGTCCTGCTTGTAAACATAAATATATAAAATGAAATATTATACATGCTCGATAGTACAATTAATTATAAACGAATCATACTATACGAGAATTACTAATTACTGATTAATTAATAATAATTGATGATAAATTAATTATCATTATATCATGGTACATAAATGATTTATAATTAATTATAAGATCGTATATTTTTTAAATTAATTTTATACATTACGATCACAAGCAGGTCGTATCTTCTACGAGTCCTTGAAGATAAATATGTCGGTATGGTAGGAAATTTACTACGAATAACCTCAATCTCGATGTTGATTGCTTGATTCAAACTTAAGAGCACAATTTTTACCGAGATAGAGTTTGTACGTCGGATTTTTCAAACCCGGCCATTCCTCGAGATCGTCGACGCATTCCTCCTCTTCCAATGTTATCAACAGATCGTCATTAAAATCCTCGAACTTATCCATACAGGCGTCCAGAGCCGTTAGCAGTAATTCGTCGTCCGAGTCGTCCATGATCGTCGCACTGTTTTCTTTGTTTTATTTATTTTTTTTCCTCTACGCGTGATCATAACAAACCTTCGACGTCTGCCTTTCGCGAGAGAATGCCGAATGTTTGGTTGACCGTTGACTGTTGTGAGAGAAGCGCTCGTCGACGCTTCGCAACGTGTTTGCTCCCCTAGCGTTCCCCTCCCCGAACCCTCGTTCAGGCCGGAATCCCCTGTTTCTTTATCCTCGGGCGAGATACACTCAGCGGTCTCTAGCGTCTAGTCCCTCAACCTTTGTGCTCCTCTGTCTCTTTACCATAAGACATTATTTTTTCGGCGCGTTTTCTTTCCATCAAAGCCCGCCGCTTATTTGTTTTTTTTTTTACTGTCATATTTCACTGACCTTTCGATGGTAGTTTGAAGAAATAAAGACAGTCGTTGGACAATGTTTAAAAGAAAAATTAATTACCAATTGGCAATGAACGATTTAAGTAAAACAAAACCAGTTAAGATATTGTAATTGTGCGGATTAATTAATGCTCTCCTTTCTTTTGAAGATAATATCGAGTCTCAAGGACAGTTTCAAAAAGAGAATCAATTCGATCCGATTATCGCAGGAAATAAATATGATGGATACTGAGAATTTAATCCAAATAATTTTGGACTTTGAACATAATTTTGTCGGATACATTTTTTTAAAAATTGAATGCTCGAGAAATGTACATAAAATCTTTGTGCTAGAGTGGTTTTTGGTCGAGAAATAATATTATGATTTGAGTTTCAATTTTTGACAAAAAATTTTTTTGATCATTTTTGAAAGCTTAAAAAATCCATGCATATATATATATATCATTTTTTTAAATTAATGGCCTCCCAAAGTGACATCACTTTTGAAAAAATGGGTGAGGAATTCCACTCTCTCCCTCCATTTCTGCTCTCCCGCCCCCACGAATTTATATATCAAGAGTTGCGGCAGCGACTCGACGCCAAGTATTAAAAACTGAGTCTCAGTCGAGATGCCGCGCACTCTTATATACGCGAATATGCCTCAATCCACGCCGCTTTTCCACTTCAATTCGATATTACTCAAAAACGAGACAACTTTTTTAACATTTTACGAATATACTTTTCTTAAAAAAAAAATAGCCTCCCATTGATACCATTATTTTTTTTTTCGCCCACGCGATGTTGAGATATAATTTATATACATTAACTCAGAAACGAAAAACGAAAAAAATAGTGTATTAAAAACCGGGGCAACTATCCCCCCGGGGCAACTATCCGGCTCTTACCCTAGTTTAAAACGGAGAGGATGTACAAAAAAAACATTCCTACAAAAAAATTATGTTTTCCCATCAACTAAAAGCCGGATAGTTGCCCCGGGGGGATAGTTGCCCCGGTTTTTAATACACTACACTGTTAAAAAAATCTGTATGAAAATTAATATACATGTGCAGGAAGTTTTTTTGCGGATACCGTGTATGAAATTTCACTTTCAGTATTGAAAATTCATGGACCCAAATTTGAAGAATAAAAGGATGCAGTTGAATTTTAAAATACTGATGTATTTGAAAAATCATATACATGCCATTGAAATTTCAATTTCAGGTATATTATTATTCAAAAAATGTGTATTAAAATTAATATACGCGTTTGTTTTAAAATCACAATACATGTCTGACTTTTCATATTCATTTCATGAAAATTACGTTACCGTAGCTAAATTAATTGTTGTTAAACATGTTATAAAAAATATATAGCCCTTGCAAAATAATTTGATATTCATAGTTAACCGACCCCAAAAAGAGATTCACAGAAAAAACACAAAAATCTTCACAAATAGCCCGATCTAATTTCTCTCTGAGACCGGGAATCGAACCCGCGACCCTGCCTACCATCCTACCTATCTACCTAACACGCTACCTATTGCGCTATCGACTACTTGTGAAGTCCCTCTACTTGTATGATATATGAATGCTGGAGTGCCGAAATAATATAATAGTATATGCTTTCGAATGAGCAATAAACCATGAAAGTTGGTTTTTGATTTGCGAATTCGAATCCCCTGACCCCTCATAAGTTACGTGAACTTTATTCCAGAATACGTGAACCCTCATAACTTAAGTGATCCCTCAGAACATACGTTACCCCTCATAACTTAATTTCGCGATCCCTGACCCCTCGTAGATTATGTAAAGTCGCAAAACTTAATTCTATGGTCCCTGACCCCTCGTAACTTAATTTCGGGGCTTATGACCTCTCATAAGTTGTATAAACCCTCAAAACTGGTTTGAATAAAACCGTGACCTCTCATAACTTAATTTCGGGGCCCCTAACGCCTCATAAGTTATGTGGACTCTCAAAACTTTATTCCAGAATACCTGATCTCTCATAAATGAAGTGACCCTTTATAATTCAATTTCAGAGCCCCTAACCCCCTCATAAGTCATGTAAGCCCTGAAAACATGTTTGAACAAAACCGTGGCCTCTCGTAAGTTAAACGACCTCTCATAACTTAATTTCGGGGCCCCTTCCCCTCATAAGTTATGTGAACTCTCAAAACCTTATTCCAAAATACCTGACCCCTCATAACTTAAGTTACCCCTCATAACTTAATTTCGTGGCCCCTGACCCCCCGTAAATTTTGTAAAGCCGCAAAATTAATTCCGGGATTCCTGACCCCTCATAAGTTAAGTAACTTTTCATAACTTCATTTCAGGACCCTTGACTCTTCACAAGTTATGTGAACTCTCAAAACTGTTTTCCAGAATATACCCGACCCCTCATAACTTAAGTAAATACTCACAACTTGAGTAATCCCTTATAACTTAATTTCTGACCCCTCGTAGGTTATGTGAAGCCGGAAAATTTAATTCCAGGTTTACTGACCCCTCATAAGTTAAGCAACCCCTCATAAGTTAAGCAACCCCTCATAACTTAATTTCAGAGCCCCTGACCCTTCATTCGTTATGTAAATCCTTAAAACTGTTTGAAAAAAACCGTGACGCTCTCATAAATATTCTTTTTTATATTAAATTTGAAGACATTTTCCACCGTGACTATATGTTAGAGATGTCCCTGGCGTTAGAGCTTTTCTGTAATTATTAATATGCCCTCTCAGGCCTCAGTGCCCAAAAGATATAGGACAGGCCCCACAAGTTTCGTCCGTGTGAGCGAAAATCTTCCGCGGTGGGACCTCGACGAGCGTTGTACTAATATTGTTTACTAATTTTTATTGAATAAATAATGTTGTGGTTGAGGATTCAGTCAACTATTTGTTTCCTCGCATGCATCAGAGTTTCAACTACACGGTCTGAGACGGTATATTGTTGAATAGCTTTTATTTATTTTTTTAATAAAAAGGGCAACTATCCGTATCGAAAAGGATAGTCGCCCCAAATTCTTTTCCGGTTAGTTGCCCTAACGGCCATATGACAAAAACCCAGGCGTAGTCCTTGCTAGACCGAAGTTGGTTTAGCACTAGCGTTTCAAGAACTAGATAAGAAAGAAAAATTGTTAATTACAGGTATTTACAAAAATAATAAAATTATTAATTATAAAATAATAAAATATATGATAAAATATCTAAATAAAAAAATAAAATTTACAAAATATAATAAAATAAAATAATCTGTAACTTAATATTAATTATAAGCTCCTTCGAAGTATTTTCGACGTGAAGCGACTATCCGCCACGTTGGGCAACTATTCCTCTTCGAAGAGGTCAAATGAAACGGGATTTACTCAAAAGCAATATTAACTGGGTTTACAAAAATAGTGCACAATGAAAGATTAAAGACCAATGTTTTAATATACACGAAGCATATTGTAAGTAGATACTTAATTTTTAAATGATAGAGCTTTTTCCTTAAGTGTGGCAACTATCCGGCTTTTACCCTATATGGATTCGAAAAAATATATGCAACTCCTTGATTCACCGCTTAAAAAATCTGAAAAAAATCGCAGAGACTACTTTCAAGTGGGACTGTGACTAAACTGTGACAAGTTATGGGAAGGATCTGAGAGGGTCGAAAAAAAAGTAGCGGAATTGACGGAGAATGCCTCATATATATGTGGCATTTCGTAGTTTACACGAACGGGTTTACTCGTAATTTTCAACGATACGATTCATGACATTCCTCTGTCATGGAGTCCAAAAGTTGGCTCGATAAACATGAGAGGGCCGATGAATTACAGGATTCAATAAGTCCTTCGTTAAATTGAATAAAATGTATTAAAATGTATTCAATTTTTATTAAATTAGATTAAATTTAATAAAATTTAATCGACTTTAAAATTATAAAAATTATTTATTCCATTTTAAACAATTTTGATAGTTGAACAAATTTATTGAAATTCAAAATTATTTCTACATTTGACCTCAAAGCTCTGGGCAGTAATTGCCAATCTATAGTCGATTCTCGTACAGTTATTAGCATTCCAGTGTCTCGTTTAATTTCAAAGTACCTTAGACTTTTGCAACGGTGAAATGGTAAATAAAAAATAATAAAACGTCGGCGTTCCACGCGTCTCGCGCTCCTCATCGGGCAATTCGATTAGAAAATACAACCTTCGTATGGATATATCTATATTACACGGGTATAAAATACTTGTGAGCACAAAAAAAAGGATCTCTGTCTAGCGAACATTTAATCCTTATTCCCTTCAAAGAGAGGCAGAGAGAGAGAGAGAGAGAGAGAGAGAGAGAGAGAGAGAGAGAGAGAGAGAGAGAGAGAGAGAGAGAGAGAGAGAGAGAATTAAGCTTTAAGCCCCAAGCCCGCATGCGGGACTGCCGGAAGTCGGCAGGTGAGTTGCAAATTATTCAATTAACGTGCGGAACCCTCGGGCTTGTTGCGCCCGAAGAATTTATAAATATCAGCATGTATCTAGAAGGCATGAACAATACAAAAGGGCCACCGTGAGTCCAAATATTTTTCAAGTTGTCGTCACATTTTTGCAAAATAAATTTTACAAAATTAATAAAATACGTCGAATCGGAAAATTGTGCCTCAACAAATACAAGATTATAAAAAATTGGAATGAAAAATTTCTATTTTTAAATTCATTTTCTTAATTCATTCAATTTTTGTACTAATTATTGCAAAATTTCTCTTAGTATTATTAATTTACTAAAATGATGCTTCAAAATTTATTAAATAATCTTGGGGAAAAAATGAAAAAAAAAACAAATTGTAATTCAACTAATTGAAAATATGATTCTAATTAGAAAGTGTCCAATTTTTAATCGCATAATCTAATTTAATATTGATTGTATAAAATGATGCTTTGAAATTTCATCAATTGAATATCAAGTCATAACATATGTTCTAAACACATTTAAAAAAATAATCAAATGAAACAAATTTTTCAAAACAAAAAATTAAGAATTCAAATGACGTTTACTCAATTTCTGTTCTGGAATTTCAAAAATTCTTTAATATTAGTAATTTCAAAAAATACTGCTACCAAATGCAGTAAAGAAACTATGATTTTTTAAAAATCAATAATATTAATTTTTATTAAAATCATGAAAAACTATTTTCATTAGAGAGTATCCAATTTTTAAACTCGCAATTAAACCAAGTATCGATTGTACAAAATGGTGCGTTGAAATTTCACAAATTAAATATGAAATGAAAATGTTTGAAAAAAAAAACGTAACTTACGGGTGTATCCAATTTCAGGCATCTTTTATATACACGCCTCTGGGATTTATGGCACATACGATGCATTCATTACATCACACGATGCATCTTTGCTTCTAGCCCAAGGGCAAAGGCTGCACCGGCAATATTCCACACACACGCGGGCAATGTCGTTTTTGCGTTTACCATCCATGAACCTCGAGGATATACAGAATCCTCGAGGAATATGCGATAGGGCTCGCGCGTTGACACTTTGATTGGCAGTTTGGTGTTCGTATCGCAAAATCTTGAAGATTCCCCTCCCTCCTTGCGCTCTTTATCCCGCTCGCAGGATTTTGCACATATCCACCTAGTCCATCATTCCATACGCTGATATTGAAAAATCCTTCGTTGCGAACAATCTCTGTCTGTGTAATTGCGCGTCTTGAGAATTTGCGCGACAACCCTCTGGAAAAGCGACCGCGATGTATATTGGCGACGCCGCGACGCCGACGGTGCGGTGTTTATTGGAACGCTGTCGCAACACATCACCGCTGGTAACCTCGAAAATTGCTGATTCCTCGATCAGTTAAATTTGCAAAGAGCGTTGCTCTGACGTTGCTCGACGAGTTGCTCGCACCGTTGTCTTTTGACATAACCTCAAAAATTGCTGATTCCTCAGTCGGTAACAATTGGAAAGAGCGTTGCTCCGCGAGCTGCTCGCACCGTTGCCTTTTGATACAAAGCCACCCGTTGTCTTTTCGTTGTCCGCTGAGTTGTTTGTACTGAAACAACGCGTTGCAAATCCTCCTAGGGTTTTATTGCGGTAGAGATGTATTTCAGGTACAAAAGTTAGTGGTAGAGCTGTACATTTACCATAAGATCTCAACTACGAAACAAGTCTCCTAGAAAACAGCTCTCCGGTAATATCTCGACCACAAATTCTCTCCACCACCGGGCAGCTTTCCTATTTTACAAGTCACCTGGATTACGAGTCTCCTTCCAAGATCCTGCGATTCCTTACTTACCAATTGCAGGGCGACTGTATTTTTTTCTTCGTTGGGACTGGCTGCAAAGTCGGTAGGTTACCGACCGATTCATAGACTCTGGATTTATTCCAGTAGGGTTGTTGTTTGGTAGGATAATTGAAACGCTTCTGTTAATTGGCAGAGATGTTGTTCGGCAGGCTTGTAATTTGCTAGTGATATTACGGTGGAGTTTTATTATGGTAGAGGTGTATTTCGGGTAGAGAAATAACAGGTAGAGCTGTAAATGGGCCCAATCTCTGACATTCCGCCGTTGAATCCGTTATCCAAAAATTTACCATTTGAATACTCGGTGTTCGACGCCTATGCACCGTCTATAATACGGCCACACACGCGAAAATGGTATAAATTTTTGCTCTATCCATATTCATTTATTTTTACAAGTTGCTTCCGCCGCCCCCGTTGAATCCCGTGTCGCTTCCTCGCTCTTTTTCCCTCTCTCTTTCTTTTTCTCATTCTCCCGCACATCGGATTTAAATATAACCCTCCCGCTCTTTTGCGAGTGAGAAGACGAGTTCGTCGACCTTTTAAAACCATCGAGAGAAAAGGATATCGCGATTTGGCGAACAAACGACAGGATCATTCTCGATCGTAAATAAATGCGCGCGCTCGAGAATTTTTCGGACAAAAATTGCTTATCGGAATTCCAGGATCGTTCGAACACGGGAATTCGCTATCTTCAAGCATTTTTCACGTTCAATAATGATCAATGTGACCCGGACGAAAGTTAATGTCCTCAGCGCACGTGTCGGATCCGAAAAAGAAAATAACAGATGCGCGATATCAGGAAGAGAATATCTCTCTTTGAGGGACGGAGAAAAAGAAGCATCTCGCGAAAACACGCGATCGAAAAACGTGATGGCATCTCGCGACGCGATTTTGAGAGTTTTCACGGTCCCAAAATGAATTCCTCGTTTCCAGCGCGAATTTCGCTCTCGTTCACGTTTAAATGCGCAGTTTTCTCGTCACGATCGAGAGCAATGAGTCGCTTCTTTGGTGACACAAATTGGTGAAGAAAAAATTAAACAAAAATTGGCTGGAAATGTCGTTCTAGTTTTCGTGATAGAAAAAAAATTGCCTCTGATAATTAAATTTTGTTGGACAAAGAAAATTGCAAAGAGAAAAACTTTGAGATTAATTCCTCTGTTTCAATTATCTTGTGTTGATATATTTTTGGATTTTTTTTTGGAAATGCGAATTCTGAAAAGTTTCGAAATTCGAATTCTTGAACTTTCTCATTAATTTGGTTGTTCTATCCGCTATGATTTTGGTTTTTTTTTCCAGCAATGGGTTTTGTATGTTCCGGATGGTTTTTCAAACTCTTTTTTTCGGCCATTTTCATGGAGAACGGTACGATATTTTCAGCTCAATCTCGTTCCCTTGATCGCCGTTATACTCGATTGCGAAAATAGTGAAATAAGCAAAATTACGATAATCTCGAAGTGATTTTGTAACGCGAGGGTTTCAAGTCCCGAAAACCTCGTATCGAGCGAATATATTCGTTGAAGTGCGTGCCCGTCGAAATACTTGGCGTCCATATAAATCATCTCTCGCTCTCTCTCTCTCTCTCTCTCTCTCTCTTTCTCTCGTGTTACCGGAAGACGAATGAGCTCGGTGAAAAGAAAAAAAAGCCCAAGAAGTCGATGAGTTGAATAGGGATAAGCTCATTCGTTCGATCGATCGATAAAAAAAACGAGATTTCTTTTCGATCGAAATCTCGATACGCGCGCGCTCTGAGGAACGGCGAATAAAAAAAAACACGTAAGAATTACATTTTTTTCAAAGTCCTCAAATTTACGAACCAAGCTATAAGGATGTTGAAAAAGTATTAATGAAATCGTGAAAATAACGATATTTTTTATTTTTCGAACAGATCATAATCTTGTCAGAAGAAAAGGCTGATTATTAATTTTTTTTAATTAATTTTACTTTATTAAAAATATATCTTTTAATCAATTTATTTCATTTATTTAATTAAAATAAAAATATATAATTGAAAATTGATTTAATTTTAATTTTGTAAAAAATTTTTTTTTTATTCCAAAAAATCTTCCAAAACCTGTTGGAATAACGATTTTTAAAATTTTAAATATTCTAATTAAATAAATTTCATTTATTTAATAAAAATGAAAATATAAAATAAAAAATTTATTTAATTTTAATTTTGTGAAAAATATTTTTTTTCAATTCCAAAAAATCTTCCAAAACCTGTTGGAGCAACGATTTTAAAAATTAATTAATAATTTTGTAAGAACAAAATGGCTAATTTCTCGAGCTCTTCTTCAAAAAGATGTTTTCAAGAGACGCGTCGTATTCCTTCTCGCTGTACACGAGTCCTTAACGATACGTGCCCACGAGAGATTCGATCGCTTTTGCCAAACACCGGCGATGAAAATTTTCGTGCTCGTAATTTTTGTCGTCACGCAGCGCGAAACTCGACGACGACGGAGAGAACCGATCGGTTCGTTTCTGCGCCCACACGGTTCGTTTTTCGATTTTCTCTCATTGGATCCTTCTTCTTCTTCTTCTTCTTCACTCTTAGTCCCTGACGCGACTGCATTCGCGATCTCGACGATGCACATTATTTCAGAGCTACAAGGGGCTTGTCACATATGGGGCACTCCATATGAAAACATATAATATACGATACATGTTATTTTAAATATCATACATAGATATGAATAATTAATTCAGATGATAATAATTTTTTTGGCACGTTGATTTGTTATAATTAAATAATAATAAAATGTGACTTTTGGATTTTAAGAAAATATAAATTATAATGAAATAATAATCCTCTATTTTTATTCTTATGACCCTAAAGTATCGTTCAGTAAGCAAAAAAATAGATTTTTCTAAAACCCCAGAGTGGTGTTATTCCATAAAAGCAGGGGCAAGAAACTTTGGGACTTTTCGTGATTTCAGCTGAAATTTGACATGTAAATACGAAAGGGGCACGTCAATCAAAATATTTTTCAAGGAGTCGTAACATTTGTGGAAAATAAATTTAAAAAAATTAATAAAACAAAAGAAAATACTGTAAATTGAAAAAGTGCGCCTCAAATGAGTCATGAAAACTAATTCGTGATTGCAAACAAATAAACAATTGAGAAATTCGATTTTTAAATTGAATTTTATTAATTTATTCTTTATCCGAAAATTGCACAATTTCTCAGTAGTATTGATTTACAAAAATAGCGCTGTAATTCTAGTGGCCGAAATACAACAACAAAAAATGAAAAAAATAGACATACATCGTGATTACAAGAATTGAAAATATTATTTTAATTATAGAGTATAACAGAGATTGTTGTTTCTATCGTTCTTATGTCCTTATTATTGTTCTTATGACCCTAAAGTATCGTTTGAGCTCAAAAAAATCGATTGTTCCAGTCTCCGGGACTCTGGGAGTCGTCACGATTTCAAACGGAATTTCCCATGTATTTTGGTGCAATTCTCCAAGAGCTCGTGGACGCATCTTGAAACCAATCCCAGCGAGAGAACGCGACACGGCTACCGGTCGTAACGACCTCCTATCACGCGTCGAAAAGTCCTAGTAAATGGGCCACGCGAAAATTTCATCGCGCCACCACCTCACGGTCAATTTCTCGCGACTCTGCTCGTCGAGCTCCTCGATTTTTCGCTGCATTCCCACATTCCCCACCATCTTTTCTCTTTCCTCCTTAAGGTTATTCTCTCGAGATCGTTCCTGGCCGGTTCCCTCGAACAAAACGAGAATGAAGAAAGTCAAACCGATCGAAAGCGCTTCATTCAACATTGGAATTGAATATTCAATTCCATTGGAAGAACGGTTAAAATAGCGAATTGATAAATATCGGCGCGAATTCACGGTGCGATCGCAATTTCCTCCAAAGCGGAGATTAATTTTCCAAGTCCATTTGATATCTCGTATTTCAATGTCTCGATATTCGTATCTCCGCTTCTTATCTGGTAAAACGAGACACAGACGAGAATTTGCGGGTAAACCTCGTTCACGCGAATATATATATGACTCTTGTATCAAGGAGCATCGAGAGACGAGCTTTGGTGACTTCCGCATCGCCAGAAGTCAGATTATATTTGATCCCCTCGGAGCAACGAGGGCCACACCCGTCGTCAATTTTCCATCGAGTTCTTCGTTTCAAAAGTGCATTATTGTCTTACGGGCTACTTCCGAGTTAAATCAACCGATTCTTTCGGTCCACGATATTTTAAACGTGATTTAGGATTTTTACTGAGACCAGAACTCGCCTCTTTGAATCTCAAATGCAGCTTCACTCGTCATTGACGATAACATCTCAATTTAAGACTCACAATCAATTGTAAATAAATTATAAGATCAAAAATATATCTAAATATAACTTTGACTCAAAATTAATTATAATTAAATCATAAGACGAAAATTTCAAAAATCTCAATTTTTATATTAAATCGTCGTTTTCTTATCTACTTTTTTAAATATATTTTGATTGGATGGCAATTCAAGAGAAAGAGTTGATATATTTGACTCAACTGACTCGGAATGCCCGGTGTAAAAATTGGGTTATATTATATTGAAAATATGTGACACATATATCGTCGGCTTCGCTGTTCTCTGTATATTATGAGGCCGGAATAATTCATGGCAGGCGCCCCCTCCTCGAAATTTAAACGTATATCTCGTAAAAATCTCTTCCCTCGCGTTTATTTTTTCCCCTCGATTTCTCCGCGTCTTCGACCCGTCATCCCTCTTATCTTCTTTATCCTTCTTCAACTTCTCCATTCGTCTTCCGACTTCCGAATCAAAAGAGGGAAGGATGAGAGCAATCGAGATCCCCCCCTCTCCTTCTTCTGTCGCTTTTTCGTTTTTTTCGTTTCTTCGTTTCGTCGGCGTCACGATCAGCAAGCTGGAATTACACGCACACCGGGCTATTATATACACCCAACCAGTCAACGAACTCGGCGAGCATAAATAACGTGATGTAATCTTCTTGCTCCTCCTACAAAGTCGGATCTATATATATATATATAGAGAGAGAGAGAGAATGAGAGGATGGCAAAATGGACACTGGAGGCAAAATGAACACCATCGAAAATTACAAAAAAAAAAATTAAAGTTCAAAAATTTAGAAAATGAACTATCATTACAATTGGCATTGATATACCTAAATAAACTCATCCACTGAAAATCGGATCTAGATTGGAGACCTTCGTGACAATTTCCCATGAAGAGTTGGAATTTTTTTTTTAATTGTAATTCTCATCGCATTAAGAAAAAAAACCCCCAACATATTCTGATAGGATTATGGTAACCCACTTTTACTAAAATACATACTTGGATGATCCGACGGTCAGAGCAAAATGAGGTACCGGTGGGGAAAAGGCCGACTCCATAGTCGTGAAAATAATATTGAACAATGCAACTGCGATTAAAATTGAAATCGCGAAAAATTTAATTGCAAAAATGCGCAAAGCAGCTTGGTCCAAGTATCTTGGTTAAAAGCGATGTCAGAAGGGGAGAAAAGCGTTTTTTCAACGTTTTCAAATAATCATGAACTTTGAGACAAAAATATTGAAATTAAATTGCAAATTTTTGAAAATCCTCCCACATCTATCTTGATTGAATTTTATATAGGTTTAATTTTTTCATTGCATATTTATGCGAAAGAAAAATCGTACAAAACTATTTGGGGTCCTGAAACCTATTTGATTCCACGCGCAAAAATTCTCAAAAATTTTCGCTTCATCTTCACTTTCGCGTCTCTTCGTTGAAATTTATTCCACTCTCGTATCCGCGATATATCCAAAAGCGTTCGTTTCCTTCCTCCTTATCATCGATATATTCGCACTTTTATTTTCAATTTTTCGCCTCGACTATTTTTCGTTTACGATTTCTCTCCCGGTTCATTTCTCACGAAATTTTCGCTCGCATTTATTATTCGCGCAACGTTGAAGCAAGATCAAGACGAGCGCCTTTTTGAGAGCCTTCGGAATGATGCGCAAAAAAATCAAATAAAATAAAAGTCGGAGCCAAGAGTGTGGCGCACACTTTGCAGGCATTTTGTTTCCTGGTTGCTCTAAAATTGCACCGAGGCAAAAAGAAACCTTTGAAGCTTGTGGTTATGCACTTGCATTCGGATATCCATATATACCTATGTATATATTTGTATGCCACAGTAATAATATGAACGAGTTTTCACACAGCTATAATATTTACTTGGTCGAAAAGGTTCGGAGCAAAATACTCGTGGTTTCTCTAGCTCGGCTTCGCCTTCCTTTTCACGGCAATTAAGAGACGTGATTTAGGAGTCTCGGCGCTGATTCTCGATGCCGAGACGGGCTGCATTCGGGTGTTCTGCACTTGCTTGGCTCTTTCCATACATCTCAAAAGGTTATACGGAATCAAGATTTTCAAATAATCTATTTTTTTTAATTTTATTTTCGTAATACACATATATTTAAATATGTACACAGAAAGTTTCATGTCAATCCAACAAATATTTTCCAAGTTACAAGCATATTCGTAAACCCTTTATTACCATGTGTAAAGTACTTTTGAAACTTTTTGAATTATTCTCAAAACTGTGTTTTTAGAAACAGTGAGCAAGATTTCTCAGAAACGGCACAACCGATCAGTCTCAAATTTTTACACAAGCTTTGAGAATATATTTTTTATTGATTAATCAAAGGTTTTCTTTTACCGATAAATTTTTTTCATTTTATAAATAATTTAAGGCAAATATTTTCATCAAAAAACGATTTTTTTTAGAAGCCGCAATTTTGTTAAAAATTTATATTTTGCTTATTCCTTCGATCAAATACTAGATTATACCTTGTATCAACGAAATATTTTTTATTCTTTCATTTTGAATGATCCAATTCAGAGATATCGTGCTCACCACCGCAAGATGCATTTTTTAGGAGGACCACCCGGAGATCGGCCGAAGCGGAACCATTATTTTTTAAAACGAAAAATTTCAAAATAAAGATAAAGGTACAAAAATATGTATACAAATTAAAATGGCTTTGCCGACAAAAACAATACCGGAAAAACCGTTTTTTTCGACGGTCTGACTGCGTATAACCCCTTAATATATCGGTATATACCTTCGAGTGATTCGCCGCTCTTATCCTTTTCCTCTCCGTCGCTGCAGGTTCAATCTCTTAATTCTCTCTCTCTCTCTCTCTCTCTCTCTCTCTCTCTCTATAAGTGTGTGTCTTTCGGAAGACTCACCAACGCACGAAGGATTGTTATATTACCGAAGGATCGACGAGGGGAAACTCGAAACTCTGTTTAACCACAAAGGATCATTGCGACTCTGGGCCCGGTGCAGTAGCGCAAATGCCATTAAAAGTTACGTCCGGAACAAAAAGGCTGAACTGTAAAATTTCAAAGAATAACATTTGCCGTTTGCACAATTATTTTAGAGAGAAATTCATTTCGAAAATTATCTCGGCGCCGTAAAAACTTTTTCATTTCACCCGGGACGAATTTATTTATCTTTAAAATAATAACTTGGGCTTGTGTGAAAATTTCAGACTCATCGGTTGTGCCATTTTCGAGAAATCTTGCTCACCGACTTTATAAACACAATTTTGAGAAAAACGCGTCCACGTTTTAAAAGCATTTCACACATAGTAATTGCGGGTTTATAAATATGCCTATAATTTCGAAAATATTTGTCGAATCGACATCAAATTTTTCTTCGTATATACTTAACTGTATGTATAATACGAAAATAAAATTTAAAAAAAAACTAGTTTTGAAAATCCTGACTGCGTATAACCCCTTAACATCATTCGTGACTCGGTGGTTATCGTTGCGTATGAATTTCGCTCGTCCGCAAAAAACCCCTCGAGCCACGTGACTCGATAGGTTTTCGCATCGTGCGCTTCTCTTTGTATTTTCTTTCTCTCCCTCTCTCTGAGAGAGCGATTTTTCAAGGGAGTTCATCGAGAGGAAACAACACGCGAACCTCGGCGATGCATCCACGATGGTTGTTTTTTATTTTTGTTTTTTTCGCACTCGTAACACAAACTGTGAGACTCAAAATGCCACAACTGTCCACGAATTTGGCATCGAAGGGATTCGAGTCTTCCGCCCTTTTGATTTTCAGTGATTTCAGGGTTTCACGTGTGTGGGTGCATTATGCACATTACGCGTGAAATTTCATGCAGGCCCAGAGCGAAGAGAGGCGAAAAAAAAAATAAGCAAAATAAGACCGCCGAGAGTGTATCGGGAATTTTTACCGTTTTCGATGGTCGAGGAGACGAGGGAAAAAAAGGAGCAACACAATGATTAAAAAATCATGAATCACGCGCGCCGGAAGACTCGTCCCGATGATAAAACCAAAGTAATTGAAAAAAGAAAAAATCATAAGAGGAGGCTTTTTGCCGCGGGAATATACAACGAGGAGAATCTCGATGTATTTCGCGCACAATGCGCGATAATACAAGTTTCCCAGAAATTCATTTCGACCCTCTGAATAACTATTAAATATCCCACGATATATTG
This sequence comes from Alloplasta piceator, assembly GCA_946863875.1. Classification (NCBI taxonomy): domain Eukaryota; kingdom Metazoa; phylum Arthropoda; class Insecta; order Hymenoptera; family Ichneumonidae; genus Alloplasta; species Alloplasta piceator. Next base: position 79,597,216 of record OX333071.1, read on the forward strand.
ATGGGAGGGAAGATTTTTTTTTTAATACACGAGATTTGCAATGAATTACTTTCTATTTTATGGTTTGAGGAAGAAACAGGGATGTAAACTTGTATGAAAGTACAAAATTACAAATATTAAAAGAAAATAATTGAAAATCGATTCATAAATTTTCGAGCATATGCTGGGACAAGATTGAAGAAAATCATTTTGCGAAAAATTCGTTTAAAGTTTTATTGCTCTCAATCGAGTGACTGTAATTCAGTCAATTTTCAGAATTTAAACTCGAAATTTTACCTCCATATATTCAAAAATATATAATTTAATTAACTGCAAAAATATATATATATATATTCACGGTAGGTTTTCCGCTTGATCGGAGGAAAGATTTGTTTGATATGGAAATTTGCAATCATCTTTTATTCTCCGGTTGAAGAAAGAGGCAGGGAACAGGATGTGTAAAAAAATGTAATACTTATATGGAAGAGGACATTCAGTGGTTTTTTTTATGACCACACGATTGTGCAATCCTGGAGTTTATATTGAATACCTTATGTGTTATTATGGGTGTATATAATAACGTATTATAATACTTATGTGGTACAGCCAGATAAACATCATCGAGACTGTAAACGATTAGTTCGCTGTAACTCCTTCGTGTGCCTTCGTCCAGATTAATATCGCTGTTTTCTGCTCAATGTAACGTACGACGCTGAGAGAAAACGCGAAACTTTTACGATATTGAACACACCGAATATACATATATTAGACTTTTTGAATATATCAATCGTCGACGTGTGCAATTCGAAAAGCGAGCATATCGAATTACGATCGCGAGAAATTATATTCGCTTGTACGATCGATATATGAGGAGTCCTTTTTCAACCGGGCCACTTTTTTTTCACCCTCTCCAATTTTTTTCAAAATCTGCCAGTTTGAAATATCAGTCAAGAGGAACGTCTGTGATTTTTTTTAGATTTTTTTAAGCGTCCGTTCAAGATTTTCAATTTTTCATTACGAACACTTTATCTCAAAAAATTTTCATCAAACAATAAAAACCATAAGAATAAAAACGTATTTATTTTTTTCACTTTATCGAAAAAAGTTAAAATCATAATTTGTCTGCATCGAGAAAACTGAAATTTGGCAAAAAAAATGAGAATAATATTTTTTTAAACCTAATAACACACTTTCGATTTCGGTACAAATTTTACAGGATGTCTGTCATCGGGTAAAGAGTCTGCGGAAAAATTTTCAGAATGGCACTTGCAATGGTTACGATGAAAAAAAATAAAAACCCTGCGAAATCTCATGATCGCATACAGATTTTGCAGGGTTTTTATTTTTTCCTCTATTCATTGGACCTACATTTGATCCATCTGTATTATTATTGAGTCAAAAATTCAACTTGAAATTTCAAAAAACTGGTATATTTCTTCTTGAGCAATAAAATTTTACGATATCGCTTTTTTACAGCTGTATTCCGGATGGCGGGGACGTTTGTAACGCGATGACGGATATCGAACCGTCACCACCGGGATATCGAGGCAAGGATGAGGCCCCGGGTCCTCTATCCTGCAACCCGGGGTCTTTCAAATACGCGCTCAGTCAGCATCCCCATCATCGTCCCGAGAGCAACAAGCATCAACAAACGACCGGTAATTACGTCAAAAATACCGCCAATACGTACAACAATCAGGAGAATTACAACGGCAATACTAGCGTCGAGCAGAGTGTCGGATATCGGCGTAAAAGCGAGAATCCGATTGGCCGCAGAGGCGGCTCTTGCGACGAAAACGAAACCGGCGAGACGAGCGGTCAGATTGTCAATAAAAAGGCAAATGTCGCCGGTTACAACGAGGTTTACAAGAAAAACACTCCGGGCTACAAGAACGACAGTGGGTGAGTAACGGACTTTATTTTTTGCCACGATTTCACTCTTCGTTTGATTTTTTTTTCGTAACAAGTAATTCCATTTTTTGTTTCTCCTCTATTTTATACCAAACCACGTGCACGAAATCGAATAAAACGACAACGGTACATTCATCGAATGATTATTTCAAGACTCGCTATTTTTTTTTAAATCTTATTTTTGCCTAATACAAGGATTATATTTATTTAAAATGGGAATTATTTTAATATATTTTTTCGTCTTTCATTTTATATTAAATTACGTGCACGAAATGAAACAAAATGACAATGATGCATCATCGAATTTGCGACATAGATTTTTTCAAACAACGATTGTTTTTTATTTTTTGTTAATGTTATTTTTTCTGGTATATATTTTTAACTATTTTTCAAGGTACAGCGAAAGTATCGGATTCGACAGCTTCAGTTTGCCCCTCAACGAGAGAGACGACGCATCGCCACCCCCGACTCCGCCGGTACGCGATGCATCGAGTCTCAAGGGCGTGTGTTACGGTCCCGGTCACGAGAAATATCCATCATGGCCGAGCGCACCGGAACGTCGTAGCGAGGATGACGCGAGCGACGACGGTACGTCGCACTGTGGCGGATCCCACAGATCGAAATCGTGGACCGATCATACGAATTATCCGAAGGAAAAACCCGCTCAGTACACGAGGCCACTCGCGAAACGTCCAAATCCGGCTTTCACCCAACAGGTACGAATATTATCGTGACAACTTTTTTTCCGTCGCCCAAAAACCCTGTGACGAATATTTTTTACACGATTTTTTTTTCTCAGCGACTTTGTTCACTCAGACTCGTTAATCGCTGTGGGGATAGCCCATGTGCAATTGTGCATTTGGAGTAGTCGATGATTGATCCTAAATATTACACAGAATATCCCATATATCATATGGCACATCTCGCGTCCACTCGCAGAGTCAACACGGAATATCCCATATATAATTGAAGAAATACCCTGTATGAGGTATTTCGCGTCTACTCTGAGAGATGATACGGAATATCCCATGTATAATTAGAAAATACCACACAAGGGACATTTAACGTCTACTCTCAGAATTAACGCGAAATGCTCCGTATATGTTTGTAGATATCGAATACAGTAGCTCCTCGATATAAGAGCGGTCTAGGGCGGTTAGGGCCGGAAAGTGAATTCCGAGAAATTCATCGGTGGAGCGTTCCCCCACTGAGTGCTACCTGCAGAGATCAAGAATCGCTTTGTCACTGGAACTCGATACGAGAGTTCGCACGGCGTGCATGGGTAGAGCGGGGGAAGCAATAAAACTCGCACATGCGGAACGGAAAAGAAACGCTCTTAGATCGAAGAGGTACCGTACCCCATTTCTCGTCTCAGAGTTGACACGGAGTACCCCATGTATGTTGCACTTGCATATGAGCTATTCCATACCAAACCGACCAATCCGTGGACTCGACCTTTTTTGATCTTGTTGCAAATTTTTCATTTTTTTGTACGTACCGAAAGAAGTCTCTCAGAATTTATTAGATTTTTGTCTCAACCCAACTAACCGCGATAAATTTTTTAAAATTTGACACAATTTTTTTTCAAATGCTCAGCACTTTTTAAAAACCGGAGATATCGATATAAAACAAGGGACCATTTTTTTCCGTCTTGAGTTGCAGTTTTATAAAAAAAATACAAAAAAAATATCGATATTCATTTTCATATGTTTCTTGAAGTTTTAAACACAAAATATTTTTTTTTTCCAACTTGGACCCCTTCAATTTTTTTGAAAAAATTCACCACTTTTTAAGAGACATTTTCACAAGTACTGAAAAGTTGGCAGTTTGTGATTCTCATAACTTGTATTTTTTTTTATCTATTTTTGAAGTTATAAAAACATGAAAAAACGGAGATACCAAAATAAAACGGAAGATCATTTTTTTCCGTCTTGAGTTGCAGTTTTATAAAAAAAATACAAAAAAAATATCGATATTCATTTTCATATGTTGTTTGAAGTTTTAAACACAAAATTTTTTTTTTTCAACTCAGACGTTTTTAATTCGCCACTTTTTAAGAGACATTTTCACAAGTAATAAAAAATTGGCAGCTTATGATCCTCATAACTTGTATTTTTAATCTATCTTTGAAGTTACAAAAAAAATGAAAAACGTAAAAAAAATGACCGCTGCGACGCTAATTCACGCCTGATCCGTCTGCCGTCCGTTTCAGCGTCATTCGATGTAACAACCATCAATATTTATTACTTGTTAACGCTAAAGTATTAATACGTTATTTGATGATTTCGTAAACATGATCGCAGAAAAATAATAATACAATAGTCTCCCGATCTCAACCCAACTAATGCTTATACCAGTTGGGATTACGCGGCAGGTGGATCAGGCGCGAATAAGCGTCGCAGCGGTCATTTGTTATACTTTTATCATGTTTGTTATAACTTCAAAGATAGATCAAAAATACAAGTTAGGAGAATCACAAGCTACCAATTTTTTAGTACTGAAAATGCAGTCTCTCAAAAAGTGGTGAATTTTTTCAAAAAAATTTAAGGGTTCCGAGTTGAAAAAAAAAATGTTGTGCTTAAAACTTCAAAAAACATATGAAAATGAATATCGATATTTTTGTTGTATTTTTTTTTTATAAAATTGCAACTCAAGACGGAAAAAATGGCCCCCTGTCTTATCTTGATAGCTCCGGTTTTTAAAAAGTTATGAGCATTTGAAAAAAAATTGTGTCAAATTTTGAAAAATGTATCGTGGTTAGTTGGGTTGAGACAAAAATCTAAAAAAATTCTGAGAGACTGCTTTCGGTACGTACGACAAAATGAAAAATTTTCAACACAATCAAAAATGGTCGGGTCCAGGGATTGGTCCGCTTGGTACGGAATACCTCATATACAAAGTGCAGGGGTAACATCTCCCGCGAAAGACAATCAATCACCACTCCCACATTCTCCTTTCCATCTTGCGCATTTCCTGACGTCACTCTTGCGAGATGATTCTCGCGATAAGCCAGAGAGCCGCTTTTACTCGACCAGCTCGTATTTTTTCTTCTTCTTCGATGAAAAAAGTTCGATAAGAAATTCCGTAACACGAAAGATTCTCATCGTTCATCGCAAATGATCCGAGCAAATTATCATTGTTTCTCTGATCATTCGCGCTTGCTTTGTTTTTTTTTCACACAATCAGCTGAAAACCGTGATGGAACGTTGCGAGAAAATACCAGCGGAGGCTTTCGAGTCGCGAGGCGCGCGCGTCAACGCGGTCGAGGAAGAGCCGAGATCGTGGCCTCGCGTTGATCGCGAGGGTAAACCCCTCGGCGATGCCGAGTACGTCGTTCCATCGCCGCCCGAGAGAGAACAGCAGCAACCCTCGCGGACGATAAGTCACGCTGAACTCGAGGCCTACGTAAGAAGTTATCAGGATCCTCGTCAGGTGTCACAGGTATTTTTCTTTGTTTTTCGAATGAAATTTTCGTTCGATTTCACGGGGACGATCGGACGTACGATTCTCTCGGTTCAAATTTTTATTCGACTCCTCGAACGAATTTTACAATTTTTCGATTTTCAGGTCCACGTCTACAGAGAAACGGCCTTGACCCAAGCCGGCCTCGAGGAATACACGAGAGTTCAGCACTCGCAGCAAGCGAGTTACGCGCAATCCGAAGGATATCACAGTTACGTTTCGAGCGTTGATTCGACGACGAACACACCGTTTCTCGATAGGTAAAACAAAACACATTCGACCATCCCCTATTCGACGCTCCATCCATTCGATCGAATTCGACGATTTTTATTAACCCCGCGAGGACACGGAAGTATTCGAAACTTTTTTTTTCTTTCAATTTTCGACCTTTTCTTGGTCCATTCGTTTGAAAAATCATCCACCTTTGCTCCCTCGAAGCGAATAACTTTATTTCGGAAACTTTTTTTTCGTTCGAGATTTCGATGACGAGAATAACTGGGATTTTCCAAAGTAGCGGCATCAACGCGAAGTAGTCGATGCTCCGACCAAAAAATGACTCATCGGGATAAAAAAAAAGAAAGAATCAACTCGACGCATTACCCATTTTGTTTCATCGAGTAGTATTCGTCAAAGACGCGTTAAAAATATTTCCAACGTGACCCTCGATCGCCCTTTGACATTACAGATTACGCCGGGACAGCGAGGCCGTCGCTCAGAGGCCAACGTCATCCTGGGAGGAAGGATCTCGCGAGGGTCGCGACAGCGTGGTAACGACATCCAGCGGCGGTAGCGCATCGAGCAGCGAGACGTTGAAATGGCACGGTTCGATGTCGGACGTGAGCGTAACGAGCTCGATGCCCGTGCGACGATCGTCGAACGAGCGGTGGGATCGTGGTTCGATGTCGGACGTTTCGAGCGTAAACGGCACAATTTCGAATCCTCAAAAAACGAATCTTCACGGTGACAAATGGCGGACATCGATGATCGATCTCTCGCGATCGATGCTCGTTGGAAATCCGCGAAACGCGTCGCGTCAAAACGCCGCTGACGATCGATGGAAACGCGAGACAAATTGGCAAACATCGATGAACGACCGAAATTGTTCGGAATCATCGTCGAGCGGTCGCGCGAGTCTACCGTCGGTGACGAGCGAATGTTCCTCGGCCTCGGTGAACGACGTACGTCGCTCCGTATCACCGTCGTGCGATAAAAAATGGCAAGAATCTACCCTCGACGATGACGGAGTGACGAAAGAACGCGCCAGAGTGTCACCGAGAAATTGGGAATCGACACCGTCGATCGAGGACGGATACGCTACACTCGTGTCACGCGGAAATCCCAAAAGTCCAACGAGATCGTCGCTCGATCCGAGTTCGGCGTGTCCCGATGAACGGAGCTCGTCGATGTCGGACGTGAGCCGATCGAACGTTCAGCCGAGCTCGAGCAAACAGCTGATAGCTCACAGCGCGAGAGTCGAAACCCCGCAGAGGCATCGTTCCGAGAGCGTGCTCTATCTGGATCGCGAGCGTAATCAGAGAAAACACTGTCCGACCACGGCTGACCGGTCTCAACCCGACAACGCTGATTTTTCAAATCGGCGAATATCTCCTGTCTCGCCGCAATCGCATTTGTCGGTTGCCGAGCGTATCAGCGAATTGGAGAAGCAACAGACGCGTTATACTTATTTGGATCCTGAGAAACGACATCGTGTCTCGGATCCGACCCTCAAGGCCATACAGAAAAAGGCACTGTTGTCGTTTTACGAGAGACACCATCGGTCGTCGTGGCGTTCGGAGCCACAATTGGCACAGGGCGCCGTCGTTCCGTCGAGTCCACCGCCTCAACCACCCCCGAGACCGAGGCCACCCTCGTCGAGACGCGCGAGTTCGGCCTCCGATTATTCCACCGGTACTTGGCGTGAAAAAACCGCGAGAACCGACTCGAACGATTCACCGAGTCCGCAACATCAGCGCGGCGATAGCTGCGGCAGTCCGTCGAGCGATCTTCTCGGTCCGGTTATCGTCGGACCGGCGATATCGATCGACGATTGGGTACCCGAGAGACCACCGAAGAAGCCGCATCTTCGCGGCGGTGTCTTCAACGATCGAGTGCCGAGTCCCGATTTACCGCCGCCGTCGCCGCCGAACGTGACCGAGCACGAGGTCGTCAATTGCGACGATCCTCTGCCGCCTCCGCCACCCGAATTGAGCGATTCTCACGAGATCGGAGATCACGGTAACGATGACAAAAAACGTCAGAGATCCTCGAATCAGTCCGAGAGACGAAGAACGAAACAGTCGAAGAGGGAAATGGAAAGAATCAGCGCGGTCGAAAAGTCCACGAAGAATCAACGCTCGGACGATGGAAACAAGTTTGTTCGAGCGAATTTGAAACACGCGCAAGTCGAGAACGTTCTTGAGAATGGCGTTGGCGCTGGTCTGGCGACTCATCGCACGATCGCCAGTGGTCGATCCAGTTTGCGTTATCCGGCCAATCAAAAATTGATCGTCAACGGTGCGAGATTATTGGCTTCGCCGAGACGACGGGAGGAGCGACACTCGATGTCGCGTCCAGCCGCGCGTTTGCCCGATTTAGTGTCACAGCGTTACAGCGATTCGGGAAATCAGAGACCGGCGCCTCAAGTTCCCGTCGAGACGAGAATCATCAGGCAAGAATCGATGAGAGAAACGTCGAGAATCGACGCTTCTGGGATTTTGAGAAACGAAAATTCTCATCGATACGAGAGCTCCGGCGGGCAGAGACCTCAGCCTCAAGTTCCCAAGAGTCGTTCATCGGGAACGGAGAAAAATTCTTTCGCCAATAACGCCACGAGGAATTCCGGATACCTCGGAGAGGTTGCGAAAAATTCGGCAAAATATGGTGATAATTGTGCCGCTGGTTATGCCGTTGGTAGCCCGGTCAAGACCGGATACGAGGCTAGCTCGAAATTAATGGCCGAAGCGAGTCCACGGAAATATCACGAACCACCGAGATACACGGTCGGACATCACGGCCGAAATTATTACGCTCTACCGCCGAAATATATCGATGCGCCGAAACAAAAGCCACAACCGCAATGCCCGAACGACGGAAATTCACCGGGCTCACCACCGCCACCTCCTCTGGCGCCCAGACTCAATACACCCGGTAGAAAATCATTGCCGCCACCACCGAGACCGGCCCCTCCGCCTCATGCTCTTCATGGGTATGTTTTTATAGTTTTTTTTTCACCCCCTTGAATTTCCTCGATGAGGAAACTTCGCAAAAACATTTGCGAAGGATGAAAAAATTGACAATGGTTGAGAATTTATTTCACAGACGTAACTCATTATCAGAGGATCGGACTACTGTTATTTTATTAATTACATATTCGACTCGTTCCATAGTAATTTTTATGGAAAAATCTTGAAAATTAACAGAGGTACGGACATTATTTCAACGACGAAAAAATAACCTCTACACCGTGTTGTTGATATCTTGGTGAAGGTTTATTTGAAAATTAAAAAAATATATGAGGTATTCCCGCTCAACTGGACCCCCTTTTAGGCCGACCTCTTTCGAATTGCTTGAAACTCGAGTACGTTTTAGTGTTGCCTGGAAGTGTATTTGTGTATTTTAAGTAAGAAATTAATTTAATAAATTTATTAAATAGTTAAATTAATTGAATTAAATTTATTGAATTTTTAATTTAATAAATTTATAAAATTCTGAATTCGTTAAAAAAAACTATACAATAATATCAGAGAACTGTTAAATACGAAAAACGAGATGTTTAAGACTTTTTATCCTACTGAAAGACTTGGCATTGGTAAACGGATGCGAGTTCCAACTTGAACTTTATATCGTGACTTCTCAGATATATACGAAACATTTAAAAAATTGTCCCGCTAAATTAAATTATGCTCTTTTTTTGTAAATCGATTTTTTCGGTTTTTGGCCGATATTTCAATGAATTCGTTTTTTTTTTCGAAATCGCTGATATTTTTGTTCGTATAGCGCAGGAAATTTCCGATCGAAAGCTATTGGAAAAGAATTTTTTCGATTTCATTTCGCGCCGTGCCTGAGCTCCGAAGAGCTGAATACGCAAAAAGTTTGAAATATAACTTTTTGTGTATTCCGAAGGGTATTATAGTCAGAGACCTGAAAATTGGTGTACGATATACTTTCAGGCAACACTGAAACATACTCGAGTTTCAAGCAATTCGAAAGAGGTCGGCCTAAAAGGCGATCCATTTGAGCGGGAATACCTCATACGTATCGGTATTTGATCGAATGTAGTTATCGCAATGCGTTGCCTTTTTTTCTTTCGCCACTCGCAAACGGCGACGGCTTTGAATTTCTTTTTTATGTTTTTTTCTTTTATTCGAGCAGGTTTTAAAATCAGTAATCGTCAAAAATTTTGAAATCGGTTTTGTACAGATTAATCACTGCGATTACGAATATGATTTTTTTTTTAATATTAAAAAAGGCTCATAATTTTTCGACTATTCGCCGAGACAATGTTGAAAAAGGTGATTTTGAGAAAAACGCGTTTAGAGTTTTCTAACCGGTCGCGCTACCGGCTCTCACTGAGGCGACTGTAACTTGGTCAATTTTCAGAATTTTAACCTAAAATTTTATCCGCATGTTTTTGAAAATATACAGTTTAGAAAAAGGCAGAAATGTTATTTTTTCTTTCCAGAGTGGCTTTCCTCGTTAAAAGGAAAGGTATCCCGAAAAAGAATTCGAAATTGAGAAAAATCGAATCAAATTTTTTTCCGGATTTTTTGCAAAAGAAAAAATGTAAGGGGCGCAACTTTTTTGAGCTTCCCTCGCGGAATATCATTGTTGGTATTTAATGGAAGAATATTCCGAAAGCGAATTCCAAAATCATGAAAATTCGGAAAAACCGTCGATCCGCGTTATTGTCAAAATTTTGCAAACATTTTTTGAGGTTTGCCGATTTTTATGCGGTTTTAGTTTCACATTATAAATCTACAGTTTCTAATTATCATACGAGTAATCTAGATATAATTGAAGTAAAGGAAAAAATGTGCAAATTCAAATTTTGCTCATCGCTTTGTCAACATTATTTCAAATTCACCGAAAATTCTTCCAAAGTTGAGGCATAACTGGGAAAGATTAAGATTTGATATGGAAGATTGGTATTTGCGCGTCATTGTTAAATTTATTTAAAAAACGTTATATCAGCAGAAAACTCCAAAGAATTGCCGTATTATAAATCTTCTCTATGAACGCCCGTTTCTGACGCATATTGGACGTTCAATTTTTTTCAAGAATCAAACCTATTCCACGTTCATTTTTGATTGATCCTTCGATCGAACATTTTTCGTAATTGTAGTTGAAAAATTAGAATACTTCGACTTTCTTCTTCCTGAAGGAAACACGATTTTTTTCTCTTCGCTTCTTGAGTTTTCGAGATCGATCGGAGGGGGATTCTTCTTACGAGGTAGCACAATAATTCGAGTACGACAAACGATATAGACGTTGCGTGCAAGTTCACAAGAAAATAGCGCAAGATCACTGAGCACCGGAGTCAATCAGGTGGCTTTTCAGGTTGCGGAGAGACAAGTGGAAGAGGTGAAACAGTATTTTATATGGAATCTTCGCTATCTCGCTCTCTCTCTCTCTCTCTCTCTCTCTCTCTCTCTCTCTCTCTCTCTCTCTCTCTCTCTCTCTCTCTCTTTCTCTCTCTCTCTCTCTCTCTCTCTCTCTCTCTCTCGGTATATAAAAGCCAGGAAACAATCGGCCAATAACAATTTCACCGGTTCAAGGCTCGTCCAACAATAAGTTAACGCATAACACCGTTCGTTATTCTCTCTTGTCTCTTTCTCTCCTCGTTTTCCGCATGCTTGGCGAGGTTCGCCAGGATGCAGGATGTTGTACGGGCTCGATCTCCACGGGGTGATAACTCTTTTCACCTTTCTTTTGTTTTCTTCTCGCTCTGATTGGATGGACGATCGTGTATCGTGTGTCCCATCGCCTCACCCGACATTCGCGTCACTCGTCGTATTTTCCTTCCTCGACCTTTCTTCTTTCTTCTCGAAACGCTTCGCTGACTTTTCGAAAATTATCGTCTCAAATAACGCGTCTATATTTCGTTCTACCGATACGCACTGTTTGAGCCGACCTCCCCTCAATCTTCCTTCGACCTTTCATCCTTCTCTTCTCTCTCTTCATTTTTCCCGCTTCTTCTTCTCGCGATTTCCTCGCGAAATTCACCGGAGCACGAAAATACGTTCTCCAGCTCGTCGTCGATTTGACCTTCTCCGAACAGAACTTTTGAACAAGTTTTTAAAATCCTCGTCGACATTATTAATTTTTCATTTATTTGTTTTTTGGACAAATGAACTACTTTCTCTCTTTAATGGTTGTTGACTTTTCTATCGTACGAATTTTTAGTGTGTAAGATCGTGTCTTGCAAAACTCGCTTTTGAGTCCATTTGTGCGCACCTGCGGCTCTGACCATAGACCGCACGCGACCATGTGGTTGACCAATGCCCGGTCGTGGTCATCCTCGTTCTTCGATTTGTCCATAGATGACGCGTTATGGATTTTTATTTCACGATGATGGAATTTAACTGCAATCAAATCTTTTTTTTAGACATTTTGATTGAAACATTCGACTACTTGCTGAAAAAATTAATGAATTTGCGAAGAGCAAAAAAAATAGTTCCATGTAGCGTCGTTTAAAATAATTTTTGCCTTTGGGAGAAAATTAGTTGGTTGAGTAAAATCGCTGTCATTTTTTTCTTCGAGGAGATTGTGTATCCGCACTGTGCTCATTCTCTTCGTAATCGTTGATCCTTCAAAATGCCGCTTAATTCATCGAGATGAGATGATTTTTCAATTTTTTACAATTTTTCAAAAACACGGATAATTGATTTTTCAATGTTTTCGCCCTTCGACCAAAAATTAGAAGTCATTAAAATCGCTGTAATTTTTTTTTCGGAAGCACACTGGCGCATCCGATATGCGCTCGTTCTCTTCGCGATCGTTGAAGCTTCGGAATGCCGCTCGATTTATCAGGATGAGATTATTTTTCAATTTTTTACAGATATTTTAATTCGGACCATCGATCATTGAAAATTGTTGCATGAATGTTTTTTCGTCGATTTCGAAGTGATCCCGCGATTCTCTTCGCTTTTTTTTCAAACTATCGGTCAGCTACGATATTCCAGACCTCCGTATCGATATACGCGCTGTAACCATGTGTATAATGTATAAATATCGAGGTGGTCGGGAACAACCGTCGACGAGGGGATATCACTTGACATCCAGTCGCAAAAGTCCTCCGACTCGTTACCAACCGCGTACACGCGTTACTATCGTACCGAGACATCGAAGAAAAAAAAACGGGGCTAACAAGCACTCTCCGTATGTTACACGTATATATATTTCTCAGGTGATCTTGCGCGAAAGGGGAAATTGAAAAGCAAAAAAAATTAATTACAGATCGTTTTACGAAACGGTTTGTATGCACGAGACCTGCGGGTGTTTTCCCGCGAACTTCATACTCTCGTTGCGTGTAATAGTTTTTTATTTTTTTCATCTCGAACCAATCAAGTTTTCCGCCCAATTAAATTGAATTTAATTTGAAAAACAACGATTGATTGATAAATTAAATCAAATAAAATCAGAGTAAATTCAATTCCAATTGAATGTTATCAATATTTTAATATAGCTTCCACTTATTATTATTATGATTTTCATTTTGATTTAATTTTAAGGAAAACAACATCGAATTAAATGATATTGATAATTTAATGGAAATGGTATGGAAGATGTATCGAGATATTCCACGAATATATTCAATCCGCGGAGATTTGGTTTGAAATTTTCTTCTTTTTTTAATTTTCCGTCGAGACTTGGCAATTGATCAGCCATAATTTTAACGATCGCGTGTCTCCAGGGTAACTGAGTCGAAAAAGTGAAATGTCGTGACTGCGCTGATAAACGAGATATTGCGCTCGATATTTTTCGCTAGTCTCAAACTTGTATCGATCGAGTCTTTCTTTGGACTTGCCCAACGCGTTATCCATGGGTGTGCATATATTTATATTTATATATATTTATATATTGCTATATATCGAGCTACGGTCAGCTCGTTACCAATCGGGGTCAATTATATGGTTTCGAGGTCTGGCAACACGCTCAATTTATATTTCCTACATTCATATATATATATATATGAATTTAGAAAATATAGCATACAAAAGTACGAAAATATTCAATCATTTTTTTTTCATTATCGTCGGTTTTTTTGTTATGAAAATCGACGATAAGCAGACGCGAAAAATTCCTCGGGCATTGTTTGAACAGCAATGACGCGTGACAGCTGTAGCGCTGTTTATTTCATCGCTAAAATCGTACTTTCTCTCGGTGATAAGTTTTTCAAATGCGATAAGCATACATTTTAAAGCTCAGCGTATTTTTTTCGTCGTTATCCACACAAAAATTCGTGTTATTTGTAATCGTTAAATTTCCCACGATCCTGGAAATTCGAGGAGAAAGAATTTCAACGATTTTGAACATTATTTTTCCAAAAAAATGCCAGTCATAAATTTCACTCGCTCCTATTTTTGGGCAGATGAAATTTTTTTTTTAAACCCCTTATCGATGTACCGTTACCCTCCTTCTGCCAGCGATTTTCTCATGAAAACCCCCATAAAATTCAAGAAAATTTCGAGAAAATATTTGTCGCATTTTTCCAATATCTTTTGCCATTGGCTTTAATTTCGTGAGAATTTGACTCCTTTCGAAATTCGTCCAAGGACAATGGAAAATCGTGATACAAAAGGAAGGACTGAATAAAAGGGGTCGAACATTTTTGGCATTTTTCGATTTTTGTTGCTATTGGTTTTTATTTCTGAAAATACGCAATCATAAATTGAATCCCGTCGAAATTCGTGCAAGGATGATTGAAAATCGTGTTATAAAAATAGAAGGACTGTATAAGGGAGGTTAAAAAATTTTGACAAAAAAAAAAGATCGGTATCAGTGTAGCGAAAGTATGACAATGGCTGCACGAACCGAGACCCCCGAAAAACGTGCACCGGACACGAAATCTTCGGAGCGCGTCTCAGAAAACGGTATCCCTGATGTCCTCGTCATCCTCCTTCTCTTCTTCCTCCTCGTCTTTTCTTCTTATTATTATTTTTCGGCTACTGCTTTGCTCGCTAGCTCGGCGACACTCGGATAAATAGGGGGAACAAATTGTCCGCCATTATTACCGCGGTAATACTTATATATATATATATATATATATGAACATACGGGGAGCCCCAAACAAACTCAAGAACTTTTAATCCTCATCGTCTTGGATCTGTCTCACGATTTTTTTTCACGATGGTATTGAGACGGGACAATATCCTTGATTTTTTTCGAATTTTGAGCATCAGCCGTTCTGACTAAATATTTTTTTTAAAGTCACCTTGCACTTGAAAAATGAGAAAATTTCACCAAAAATGTTTACATCCAAATTAACAACTTTCCTTATCAGTCATTCGCTCAAATAATGTTTCAAAATAAATATCCACACAATGTCGTAGGTCTTGAATAATTTTTTCGAACGTTCAAATTCCGCTGAAGAAAAAAAAAGATTACACCTGATCGGGATAGTTTAATCAGCATATTCCGGATCATGGCTTATGATCCTTTCTCAACCATCCCAATTATACGGAAAAACGTGCACAATAAAATTTGGCGTATCGGAGCATTTTTTCTGATTCTTAAATTACTTTTTTTTTTAATAAATAAAAAATTATAACAAAAATCAACTGGATGAAAAATGAAATTGGCCTCTGGCTCGTGGCTTATAATTTTTTCAAATTAAAAAGCATTTCGAAATTACATAAAAAATAAATAAAAAAATAAAAATTAACAAACTGCTGGTAAAAAAAATTGAAAAATTTGACCTTGCTTCTCACTCTCGTTACGGTGATAAAAAAAATCACGAACCAAGTCGAAGTGGTTGGGGTTGAAGGGTCAGTTGATTTTTCTCGGAGTGCCCTATGGGTCCTGAGAGGGGCATTAACCGTTATACACGAGTAGATAGTCTCTCTCTTTCTCACCCGCGGAAAGTCCTTTTTCCTTCTCGATGCGCGCTGAAAGGCTCCTCGGGGGACCTCGGCGAGGATTACAGAGTCAGCGCAAAAGAGAAACAACAGAGAAGACGGAGGAAGAGAGGAGACGAGGAAAGAAGGGATTTCTCGCGAGAGTGAGACAAGGATGAAATATATGTAACGGAGAGAAAAAGGATGAAATGACCTTCGTAAAAGCCACTATATATAGACGCAATAGCCTTATAGCTCAAGTCGATCCTCATCGTCTTCCTTTTCTTCTCCGTTCTCCGCGTCTTCTCTCGATCCACGCTCGTTTTCTCGTCCTTTCTCTATAGCCAAAGTCAGGAAATCGAGCAGCAAAGAATCCTTCCTCCCTGCAGTGTGTACGCAATTTACTCGACGTATATACACACTTACACTCACACATGTATTTATATTTATATTTATATATATAAAGAAGAGTAAAAATATTCCGAAACGTTGCCCTGGTGCGACTACCAACAACTTCCTGATACGATGCTCATCGTTCCGTACGCACTTTCAAACCATTGTATATAAATATATAGATATACATATATACATTTTTTCCACGTTGTTTACTCTCATTTTTTCTCTATTTCTGAAATTTAACTCGAGCTATTTCGAGAAGGAAATCGATCCGAGAACTAGGAAGTTCAAAATTATATCTCGACTCTGACGATTATTCCACTTCCGAATTCGAGACTCTCGAACGAATTTTCCTTTTTTTTCTCGAACGTGATTTCGGCATTATTCGAGATTCTTTGCTTCTGGAAATGCTTTCTTCTTTTTCCGTCGAACGTCCCGCACAAAGAAGCGTAATACGGTTGTTGTCGAAGTAAAGTTCAGATCGTAAAGAGCAAAGTGCCTCTCCATTTGGAAGAAGCTGCGCCTCGGGGATTCCCCTCTGGGTAACCTCCTCCATCCTCCATCCTCACCTTCGCTTCTTCAATGTTTTTCTTCTTCTCTCGGTGATACTCGAAGACACAATTGGCTGGTTGACCATCAGTGGGATAGTGCAGAGGACGAAGAGTAACGACGTCGTGATAAATATCACAGGATATTATGTACCTATAATGACGCTGAATTTTCAAACACCATAGAAAGGCCAATTGGCAAAAAAAAAAAACAAATTTCACAACTTTTTCAGTTTTCTTACCCAACATTTTCAGCATATATTCTCAAAATATTGTATTGAAAAAAAAGTTGAGGAATGTACATTTGAAAAAAACGTTTTCCACCGAACCGCTAGATTTCGCGCGGATCTTTACAGCCGGGTCAAAGAATTGTAAATATTTGGCTCTGAATCTCGAAGACGAGTCAATTGCGAGTACATTGGCTCAAAATAAATGTTTGAAAAATTGTGCAGAGAGATAAATCCTACGATCTTTGCCCGTGAGGGGGAATCGATGGATTTATTATTAGAAGGCACAATAATGACGCCTTAAAACGGTCAGATGCGATCGTACGCATAAAAAAACGCGTTTCTCGATGATGTTCCCGATGGGTTTTTGCTCGCAAGAGCGATTCCAGGGCTACACGTCGATCGGAATAGCAGAAAGACCGGCGCTTGGCGTCGAAATTCTCTGTTATATCGATGCTTTGTACCATATGCCACTCTCCCTCGCTTTCTGTACGAATATATATGTCTGTATTTACATACACATTATTACGTGTGCCCGTTACGATTTGCAGGAATAGTCAGTGACATCGCGGTACATTCTGAACAAGCGCGAGTTTAGCCACCGAGAATCATCTCGCACGCGTAAAAATACACGCCAAGAAGATTCCTCGACACTCGTGACGATGAATGTTCAAGAAGTTATACGCAGTCAGGATTTTCGAAAATCCATTTTTTAATTCCATTTTCGTAATGTACATATATTCAAGTATATACACGGACCATTTCATTTCAATCCGACAAACATTTTCCAAGTTACAGGCATATTTGTAAGCCCGTAATTTGCACCATGTGTAAAGTGCTTTTGAAACTTTGAACGTTTTTTTCTCAAAATTGTGTGTTTTTAGAATCGGTGAGCAAAATTTCTCAGAAACGGTATAACCGATCAGTCTCAAATTAGTATACAAGCTTTATAAATATATTTAGTAGTAATTAACCGAAACATTTTTGTTCCGATAAATACTTTCCATTTTTTAAACAATTTGAGGCAAACATTTTCATAAAAACCCGAATTTTTTTTTAGAAGCCGCCATTTTGTTAAAAATAAATACTTTGCTTATTTCTTTCATCAAGTACCAGATTATACCTCGTATCAACGAAATATTTTTTGTTATTTTTCATTTTGGATTATCCAACCCAGACGTATCGTGCTCACCGCGAGACGCCTTTTTTTAAAGGACCTCCGGAAGATCGGCTACAGCGACTTCGAGAATCATTATTTTTTTAAAAGAAAAATTTCAAAATAAAGTTGAATGTTACGACAATACGGATATATATTTTTACGTTGATAAATTAAAATTCCTTCCGAGAAAAAAATCTTGAAAAATCGCTTTTTTCGGACTCCTAACTGCGTATTAACCCGTTGACCGAGTGATCCTGCGATTCGATAATATTTTACTCGGCTTATCCGGATACAATAATATCGAACAATCGCGTCAACATTCTTCTTTCTTCTCTTCTCTAAATTTCAAAGTGCATTTCGTGCTTCTCGGGAAAGTGACGAGCATCGCGGCGTGCTGTTTGAGGTACGTCGTTCTTCGCATTGTTCATTCGATCGTGATCATCAAAAGAAAGAAGTCCGAAGAAATTATTCAATGGAGTTTCGTGAGAGATGATTCATTGATTCAAAAAAATTCTCCTTGCATTTTGCCCAAAATTGAATCGGTTCACTAAAATAGCGATATTTTTTTTGCCACTAGAAATCGCGCCTCAATTCCGAGCTCAACATTTTCGTGATCGTTGAAGCTTTGAAAATACGCTTTGTTCATCCGATTCCGATCATCCGTCGATTTTTCACAAATTTTTTAAGTTCGACCATCGATCGTTCATTACTTTTCGAGGATTTCGTGATCACGGAATATTTTAAGAATCATATTGTAATACGATGTTATTGATTTTATAATGAATACCGATTTAGGCACCAAACCGAGAGGCTGTATATAGATATAGTGCTCTGAACTCGACACGCACCAAACATATAATGCGCCATACGTATATACGCGCGCACTCCTGAGTTTTTAGTCAAAACGGAGCGCGTCGAGCCAAGGACGCGAGATTTCCGCATTAGACCGGGAGGAACTGAACCGGGAGTCCGGTGTATTGGTCTTTGACAAAAAAAAATTATTCAAAACTGACGCCCCGCATTCTGGATGAGAATTAACTTTTTAAATCTCTTGATCGTGAATGCTATCGCGATATTTGATAATTAAATTCCATTTGAAAATTAATTTTTATTGAATTCTTGATCAAGCGAACTGTATAATGGTGTGGAAATTAATGTTGGACTTTGTATAATTTTTTCATGGGTTCGAGCACGATTTTTTTTTCTCTTCTTATTCTCTTGGCGCGTGCATCAACCTCGACGCAAGACGAGGCGAATTTTGCGTTATTCGCGGTCGCGTACACGAGAATAAGACGGTTTTACAATCGCGACGTGAAACCGCGAGGAAGATGCATCACGCGAGACAAGCCAGAGAGAGACAGAGGCAGATGCAACGCGATCTTTTACACACGGAAATTCTGCAATACGCGCGCGCGCACACGCAGTTGCAGAAATGCACGTGGCTGTGGAGAAGATAATTCTAACCACTGAATATATATTTATATGTATCAGGATGGTTGAAAAACAATCTTTTATTTCGATTGTAAAATCTTTCCCTTTTTCCTGAACCGAAAATCTTGCACGATTTTTTTTCCTCCCTTAAGGGGTCAAGTGCACTCAGGGTAGGGCGAAAATAAGCGATTTTTCAAGAATTTTTTCCGAAAAGACATTTGAATTTATTAACGTAAAAAAATTATATACATATTTTTGTAACTTCTAACTTTATTTTGAAATGTTTCTTTGTAAAAGATAATGATGATTCAAAAGCACTTTACACATCGTGCTAATTACGGGTTTACAAATGTGCCTATAATTTCGAAAATATTTGTCGGATTAACATGAAATTTAAAAGAATCGATTTTTTGAAAATCCTGAATGCGTATACCCCCTTAATTTCAAAACATACATTTTATACGATTACCCGATCTGGGCAGGCTCCCCTCGCAAAATGTTACAAAATCGATGGTTTACGATAAAATCCAAGTTTCCGGAATCTTCAACAACCATCTTCCGGGATCTTTCCGAATGATCTCAGATTTTCATCCCGAGGATTCTGATAAGTTGTTACGCGTTCGAAGCTAAAAAATTCACCGCTGTATTACATTTATATTATTATATTTAATCGTTGTATTATATGCTATTATATTGCTTATATGCTATTATATTGTTGCTATTGTTGCTATTATGTATATGCTATTATATTTATGTTATTATATTTAATTTTTATAAATTTACGTATATCTGTAAGAGGAGCCTCGTCGCGTTGAATCCAGTTACGTATCTTCGCCGTCCTCGAACGGCAATTTCTTCTCGTCTATGCGGAACGTCGCGCGTTCCTCATATCCGATGTGTGCATCGGCTCGTGCTCAAATTTTATCGAACCCTCGCTGCATTTTTTTCGTGCTTTCGCCCTCGTTAAACTCTCTTTACCATACGCGGAGACCTCGTATCGGTGACTCGCGATGCATGAGGATAAAACGATAGTGACCGACTCGTCTCTGGTCCATTCCAGCGGTTAATCGAATCGGGCATATTTATCATACTGGAATATCGATCATTTTTTTCCTTGGTTTTTTTTTTAAATTCCAAGCTATTTTTATTTCCCCCGCAAAATTCCGATCCAGTATCAATTCCGAAAGGAGCAAAAATCGGTATCAAACGCGAACGTCTCGAGTGACATCTTCTTGAATATCCGCACGTCGAACTCACTTACCTACGACAATTGCCCGAGGCTTCTCTCTCTCTCTCTCTCTCTCTCTCTCGCGTTTCAACTTTATCTCGGCTCGTCGATGCCGGTTTCCATCGTAAGCGGTGGACTCGGAGAAATAAAAAGAGACAAGAGAGAGAGAGAGAGAGAGAGAGAGAGAGAGAGAGAGAGCGAAAATTTGAATCAATCGTTCATTCACATCTCCACCGATTAATAGTCTCTCGGTGAACGACTTTGCCAAAATGAAGCTGCACTATTTTATAATTTTTGCGAATAATATATCAATGATGTAGAAATGATCGTGCGAAATCTCGAATGGAAACAATCGCGGTCATCGGGAAAGATCTCGAAATTTTGGGGCTTGATTTTGAATATTATTGATAGAGTTTAGCCTGAATCTTGCGGTAATTATTATTTTGAAAACATCAGCAACGCGAAATCTGTAATCTTAATTTCGAATATATTTTTTGTTATTTAACGAAATTATCTCAAGATCGAATTCTTTTTTCTTTCAAATAATTAATTCTAATTTTAATTTTGCAGCAATACTCAAGATCAAAGTCTTTTTAAAAAATTATTCTTTTTTAAAAAAAGCTCAAGATCTTTGGGTAGTCTTAATTTCGGATATATTTTTTGTTCTCTCAAATAAGGAAATCTACTTTGAATGTTGCAATAATTATCCTTAAAAAAAACTCGAAAACGGCAATATTTACTTCGAATTTTCTTTTTCCGTCAAATAACGGAGCTCAATTCGACTCTTGCGGTAATTATTTTTTTTCGTTCTCGCTCTTTTTATGTTCTCGTTTTGCACGGTTCGCGGATTCTCCGCCTACGATGGTCCAACACATCGTTGAACCATCGTGATTCGTGAATTTTTCACGAAGCACAAAGAGACGGAATGAGAGAGAGAAAGATAGTTTTATAATTTGGATTTACCTTTTTTTGTCCCCTTCAGAGTCTCGACGGGTCTTAATCTCCCTCTTTTTTCTTTTTTTTTCCATCAAAAGACCTTCCAGACCTCTGAGACTCTACTCGTGATCCAATAAACGGTCCAACTTCTCGGTCTCTCTCACTCTCAATTTCTCTCTCTCGATCTCTTTTTTTATCTTCCTCCCTCCAACGATACAATGACAGCAACAGCCAGAAGCACAGCACCGGTCGAGAATCCCCTTCCACCGCGCTGGAGAGCGCCTCGCGCTCAGGAGGGAGGGAGGAGAAAGGAGGGGGAGGGTTCACCTCGCGTTGGCTTTCAGGCTGGCGCTCATTCCGCTGACAGCACCCGCGCCGTCGGCACTATCGCGCGTACGGAAACGTGGGAAAACGAGGGAAATTAAAAAAAAAAAGCAAATAATAAATTCTAGATTCTCATTGACAATCTCGCCATTGGCACGATCTCGTAAATGTCCGCGTCGCGCGAAAATCGCCTAGTATCCACGATTTTCCGGTTGTCTTGGACGAGACTCCCGATAAATCCCATTCCAAAACGTCTCGCACGATGAATAGGCGAATAATGTGTCACGAATTTGAAAAAAAGAAAAATATGTTCCACGAAAGATAATCAGTGAGTGGGTGGGTGAAAAAAAAAAGATAATTATCAACAGTGAAGAATCGAGGATTTTCGTCGATCTTCATCGTGGAAAATCTTGACGAGAAAAACCGGCTCTGTCGGGGAGAATTTTTTGCAATTTTTTTTTTTTTCGTGACGATTCGAGAGCTTAAAAAATTGTACGAGGACCAAATGTTGAATCTCGGAGTTTACAACATCGTCGGGAGCATCAACACGATGGTTTTTGGGAACAATAAATTTCGGATAAGAAGGTATTCAAAGAAATTAAAAAAATTTTAGAAAAATATTGCATCTTCCGGAGTCTCAAATTTTACCTGGACATTTGGATCTATTTTTTCTCGACCACGAGGATAATTTATCATATCGGGGAAAGGTTTTTTATTTTTGTATTTTTGGTTCTAATAACGCGAGAATATTAATTTTTACGAACAATTTTGATGATCGACGATCCATCAACGCTTGTCTAAATTTCTACAGAAGCACTCACGTGCCCGTAATTATCGGATGTGCGAGGAGCGAAGAATAAAAAGAGAGAAAGAAATTCCATTAAACCTTCTTAATCTGGCGTATACACGACGCAACTCCAAAGATTTTTTTTCTTTTTTTTTTCGTTGCGTAACGTGGAAATATAAATTACCGTATTTCTCGTGCCACGCATGGCTCGAATTCGTTTCTTTTATACACCCATTGGCCGACTTTTTTCACACACACACAGACACACTTGATGGAATTGTGATACTCGATTGTGGTGGAGAAGTTGAAAACCGCACGGAAAATTGGCAAAACGCTGCGGGTTAAAATGGCAAACGAGAAACAAACAGAGAGAGGGGAAAATAAAAAGTCCCGATGGAGAATGGATGAATTGTTTATATACACAGAGTTGGTTAGTTATATGTGCTATGGTTGGGCAAAAAATGTTATTCGGTAGTAAAGTCGATGCCTCTGCGGACAAAGAAAACTTGACACTGCGAGCTGTTACTGACAATGAAGAGTCTTCTTCGTTCGCTATACGGATTTCTCATATATATATTCGTCAGTCACTCAGTGTCAATTCAACCAACAATCGACTCTCGTTCGTTCGGATTTGGTTCGTGGTTTTTTTTCATCATTGTACTCCGTCTCACGAGCTTCCTAATTTTTAAGAGATTTTTTCTATCGTCCCGTGGGTAGATGTATAATCATTCGATTCAAAGCGCAATTTAAAAATAACAAAAAAACGCTAAAAAAATTACAGTTTTATTCAAAGATTGATGAGTCTTGTAAAAAAGTTCATGTTCCCAATATTTTTGAGATTTTTTCCATCAACCCTTGGGTACATAAAATTCATCCTAGAATTTAAAGCCTCGATTTAAAAATTATAGTTGAAATCCGACCCAAAGTTTGGGTCATTTGAAACAGAATTCCCCATGTGTATATCCATTTGTAAAGAAAGAAAAAAAACTGAGGGAACAGTGAGAGAGGCTCTTGAGAGTGGCTTCCGTGAGTCTAACCGTAACGTAGCGGACCATAAAATTGTCTTTATCCAATTGCACCGTAAAGCGCGACCTCGCTCTGTGTCAAACGCCTCGACACACTGACAATGACGTCGTTGGACACGTGCTTGATATTTCATATTTCCCAAAGACAATGGACATTCTAAATTAATTAAAAAAAAATTTTAAAATCAAATTACATTTATTTATTTATTTTTTTTTAATTGCATCTCTTTTTTTTAAAATTAATTAAATTAATTTTCCATTAGGAAAATTAAATTACATTTAATTTTATTTCATTTTTTCATTTCATTTATAGAAAAATTCTCAATTAAAAGAAATTTATTTCATTGATTTTAATTAAGAAAATTAAAACAATTCAATTTTTGAATTAAATTTTTAAAAAAAGTTACATTGAACGAAAAAAGACTTAATATTGCTCGATTTTGTGCGCAAAAGGCATTCGTCATTCGACGGATGTTTGCACATTCTCTATAAATACGATAATCTCCGGAAACAGAATATCGATAGCCAATATTTGCGCCAATATTATTTTTCAATTCCTTTTTTTTTTCGTCCTCGCTAGTTTTATGCGATATATCCGTCTCGTTATTTCCGAAAGATAGGAATAATTTCTCTCGCAAATTCAATTTTCACAAAAATATTGGACGGTACGATTTTATTTTTTTTATAAATAAATTTTTTACAGACGTCATTTTTCAATGCTGCATTTTATTGTGATTATTATAAATTGCACGTTTGCCAATAATTAGAATTTCTCATGTGATTTTTGAAATCGATAGTAATCATTCGAAGAGAATCTATTTTTTTTTCAAATTCCATTCCTCATCGGTCTGATCATAATATATAGTTGTATACTTACTATTTCCAATATTTTCTCGCCCCTTCGACCGCGCGTCGAGGACGACTCTTTCGCCGATTAAACGAAGACGTACTGGACTTTGATTTCAACGTTTCTTTTACGTCTAATTTTAAAAAAATATTTCTCAATAATAATAATCTTTTTATACACATCGTGGTTAAATCCTTTCTCTGGATATATTCAGCGTCTCGCCCGTTGAAAAATCGACCAGCTCGAATTTTCTCCGTTTCGAATCCTTCTTCTTTCTCTTATTATTATTATTATTGTTGTTGTTGTTTTTGTTGTTATAATTATTTGTCGATCCGGCAACAGATTATCGATACAGTGCGTTACGTCTGTGAATATTATGCGTGTAACGCTTGTACGCTGAGTAACGCTTTGAAAACTCAACCGGTGAAATTATTAATTGCAATCATCGCTCACCTTCGTCCGCGTTAATATACATATATATATATAGTTATATCATCGACTTGGAATTCAATATCCCGCGAGCCTAATTGCAGCAACCTTGCTATGCTGATGGGAAACCTCTCGCTCTCGATCGTAATGCCAATTTTTCTTTTCCTTTCTTTCTTTCCTCTCGGCCTTTCCCCGTTTCATTGGTTGTTTATAAATTCGTCTTTCCGTAGGTATCGTTGAATCTTGGATGACCGATCTGGCGTAACGACAAATATATATCGAGTGGGGATCATCGATAAACTCTAAATTAATTAAAAAAATCTTATTTTCAAGTATTTCCTTGCTTATTTTTCTCTTCGATAAATTAGAAAAAAAAACTGCGTGATTTGCAATCAGCGGTGAATTTCCCATCGAAATAATGTTTCAAAACGATAAATATACAAATTTTTTTTCTCATTTTTGGGCAACTTTGCGGAAATTTCAAAATAGAGGAAATTTCGAGCGCTCGTAACCTTTTACTACCGGTCGACCGGTAAAAAATGTCTTTTTCTCACGCAAGGTTGTGACTAATCGTAAACTTAGGAGAATACCGTTTGATTCATGCCGATAACTAGGTTGTTGCAGAAATAAGATCAGTTGGAGAATCGCAAAAAAAATAAAATAAAAAGGGGTACCTTGAAAAATTTGCAAAAATTGATGGTTGAACTTTAAAAATCTGCTAAAAATTGAAAAATAATCAACGTCGGATGAACCAAGCGGGGTTTCGAAGCTTCAACGATCTCAAAGAGAAAGAGCGCATATGGAAGCCGAATTTTCATTTGAAAATCTCGTCTCATCCATTTTACCGAAGCGATTCAATTTTCGGCCAAAACGCGAGAAGAAAATTTATTTTACTCATGGGTCGTGCCAAGGATCACGAGGGATAGAGACGAATTTTACCATGAATCGCGATTGAGCGATAAGGGTCTTCGACCCCTCTGATTAATTTTTTTAAATTTCTTTCTGATCACAGAAAAACCAATTCTTGTCTTTTTACAATCAACTCCTTTGTTTTCATGAGAATCTGATAAGTCTTATTATCGATGAAATACGACTTTCGGGTCAAATGACAAAAAAAAAATCATCTCCTTCACGGTGAGAATTAGCGAACAATGGGAGTTGAATTATTCACGAAAGGGATGGAGCGGGCCATCCCGATAGTGCAATAAACGCTCGGCGTGCAATGCAGTAGCTCTCTTCGCAATTCCCAAGAATATCCTGAAGGAGTTTAATATATATATACACCGATATATGTGTCGGTTAAACTCACGGTGCAGCACTTGGATCGTTCGTCATTAGCGAGGAATGCCGGCGCGATCATCCGCCGCCCCGAGAAACAGAAAGAGAGAAACGTAATTGCTACGGCGAAATTGAGTTCTTAGACGCGAGAGACGGAATTATATTAGGAAGAAGGCCGACGACGCGACTCCGACGTTGTGACTTCGTACATTATTTTCAACCGTAGAAACTTGCCCCATCCGACCTGAGAATCTCTCAAATATTTCCAAAATTTGTTTGGAGCAATTTTTTTTTTAATTAAAAAACTCCTTTGTTTTATCGATAAATCGGTTTTAGAATCCCGTTCCTGAAAGATAAGAAAGGAGCCCTTACGATGAGATTACGGTGTTTTTCCCGCCGTCCAAGCCACTTTATTATTTATCAACCATTCATCTCGGTAACAAAAATTTGTTACAGACTTGAAATTTGGCACATTTGTAGAATTCATTTGCCCGCATCTATATTCCATCAGGTTTGAACATTTCAGAAATATTTTTTATTTCATAAAAAAAGGGTTCAAAATGGGCAGTGAACATTTCAATGTCGCGTACCTGGTTCAAGCGGGACGTCATACCAAAGGGCTTTGTTTATACATTCCAAAACTATATTTTCTTTATTTTAGAAATTTTGTCTCACTCAATGTGCAAAAAAATACGACTAGAGTTCCACTAAAGTATCCCCAAAGTTCCAGACATCTCATGTTTGGATTTATTTTCAATATTCCATTAGTTTCACTTGACAGGATTTTTTTCCACCGATTTTCCGAATGATAAATATTATGGATATTTTTCGATAAATCCATGGATTATCTTTGGAGAAAAAATCACAAAAAAATTAGAAAATGGTCTAAAAAACTCCACAAAAATATGTCGTAGCTAAAGGGAGTATTCTGGTCTAGAATTTTGTAGAAATCATTTTTTTTTGCATATTCTTAAAGTTCAGTCCTTTAAGAATATGTCCTCGAAAGGAAATTTTTTAATTCCAATAATTTACGGAGTTACATCTATTTTATTGACGCAGCAACTACGCCCGTCACGTAGGAGCGTAACTTTAAGGGAGGGTATTCTGGTCTGGAATTTTGAAAAAATCCATTTTTTTTGCACATCCTTAAAGTTCAGACCTTTAAGAATGTATCCTCGAAGGGAAATGTTTAAATTCCAATAATTTGCGGAGTTACAGCTATTTTAGTGACGCAGCAACTACGCCCGTCACGTCGGAGCAAATCGGAGTATATGGACGTTTTTCTCAAAACTACTTTTCTCAACACGGTTAACATGACATCTCAAGTTCCACTCAACCGATTTACTTCAAATTTTTTACCAATCTTCAATGTATATTTCTCTATCGCCTCTACCACTTTTGTATCAAAATTATTTTTTCTACTATTGTAAAAAAATTAAAAACTATGAAAAAAAAGCCGAAAAGCGTCTTTTTTCGTTCAGACAGCCGCCATTCTGCGATTTTGTTTCCATTTTCACTGACGTAGGGGCTATAACGACATTGTTACTAATTAAGAATCTTTTTTTAAATTTTGTACCGGATGACTAGAAAGGTTGCAATCGTGTCAGCCAGCACACCTTTTTTTTAGCCCCAGAGTTATCAGCTCATAACATGTTTAATTTTCATTTTCTTTCTCGAAAATTTGTTTCTTCATTGTCAAAATATTAATAAATATGTTGTCGAAAAATAATGGTAAAAATATATACATATATTTTTTTTTTATCGAGCTCGACAAAATGGTCAAAATGTTTGCTCTAGACCGGTATACCGCCTTAATTGACCCAAACTAAGTCGTGTTTCTGTAAAATATCGTTTTTTTTTCTATCTGTTTTAATGTTGAGTAGAAATTTCGCAATCCAGATTCACCTTCATTTCCACTATTTTCTGCCTCGGACCGTCGTTGAAAAATTTTTGACACCGAGTCAATGATTTACCGTCGCTTCGTTCGACGATTACAATTTCTTCCGAGCTTTGTGTTTTATTCGGCACGTTGTTCGCATTTTAAGCCGGCGATGAACTCCCTCGGATGAGTCGCTAACCGCTTCGTACGATTATCGAGTATCCATGTACAAAATACGCGTTTGGAAATGCGTGTTATGCTCGAGTCTTGATAGAAGCCCCCGCGCTTGTCTGACATCTGTTCTCGCAGCTGGTTCACCCGGTTAGTTTTCTCGTTTCGTTTCTTCGTAAAAGCCGCACAAAACGACTATTTGTGCGTGCGCTTGCTTACCTATTACTATACGAGCCAACTTTCCGACTCGGCATCAGGTTAATAACCTACTTATTTCAATATATCGCGTGCCTAATGCCAAAAGGGCCTATAAAAGTTATAGGCCCTTTTGGCTTTGCAAAACCAAAAGGGCCTATAATTTTTTTTTTTTGCGCCAATCGTTTTGCCAACATTTTCTAAGCCTAAAGACAGAAAAAAATTTTCCAAAGCCAAAAGGGCCTATGTCTCAAATTTTGGCTTTGGGACATTGAAAATTTAGTGATCTAAAGCCAAAAGGGCCTATAATTTTTTTTTTTACTTTCCGCTAAGAAAATTGAAAATTGGAAATTTTTTTTTTTTTTTTGAAAAAAAATTTTTTTTTTTTTGAAAATTTTTTTTTTTTTTTTGAAAAAAAAATTTTTTTTTATATGGAAAAAAAAGTTTAAATCATATGTTATTATTTATTTGTTTCAACAATTTGTTATTGTTTATTTGTTTCAACAAATTATTTAAACAAATAAACTATAACAAATTGTTTAAAAAAAGAACAAATTGTTTGAACAAATAAACAATAACAAATTCTTTAAGCAAATAAAAAATAACAAATTGTTTAAATAAATAAGAACAAATTGTTTGAACAAATAAACAATAACAAATTCTTTAAACAAATAAAAAATAACAAATTGTTGAAACAAATAAACAATAACAAATTACTTCAACTTTTTTTTTGCAAAAAAAAAAAATGAAAACAAGTCAAATAATTTAAACAAACGTTTAAACAAATTGCTTAAACAAATAAAAAATAACAAAATGTTGAAACAAATAAACAATAACAAATTATTTAAACTTTTTTTTTCAAAAAAAAAAAAAAAAAAATTTTCCAAAAAAAAAAAAATTTTTTTCCAAAAAAAAAAAAAAAATTTCCAAAAAAAAAAAAATTTTTTTTCCAAAAAAAAATGCTCTGGTTTGCAATTTTTATTCAAAACTTTGAAAAATTTTGATTTTTTTTATAGGCCCTTTTGGTTTTAGGCTGACAATTTCCTAAAACCAAAAGGACCTATGTCTTAAGATAGGCCCTTTTGGTTTTAGTACATCAAAATTTTTTTTTTTACAGATCTTCACGTTTCAAGCAATTTTAAGAAGAATGGCAAAAAAAAAAATTTTTATAGGCCCTTTTGGCATGGACCCCTATCTTCTTGCTGTAATAGGCCCTTTTGGCATTAGGCACGCGATATATATATGTCAATAAAATGTTCGAGTACATCACTGGTTACAATGCTGCATGACCGGTAACATCGTCTTTATGACGATAAAAACGAGCGCTATACATTTAACAATGCCTCGCCTTGCTAATATCGCCAAGAGTCAGTCGAAACCTGACGTTTCTGTTCGAGGAAAAACGATTGTCAATATGTTTGTCATTTTCGACACATTTGTGTCTCTACCGATTCTCACTTTACCAAAGTGCAAGCCCAAGGATAAATTTTTTAAAAATTGCAGAAATTCTTTAAATATATTTTGGTAAAAATATATTTAATTAATTAATTTAATTTTTTACAATGACTTTCCTTCTCAACCAGGAGAGATGTAAACGTTACAACTCTTCGGTGTTGAAAAACCAATTCTTTGAGCGAATAAGAATTGTTAATGTTGAACAACGATTATTAAAATCAAGAAGAGTTTAAGACAGAGCTTTTTTGAACAGTAAAATTTGCCATCTTTGGAAAATAGTAATCTACGTTTTTTGGCTTTGATCAAAACAGAACTTATAACTAATAAATAATTGATGAGAAAGTTCTATACATATATATATATTTATATAAATATACGTAGAATGATAGTCAGCGAGTCCTTGCGGTTTAAGAAGGGCAAACATGCTGGCCAATTTATCTAAGTAAATTGCGTTACTCGCCGTAAAATCATCGTCAAACCGTTCTCTTGCATTGAGTAGAAACTTTAATCCACTTAACTTCGTACCAATATCTCGATCTAAATTGGTTCAAAAGAGCAAGGACTCGTCCGAAGAATTTTTGTTGAATTCTTTATTAGCAATTCACGCAAAAATATTCGTAGAAACGATTTCTAAAATTTATCACCGATTCCGACCACTCTCAACCACTCAAGACCTGCCCGATCTCTAAATCACATCGAACTAATGGAGTTAAACATATTTTACCATAAAATCCACCTGAAATCAATAAACGGCGCGACAAACAAAAAAAAGTAGAAAAAGAATTTTATCCTCCGAACCATCGAAATCTAGTTCACGGCTCGTGGAATAACAACCGTTGGTGAATGTAAGCGAGAAATACGTACTTGACTCGCGCAATGCAAATGATAGTATCCATTCGCGAAAAGTGCAAGTCCACTGCGAGTCGCGATTCGCTCGTAAACGCTCGACACGTACGTTGTTTCGTAGACGATGAGCGAAAAAAAAATAGAAAAAAAAACATTATTTCACACTTCACTCCCGAGCTCGACATACTTCTCTCGAGTGCTTGCGGCATAAATGTGTGCGCGCATTAATGCATCGTAAGCATCGGAGGCGCGAAGTGGAAATTCGTCCTTCACGGACGCAGCCACCGAGTCAACTTTTGTGCCACAGTGAAAATATTGAGATTAATGTAAGTGACAAGTGGAGCATAGATTATAATTTGAGATTTAAAAAAGCCATGGGTGTGTAACGAGAGTTTGAAAAATCTCGAGGGAGACTATCTCATTTATGTGGACATGAATTAACAAATGTCTGGATTTGTGTCTAATTATTCAAAGAACTTGCCACTCTTTCTCTTTCTGGTAATTACTTTTTCGGTAAAATTTGTAATTTCCATAGTCGTGATTACTACATTTTAGGCTGAGGTTACCGTAGAGGTCAGTGGCACCCGAATTACCATAATTCATATTATTGAAAGTGCGGCAGAGGTAACCATAAGTTCTCAGAGTGTATGCGCCCAGTAGGTTCGCATCCATATGTCTGTGTGAATATTTATGTGCACGTTCGATATGTTTGATTCATGTTTGCGTCCTATTTGTGGGCATTTTTAGTATTTCAGTGTGACATTTGTATGCATGTCCATGTTTGTGTTTTATTCATATGCGTGTTTGTGTGCATGTTCCGTATGTTTGATTGCATTATTATGTGTATTTTCATGTGTTTGATATTTTTTTGTGGATGTTTGGTATCTCCAGCTGACATCTCTATGCATGTTTATATTTGTGCACGTGTTTGGTATCTCTATCCGATATTTGTAAGCATGCTTAGGTGTATGTCTTGCGTATGTTTGATATGTTCGTCTGACATAACAATTGACATTGTATGGATTTTTTTGTGTATGTTTATGCCCATGTTTGGTATCTGCGTATGCCATTTTTATGCATAATTATGATTATGTTTGTGTTTTATTTATATGCATGTTCGATATGTTTGAGCGCATTGTCGTGCGTATTTTTACGTCCTCGATATGTTTTTGTGGATGTGTGGTATCTCTATCTGACATTTTTATGGACGTTCGTGTGTATGTTTATGCGCATGTTTGGTAACTCTGTCCGACATTTTTATGCATATTTATGATTATGTTTGATTTATTTGCACGCATGTTTATTTCTATGTTTGGGTGCATATTTGTTTTCGATTTGTGTGCATACTCGGTATGTCCGTGGATGTTTGTATACACATTCCAGCGAATATTTATGTTTATGCGCGTGTTCACTATCTCCAACTGACATTTTTATGCACGTTTTTTGTTTACGTGTATGTTTGGTATTTCTGTCTGACATTCGCATATATGTTTGTGTGTACATTTATGGCCATGTTTTTAGTTACGCGTGCCTGACATTTGTATGCATGTCAAGGTGCACATTTGTGTGTATGTTTATGGGCATGTTCGGTACGTTTGTATTGCTTTTTTTCCGCGTATGTTTGTGCGCGATTTCTGTATGTCACGGAGACTATGCGAGGGACAGGTCACACAGTGTCTCATTCGCAGATTGTACGTACAAGGCGAATTATTATGGCAGCGTGTGGCGCATGGAAAGGAAAACTGGAACGCGAGTGAGCACGACGAGCGTTAAATGGTAGAATGTGTGCCCGGTATGTCGTGGCGGCCTCTCTGCTAAATCATCGTCATCTCCGTCTCCGTCGTCGTCGTCGCCGTCGCCGTCGTTTCTAACTCTGATACTCCACTAACTTCTTCTGAACTCGAGATATATACATTCTCTGGCCACGAGCTTCGTACGTGAGAGAACGGCACAACTATATACGCGTGTAATTCGCACACTGGAGCAAAAAAATTCTCCAAACGTTCGCCACATCGGTCATTTGCTGAACTCAACCTAACTATATATATAGCGGCGATGGGGGCAAAGTGGAGATTGGAGGTAAAATGGACAGTATTCAAAATTATCGAAAAAATTGAACGTTAAAAAAATTAGAAACTAGAGGAATTAAGGTAAATGTCCCAATACCCGACCATCTAAGAGACGACGAAAAAGTTAACTTGTTTTTCGCGTTCAAAAATAAACTATTTTCTCTAACGACTATGACTACTGGAAAGCTTGAAGTCTCTAGTTTCCAAAACACAGGGTATAGTTGTTGCTATAATTAGTTGTTTATTCATAATAACCGAAAATACTGAGAAATGTAAATGTACCAGTACCCGACCACCCATTTTTCTATATGACCCAATATCCCATCACACATTATGACCCTATAACCGGCCACTCATCTCTATGGTGGGGGAAGGGAGGGGGTGAATTGAGAAAAATGCGTCACTGCTCGGAGAATGTGTCACCGAAATTTTGAGGTTATGCGCGAATAATATACATGTCAGCGGATGTCCGGTTACTGGGACTGAACATAGTCGCGAGCAAGTACCGATATCCGGACACATGGTCGGTTATCGGTACAAGATACATTTCGTATGTACCAATAACCGGACATGAAAATTAAGTACTTAAAATGCATTTTTGGCTAATTGAGACATGATCAAATTAGTGGTATCTTTCCGACCAAAAATAGCTAAGGCTCAGTTCGAAAACAATAAACAATCGCGATTCCTTAGTACTTCAGCTTAGATAATGGCTTCCGTGCCCCGAATAGTACGCGTGCTGTCATATTTATCCAAAATTAAATTACGGACGATTCTTGAACTATTAAAAGTAGTGTCGTATACGTAGATTATGAATCCTGGATATTAAATCAATTCACAGTTTGAGATTTCTCTTAAGTGAACGCTTAATTTGCTGATATATTGGTTCAAGTGGTCGGGTATTGGGACATTTACCTTATCATAAATGGCATATATATAGGGGAAGGGAGAACAAAATAGACACCATCTGGAATAATAAAAAAAATGAAAATCTAAAAAATTAGGAAACGAGGGAATTGCCATTATAATTGGCGTTGATATACCTAAATAGACTCAACCATGCAAAATCAAATTTAGATTTCATATTTTCATGACAATTTCCAATGAAGAGATGAATAAATTTTGAAAAAATTGTCATTCGTCGCATTTGAAAAATGAACACCCCATAGCTGAAATTTTCGAACATGTATTTCTCATCGATCAGCAACATTTGGGGCAAACTATAAGTTTCATCCTCTGCATCGGTATATTTCGCAGGGCATGAAACTTGTTTTTTTTTTACGTCTTAAACCTTTACGAGAAAAACTTGTTCGAAAAATTGTCGGTAAAACAGATCTTTGACATCCTCTCAAGGTGATGTGAGAATTGAGGGAGATCGGTTTTTCACCGTTTTTTCTCGTTTACTTGAATTTTCATAATAAAACAAAATTTTAGGGTGGTGTCTATTTTGCCCCTGAAAGTGTTCTTCTCTTCGTGCAATCTAATCGATAACAACGGTATTTTCAGATGAAAAGTAATGGAGTCCATTTTGCCCTCATTTCTCTATTTATATATATATATATATATGCATGTGTGTGTATAACGACACGCATTGATTGACGACCGTCAACCGCAAGAGCAAACCGCTGAAATTGCCTTCTCGTAGGATAAGGAAGGCCAATAATCGCTCGCTCTCAATTGTCAAATTAGCCATATACACTCGCGAAAATAATTTGCTACGAGTTTTTTTATACACAGATACATGGTTTTCTGTGCTGGTCTCGCTCCATCGACGCTTGGAGATTTTTTCCATCAATTTCTGTCTCGTAAGTTGTTTTTTTTTCTACTCAGTCTCAACTCTCGATCAGAGTTACCTCCCCCTTGATAATCGATTTTTGACAGTCGAATTTTTGTTGTGCTTTTTTTTTCTACAACCGTTCTATGTCGCTTCGGCGTTGGAGCTTCGTGTATAAAATTGGTTTCACGGAGCAAAAAAAAACACGATGATCACTGAAACAATTTATCGTTGAGATTTCTAAGCTATCGCGCGGTAGATGAAAGTGTCGTCGTCGGGTGAGGCGAAGAGAGGGCGGCAGTGAACGACATTCGCGAGGGGAGATCGCGAGTCACTTTTACGGTTTCGTAGATCGATTTGCTGCCTCGAGAGAGGCGGGCTGATTTCACGGAGATATCTGAACGCTCGACCGTTTCGATCTCTCGATCGTTCGATCGTGCGATCACGCGTGGCTTCTCGATCACCACCCGTTTGAAGATCGCTCGTTTCTGAGACAAGAACACTTTGCGAAATTTAAAGAGAATTTTGCAAAAAGAAAGGCCCAAAGTATCGTTTAGGGCGATAGTCTGGTCCAGGGACATACATTTTGAGCGTTTCTTCAAGTTTGATAAAAAAAAACTAAAAATATTTTTACCATTCCTCTTTTTACAACATATTTATTAATATTTTGACGTTGGGGCTAAAAAAGGAGGTGTGCTGGCTGACACGATTGCAACCTTTCTAGTCAGCCGATACAAAGTTTAAAGAAAGATTCTCAATTAGTAACTATGTCATTATAGCCCCTACCTCAGTGGAAACGAAAAAAAAAAAAATTTCGCAAAATGGCTTTCTGAACAAAAAAGGCGTTATGCGACTCTTTTTATCATAGTTTACATTTTTTTCATTATATCGTAAAAAAAAAATAACTTTGATACAAAAGTGGTTGAAGATTGGTGGAAAATTTGAAATAAATCCGTCGCGTAGAACTTGAAATATCATGTCAGCCGTGTTGAGGAAAGTAATTTTGAGAAAAACGTCTTGTATAGTCCGATTGGCACCGACGTGACGGGCCTAGTTGCTGCGTCACTGAAGTAGCTATAACTCCATAAATTGTTGGAATTTAATAAATTTCCTTGCGAGGATATATTCTTAAAAATCTCAGCTTTAACAATATGCAACAAAAAATCATTTTTTCAAAATTCTAAACCAGAATACCCCCTCAAAGCATTTCAAGGGTGTTGAAATCTGCAAAAATAACGATTTTTGCCAAATTCAAAATGACTACATTGAGATACAACATTTTTGGAAATTGTAATAGAATTTCTTTACTATTGTCGATATCATTTTTCCAAAATTTCAAATTGAACTTCGATTATTTCTGAATCGTCCCTATTTCGAGCTTTTTTTGTGAGAAATCGTGGACTACTTATTTTTAATTAAATTCAGTTAATGTAATTATTAAAAGTAAAAAAAAAAATGTCTTGCACATTTACGCAATTTTATAATTTTCCACAACAAATCATACAGAGAACTCTTGAAAATTGAATCAAAAGTTAAAAATTCATTTGATAATTTTAGATGACAATAAGGAAATGAACACTTTCGTTCAGCGAAGTGAAAAACGCGTCGCTCTCTTTTTGCGATAAACAAGGAAATGCAAAAATCACGTGGTAGATCGATGGAAGCGCCCTTATATTCAACCCCATCGAGACGCCATTCCATTCCAGACGTCGAATTTTCGCGTTACTATTTCCGTCTATCGAATGAAAAACAAATGAGCAAATTTTTGTTCTCGAGACACGCGAGAAAAGATTGATTTTTGGCTTTTAGCGAGACTCTCTGAATCCTTCGAGATAAAAAAAATAAACGCGACATAAATATTCGTGGCCACTCGATCATTATTGACCGAAGTTGAAAAAAAAGTCCGTCAGCGAAAATTTTTTCCCTCTCAAGCGTGCGATGAAGAAACATCAAATAGCTGGAGAATTAAAATATAAAATACGATTGAAACGCGTATTTTTATGGTTTCCTTTATTTTTTTTATATTGTTCAAACAAGCATTTAATCTCTTCTTTTTTAACTTCGGGCGCGACATCGTTTCAGTGACGACGAGTCGAGGGAGCGAGTGCTTTTTTCGATTTTTTAACGAGCGTCACCCGCTGATACGAAAATAAAGGATTGTGAAAAAAATTACACTTTTTCCGACGATTCTTCTTGCTCGGATTGCTTGGAAGAAAAAAAAGACGCCGTGCAAAGATATTTATGATCGAGAAATGATCGTATTGCGCGTTTGATGCTTGATTATAATCACGATATTCGTGGGAACAGCCCCTTGGAATTTTCAATCGTACTTTTGCTTTCTTGTTATTATTATTGCTCGATTTGTTCTCAAATCCCGATGTATTTCTTTCGTCCTCGCAGAGACGCGACCAGGTTACTTCTTACTTTTTATCTTTCTCTCCCTCTGTGTCTGTGTGTGTGTGTGTGTGTGTGTGTGTCTCACTCTCTCTCTCTTTTTTTTTCTTGCTCTTGGACATGAGTAATTTCTTAGTCACGGCTGAGCGACCTTTTCCCGCGCGCACACCGACTCGAGCAATTAGCCATTTACGAGTTATCACATTCCTCGTAAGATCACCTTTATATATATTCATGGGATTCCCCGTTCTTCCCTTCGCCCTCAACCCTCAATCCACTTTTGTTCTTCGCATTATCCCGCTAACGTTCTTCTCGCCCTCTTTCTCCTCGAGGTTACACACGATCCTTACATTGTCTTTGAAACATATTTTTTTTCAACTTTGAAAGCGCTTGCAATTTCTCGCTCCAGAAGTTACAGGCATTTTGCTCCCCGTTCACATTTCAGATACTCTTTTTTTCTCAGTATTGATTTCTCCAAAAACTCAAAATTTGTATGAATTTTCATAAAAAAAGAATTCTTTTTTAGATTTTCCCTGCTTTTTCTCATGAATAATTTTTTTTCCGAATAACAGCCTGCTTGACTCGCAATCAGCCGTGAATTTTCCATTAAAATAAGGTTTGAAAACGATAAAAGCAAAAAAAAATCTTTTTGCTAATTTTTGGGTGACTTTTCGGAAACCTCGAAGTATCGAAATTTCAAGCGCTCATAACATGACTATCGTTTTAGCGATTCAGAAATTTCTTCATCGTACGAAAAATTTGTGACTGAACTTAGAGAATGCCGTTTGATTCATCCCGATAACTTAATTTTTGTAGAAATGAAAGCGGTTTGAAAATCATCGAAAAATATGCCTTCAAAAATGTGCAAAAAGCGGTAAGCCAACTTCAAAAATTTGCCAAAAATTAAAAAATGGTCAGAATCGAATGAACCAAACGGGGTTCTGAATCTCGAACGGTTACGAAAATTTTAAAACGGTTACCCAAATTTTATGTAGAAAAATAATTGAAATAAAGTTCATCGACTCTTAATTTGGAATCTAAATTTTCCTACGAGTATCGATCACTAGAAAAATGGGAGAGAAAGAAAAAAGGTCTTCAACTTTTAGTTCGAAGCAAACGTCCGAATGGATCAAAATACCCTAAATTGTACGTGCGATTTATTTTTCAAAAAAATCGGCCATCGAAGAATCGAACGAGGGACAAAAAACAACAAATTATCCTGAGCCAAAATCGAAAAATGCAGATGCAGGAATCTTTGCGGGTCATAAATTCTTTTTATAAAAATAAAAATTAAAACTCATACACTTTAATGTGTCTCTGAGAATATGAATTTTAATATCGGACGGTCATTTTTATTCAATGAAGAGCTTACCTTCTTTTTTTTAAATGTAAACTGCGTGCAATTTTTTTTATTCGTTCACAAGATAACATTATGTAACATTTTTTCTCAGAGGCGGAGTTACGAGTTTTAAAAAAAAGTTAACGATCAAAGTCCCGCTTTAATTTTATGAAAAACGGTAATTTCTTCCTGTATAATTTATCATATTTTTTTCAAATATTTTTTTTTTAGTTTACTAATTTTTTTGACCATTCGAAGAATGGCCGCTGAACCACTTTTTTGTAGAAAAAAATGTGCAAAAATTTCAGAACGTTTTTTCACACCGGAAGAACCTTTTTGAAGAAGAGGTATTCGAGAATCAAGAAGATCGAGGGTCGAGCGCTCATCAAAATGACTTGAAATGTGCCGCGCATTTTTAACACGAGAATAAACCCGTCAATATTGTTAATTCGGGTCTTCCGAATCGCTCGAGGACAGAAGAATAAATTTCGCAAGCCCACACGAGCAAAAAGAGAGAGAAGAGACATTGATAACATTCGAGGTCGTAAAGAAAAAATGCGTTTCAATTAAATTCATTAATGGAGTCGTTGAATAAATGAAAATCGACCGAGTGACTTGAATGTAATTGCATTTTTTAAAATTTTTTATTATTTTCATGGTGTCAAGAAAAAAAAGGCAAATTGACGAGTTCTTTAAACTCCATCATTCGTGGAAGTTGATATTGAGCTCAGCGACGGGCGAACGTCGCTCCTTCGTTCATAATTCGTTCGCACGTTTATTTTTTCCTCGTTTTTTTTTCTCTTTTTCTCAGCCTCGATAGATAAAAACTCGCGCACTTCTAGCTGGCGGCTCAACAGCGTCGCAAATACGTTATTATAATGCCAAAAGGCTCGTCGAGTTCGCCGCGCGAGGACGATATTAGCTGGAAAGTGTCGGTGTACCGTCATGCGGGCAACGCCGATAAGCCTGATAAAACCTCCGCACTTCCCACGCGCCTTTTTTTTACCTTCTTGTCGCACCGTCAAGCTCAATGCCTATCCTTTGACTTCATTTTTTTGTCGCCTCTACGGTTATTCCCGTTGGTTGCTGTCATTAGCACAATTTTCTCGTCATTACCCTCGTCTTGATCGTAATCACATTTCGAGATTTTATTTTTCCGACAAATGAGCAAAAATAAAAACTTGATGGAGACAATGAATTGTAAAAAAATGATGAAAAAAATAATCCGATAACTTATTATTTTATGAATATATCACTATAATAAATAAAGTTAACATTCATGAATGTTATAATATATCAAGGGAGTCTAGAATTTTTAAAAAGGTCATTTTTTTGCATATCCTTAAAGTTCAGACCTTTAAGAACATATCCTTGAAAGGAATTTTCTTTATTCCAATAATTTACGGAGTTACAGCTATGTATTTTAGTGACGCAGAAACTACGGCCGTCACGTCGGAGCAAATCGGACTGTATAGACGTTTTTCTCAAAAATACTTTTCTCAACACGGTTGACATGATATCTCAAGTTCTGCTCGACCAATTTACTTCAATTTTTTTACCAATCTTCAATGTGTAACTCTCTATCGCCTCCACCACTTTTGTACCTAAATTATTTTTTATACTATTGTAAAAAAATTTGAAACTATGAAAAAGAGAGTCAAAAAACGCATTTTTTCGTTGAGACAGCCGCCACTTTGCGAATTATTTTTCCCGTTTTCTCTGAGGCCGGGACTATAACAAAATCTAATTCTAAATAAGAATTTTTTATTAATTTTGTGCATCTTTTACATTAACATTTATTATTTATAATAAAATTACAATAATTGAAAACAATTGATTTACATTGAAATTATATTAAATATTGATATATAAATATTGATTTCGAGAAAATCATGTTTGCAAATTTTTTATTAAAAAATTGAATTGTATTTCGTATGAAAAGAAAAGCAGTATCCATTCTGAAAAAGTTGCACAATTTTTTATCGCTTTCGCGAAAACTCGTAACGTAGGCAGGCTAACGAAAAAAAACGAAAAAGCGTGTTGAAAAAAAGAAGAAAAAAAATACAGCCGATATCGTTGGTCGCAAAAAATAGCAAGGAAAAGTTTCAAGGACGTATGGGCTCGTGATTTACGACTCGCACTCATCGTATCGTAATATTTGAGCCTCTTGGAAATTTATATAAGGGAAATTTGTGCGGGAAATATATGTTGCACGAGGAGAGTATATTTTGCTACAACGTTGCGTAATTGGTAATTATTGTTTACGTAAATTTCGGTAATCGAAGATATCCAGAATTTCTGAGGTTTCGTAGTGATCCGAAGGTCGGTCTGAAGTTGAAACTCGCACGATTTTTTTCATTATCGAGATTTTTTTTATTTCATAAAATCAGAACCCTTCGAGCAATTGCTTTTGAATTTAATACCGATCTTTGGGATGCAGTTAATTTTCATAAAATTGCTCAAGCTAATAGCTGTAAAATTACGAAAGTTGAATATCACTTAACACCAGCAACGAATAGTTTCAAAAAAGTCCTAAAATCCCGTTATTCGAGGAAAAAAAATGTCGAATTCTTCTCGAATTTTATTTAACCGACAATGACTCAAAAATTTGTTAAAAAAAGAAGTTACATCGACGAATTAAAAAAAAAATGGAAAATCGGTGCGAATATCCGATCCAATTCGCACGATTTTATTCATCATCGAGGTTTTCAAAATTTTATAAAATGTAAACCCTCGAGCGATTCTTCCTAAATTAAATAGCTGCAATTATCTTTGAGATCCAGTTTATTGGCTTAAAAATTCTCAATCCAAAAGTTGGCGAATTACGCGATTCGTATCATTGTTAATAGCAACAACGGATATTTTGAAATAAATCTAAATCCCGCTATCAAGGAATAAAAATGTTGAATTTTTTTTCAACGAGAACAAAGCCTCCTCCACGAGGAAGTAAAAAAGTTGGGTATCGAGACTGAATGAAAAAACGACCCACATCGTGACGAGACACGAATAGCAATTTAGAAAAAATCGTTACACTATGATTTTCGATGACCTCGTTCCTCCAATTTCGTTGGCGCGATCCCCAAACAATTGCGTTATCGAAAGTTGATTCTTCGATATTCGGTAGCACTTGTACAATGCACGGATATACGAATGTGTAAGAAAAACTGTTAACAAGGCGTTTGACAGTGGAGGGAGATTTTGTACAGAGGAGTCCAAGGATGCCGAGGACGTCGAGGTGGAGGTCGAGCGACCTTCGCCTCGTCGGAGCTCGCACACGGGAGGAGACCGAGTTACCGTAATAATGGTACGTTCAATCGGACACAGACAGTTGCACTCTGCGATATTCTTATTGCTCAAAAGTCCTTCTCGTCGTTTTTTCTTTTTTCTTTAGGTCTCTGTATATAAACGCTACGTACGCTATTATTCACGCTGCCTGTATCATTGCCCAACGATTCCACGAGAGAGGTCCATGAATCCGTCGAGAATCGCCGAGTAGGCGCTGTCTCGCGACAGCGGGGATAACGACTTTTGTTACTCAAGCGCCATTATAAACTCCGTCGCGAGACTTGAAAAATAAACGAGAACGAGAGATACTCAATGACAATGACGATAATCACGGGTTTATCAATCGGACAACGCGAGAACAATGACGTTTTTGCGAAGCGAAAAATACGATGAAATTTCGCAATTCAAAAATAATAAATATTAGATTTTGAATTGGATTAGATATTGGAAATATTAAAATACATATACGTTCATTCATATTCTATCTTCATATATTTAAGGCGGGATTCTGGTCTAGAACTTTGAAAAAATTATTATTTTTTTGCACATTCATGAAGTTTGGACCTTTAAGAATATATCCTCGAAAAGAATTTCTTTCATTTTAATAATTTAAGGAGTTACAGCTATTTCATCGACGCAGAAACTACGCCCGTCACGTCGGAGCAAATCTGACTGGACGTTTTTCTCAAAACTACTTTTCTCAACGCGGCTGATATGGTATCTCAAGTTCCACTCAACCGATTTACATACTTCAAATTTTCCACAAATCTTCAATGTATAATTCTCCATCGCCCCAACCACTTTTGTATCAAAATTTTTTTTTTTACTATCGTAACAAAATTTTAAACTATGAATAAAAGAATGCCTTTTTTGTTCACACAGCCGTCATTTTGCGAATTTTTTTTTTTACGTTTTCTCTGAGGTAGGGGCTATCACGACATTATTACTAATCAAGAATCTTTTTTAAAATATTGTATCGGATGCCCAGAAAGACTGCAATCGTGTCACTCAGCACACCCCTTTTTTAGCCCCAACTTTATCAGCTTATAATTTATTTAATTTTCATTTTGTTTTCTCGACACTTTTTTTTGTTTATCGTCAGAAAATTAAAAAATATTTTGAAAAAAAAAATGGTAAAAATATTTTTGGTCTTTATTTTTTATCGAGTTCGACAAACGCTCAAAATGTGGGTCTCTGGACCAGAATACCGCCTTAAGTTCGTACAAAATCGCAATTTGCTTGAGTCTCAATTAGTAACAAAATAGAACTGTTTCTCTTTTTTCTTCGTAGCTTGTTACTTTTTTTTTCTCTCAGCTCGTCACATTCTTGCGGTGACTGACGAGGTCGTGGAACTCTAGCGATTTCGCGGTCCACGTACACGCGGACCTCGCTACCAAAAAAGCTGACATATATATATACAGTCGCGCGGTTACCAAAGTCCCGCGAGTCTCGAGTTGAATTATTACGATTCACGATGAAATTCGCGACGTTTCTGGCGGACCAGAACAGAACGCGGGCTCTCTCTCTCTCTCTCCCGCTCTGAATTCACCGCGGCATCCGGGAATCGCGTCTCCGGTGTCACGAACATTTTTCGAGCATGTCACGTATATATATGTGCCGGGAGTTTTTGGGCCTCTCTTGAACGAGAAATTCCACGCGGGAATAGTCGCGTTTGATACAGCAAAGCGGTAACGAAGGAGGACAAAGTCCAGAGACGAATATCGCGGATTTTTTTTTGTTCAACAGCCGTATGGGATATCAGAGAGGGTGTGGTTGACCCCATGGAAAATTAATAATATCGCGAGATACGAGATACGGAAGTTATTTTGTGCGAAATATATTTTAACGATTTTTTACGTATCCTTGATATATCTGACATATATCTCCTTGAATAATGCGATGTATCTTCTGAATATTTATTATATATATTTATATCCGAAATATTTATGAAATATACATACAACCCATTACCGCTATCTATACTGCTATTTTATGTA
This sequence comes from Alloplasta piceator, assembly GCA_946863875.1. Taxonomy (NCBI): domain Eukaryota; kingdom Metazoa; phylum Arthropoda; class Insecta; order Hymenoptera; family Ichneumonidae; genus Alloplasta; species Alloplasta piceator. The sequence continues at coordinate 79,640,642 of OX333071.1, forward strand.
TGCAAAATATATCTAGAAATCAATTCGGTATGCGAACAAGATATGTAACTTATTTAATATATTTTAATAATTTTTTTTATAAATCCATAATACGTCTGAGATACATCTCTCTGAATATATCCGACAGATATACTCCCTGAGATTAAACTCCCATTGTCGCTATACACATATTTGGATATATATTTGATTAATCAAAAATATATCAGAATTTTTTTCTTCATTAGCGTGAATCGGTTTTCCACGTTTTTTTTACACGAATATGCTCCATGCATGCGAATTCTTGAATATATTTACATTCATACATTTTTTTAAATCTATTTTCAAAGCCAAGAAACTAAAATTCTGGTCATGCTGTCGCGAAGTTAGGTACAAAAAAAATTGAAAAAAAACCTCCGTCGATTTGCAAGAGCGCCAACTTAGCTTCACCCCTATGCGCGTTCATCTTTGTCCGTGGATCTCGCGGCCGTTTTCACTTTCGTGCGTGTTGAAAATTCGTAATTTTTTTATTTAATTCACCTTCCTCTCATAGTCTCATCTCTCTTCCTCTCTCTCTCTCTTCCTCTCGGATTCTTGGCCGTACATAGACACTCGGCTTTTTGACGAAAATCTGCGATGCGAGACTCGAAAACGTCGCGTTTCCGCGGAACAATCCGCGACGATATATTACATCCCATTGCGTCCTCTATTGCGAAACAAAATAAAAACTCTCAATCTCAGTTTCCGCCCAATTTGACGCTAATCGTTTTGTCTTGTCCTATGAAAAAGATTGAGTGTGCGATATTTCACCACAAGGTACAAGATTTAGGCTAACCTCGCGGACCTCGAATCAGCGTGTTTTTCCAAAACGATTTTGCACTCGCCATGTAGTTTTGTTTTGGGTTTCGTGATGCATAATTTACGAAACATGGTTTTTTGTCGGACCGGAAGAACATTTCCCGCAAATCATTTCCAGATAAAAGCCATTGAGGATCAGGCTGTCGTTCGATCAGTGTTGAATTCTCCATATGTTTATAGTAGTTTGCTATTTTATGCTGAATTCTCGTCAGATTGTGGCGTTTTCACTTTTCAGCTAATATTAAATTTGTTATTACGATTTTGTGGCTCGCGGACAGGCTGAAACAATAAATGACCTCGTGTTACACGTTTCCGCGTGTCCAGTATAGACATTATGCGTACGTAAAGAGCCTCGAGAGCGAGAGAAAGAGAGAGCGATGTGCGTGCATCGCCATCGCTCTGATGGCCTGATCGACTTGGCGCTTCTCCTATTTTACATGCCATAAACCAATTACACATATATAATATATATACGGGAAGGGGTCAAAATGGCCACTGGAGGCAAAATGGACACGATTTTAAAATTATCGAAAAAATTGAAAATGTAAAAAATTAGAAAATGAAGTAATTGTCATTATCATTGGCGCAGACATGAGGGAAGGGGGGGGGGGGGCAAATGGAGACTATCCAAAATTATCGAAAAATTTGAACATGAGGGAAATGTCATTATAATTAGTGTTAATATATGTACTTTGATAGACTCACCCGCACGCATATCCAAGTATTTTTACTAAAATACTTGGATAATCCGAGGGCCAGAGTAAAATGAGGTAGCAAGGGGGAAATGGCCACCTCCATAATCGTAAAAAAAATGTTAGACAATGCAACTGCGATTGAAATTGAATTTCGCCAAAAATTGGATTGAAAAAATACGCGAAGCAGCTTGGTTCAAGTATCTTCGATATTAAGGTGAAGCGAGAAGCGAGGAAAAATTTTTTTCAACATTTTTCCTTGTGCACTTGAATTTTTGAAAAAGACAATTTTAGAGTCGTATCCATTTTGATCCCCAGAATGTTTTCTTCCGACGCGCAATCTATAATTGATCAAAACGATATTTTTAGATCTATCTCTTTTTATTGTCCTCTTATGTTATCTGCTTATTTATATATACAGGTAATGGCGTAGATTCAAGTACCACTCGAAGAATCCAGAGGAACTCGTTTTGCGATTACGTTATGCGGAAATTGAAATTTTTTTTTTCAGGGGTGTAGCAGAAGTCAACAAAAAATGCGAGTAATTCATTCGCGCCCGTAAATTCTCCGAATCCCAACGTAATATCGTAAAAGAATATCGCTAAATGTGAAATTGGAATATCTCTTCAGATTCTCGAACGTTTTGTGTGCAACTCTTATTTTCTTGCTCTCGGGCGATATTCAAGTATCTCGCGTTCGAGATCGCGAGATCCGTGGCAACTCAAAGATATATGTATTCATATCTGTACACGAGTACGGTGTATACCAGTAGCTGCTAATTACCCCCTGATGTCGTAATGACCGAACGGTTTTTAATAGCCGACGCATCTCACATAATATCAACTATAAACACTCGGGCGATTACAGCTTACCTTTTTTTTCCTTCCAGATATTTTTAATTTCTCGATTTTCCCATCGGCCTTGTAACCAAGTCCAGTGATATATATATATATTTGTATTATATACCTAATGTTTAACTTCAATGTACTAATTACCGTGCAATTATTTTCTCAAATAGAGTTTTCGCGCATTATCATTCACACGTCGAATTCTTTCTGAAATTAACGGATCTCTGATTGGAAAAAAAATTTCAGTGAGAGAGTAAAATATAAAAACCATCGTACTTTCACATTGGAACATATATACATATATATTTAATACGGCAAGAAATATATTTGTAAGAAGATTTCACGATTATAGGTGAATCACCCGTGCAATATATGCAAAAGGTATGCGATGTATTTTACAAATATATCGCATACATTCAATTTGCAATTCACTTTTATTTTTACTCTGAAATCTCTATCAAGAATATATTTTGGCACTAAAATATATCCGGTACTCTGGTTTTGTCGAGCTCGATGGAAAAAACAAAAAATATTTTTACCATTTCTTTTTACGACATATTTATTAATATTTTGACAATAAACAAAAAAATTTGGAGAACAAAAAAATAGAAATTAAATAAGTTACAAGCTGATAAAATTGGGGGCAGAAAAGGGTTGTGCCGGTTGACACGATTGCAACCTTTTTAGTCGTCCGATACAATATTTAAAAAAAAATTGTTAATTAATAAAAAATGTCGTTATAGCCCCACCCTGAGAGAAAACGGTAAAAAAAAATTCGCCAAATGGCAGCTGTCTGAAAGAAAGGCGTTTTTCGACTCTTTTTTCATAGTTTTTGATATTTTACAATATTTTTTTTTTTTTATTATGCATTTCCCCCTGTGTGGAGACGGTCAGTCTATTACAGGGTCGGCCCGAGTCAGTTCCCCCTGAGGACCTGGTCCGGATCAATAACCAGATCTCCATGCGGCCGCATCCGACTTCCCCCTCTGTAGCGCATTTGCTGTGGAATTAATTCCATAGGCGCAGGGAAACTGCGGAAAACCTGTGCCACTACAGCCGGCCCTGAGTTTCGTCTTCCGATGCCGGAGCTACGTCACGCCTCGTCGAGATATTGTAAACATGGACTACAGCTATATACATGTGACTCACAGCTGTACGAGTACTTGTGTATGCCACGTATATACATTTGTAGCTTATGTCACGCCCATATTTTTATTTCTCGACGAGACTATACGGCTCAGGGAATCGAACCTCGGACCTTCCGAAGCTCTGGTTTAGAAGCTAGCGCGGTCGCCACTGCTCCAAAGTACCGGAATATATTTTACAATAGTTAAAAAAATAATAATTTTGATACAAAATTGGTAAGGGCAATGAAGACGTTATACATTGAAGATTGGTAAACAATTTCAAGTAAATCGGTCAAGTAAAACTTGAGATATCATGTCAACCGTGTTGAGAAAAGTAGTTTTGAGCAGAACGCGCTTAAAGTTTTGAGTTCCGACGTGACGAACGTAGTTGCTGCGTCACTAAAATAGCTACAACTTCGTAAATTATTGAAGAAAAATTTCCTTTCGAGGATATATTCTCAAAGGTCTGAACTCTAAATTTTAAGAATATGCACATAAAAAATTGATTTTCCAGACGAGAATACCGCCTTAATATTGAAGATGAAAAAAAATATACGAATATCTGTGGTATATATCACATACATGCGAGATACATGTATATTTTGTCCATACATTTCTCATTACGTTTCGGAGTATCTCTACCAGTAATCGATTGTCTCTGATAAAAAAAATCCTTCCACGATAATGAATCGCGCGAGGGATGCATCGTCTCGTATTCCGCAGGATTCCACTCATAATTATCTCCGCAGATGTCGTAATGACCGATCGGTTTTGTAATACGGGAGACACTGCAGTGGTCAGCCATGCGTGGCTCGTTAGATCGAGCGCTGTGAGTCAAGCCTTCCCAAGAGTTACCGGCCACTGTTGACGCGATTTGTAAGAGGGGATAAAAAAAACAAAATAACTTGAAAAAAAACCAACAATTTTTATTTTTCACCCGGGGAACATCATGGGTTGGCCTACGAGCTGTGAGAAGAACGCGCGTGTCGCTTATTAGCCCTCCCGTTGCGGCCAGTCACTCGTTCAACTGCGTTTCCGGGATGTAACGCTTTTTTCCTTTTCTTTTTTTTTTGCCATTCTCCGCAACTCGTCTACCCGACGCTCTCACGGTACACATATATATATGTATATATATATATTTTATAATATATATATATATATATATATATATATATATATATATATATATATAATATAACTATACTATATTTTGCAATTGCGAAGTCCAGTTGTCGCTCCTTCGGCGCGTGAACGTGACCCGAGTCGATGACTTCGTTGCGAAACGATGCAAAGTTTTTATTTTCTCGCGACGACGAGTAGATAAGGGCTGAACGTGATCGGACAGCGTCGGTCTGCGAATTCTCAAGAAATTATGATCTTTTTGAAAAAACAAAACGTATTCTTCGTTTTTATCTACGATTTTGTTTATGATCTTCAATTCTGTTGTGATTTTTGTTCAAGAATTTGTTCCCCCTTCTCAATCGATAGCCGAATAAATCAAGAAATATTCGTGTTATAGTTAGAAAATTTCTTAATGGCAAAATAAGACCATTTTTTGAGTTTCTTTTATCGCCAATCAAGATCAAGTTGTTATTGGTTCAGAAATTTTGTTATACGGTTAAATTTGTCGAGAAAAAAAATTCATTTCAACAAACTTTTCATTTATTTTGAGTCAATTTATTTGAATGAAATAAATCATTTCTCTCGGTGTTCTTTTTATTTGAATTTAAAATAAATAAATGGACAATTGAATGAAATATTAATATAAATGTAAAATTTCCGGAACAACTAGACTTTTTTTTTGTAATTTTTGTACGCGATTGGCTCGATTACAATTATTATCTTGAACCTCGTTAATTGACAAATTGTTGGACGATTGTTGTTGTATTTTTCCTTCGCGATGACTTACTCATCTTCGTCTGCCCGGATGAAAATTAGTTATCATCCGTAGGAATAACAAAATTCCACGTATGAAAATCGTTACGAGAATAATGGCTGACGGCGGGACTCGTTGCAATCAGCGAATTAATCAATCATCGCCATCGCGCTTTTCGTTATTGATCATCCGCGCGTTTCGTTATGCACGAATAAAAAAAAAAAATGCATCGTTTAACGCGCGCCGGTGTTGCGACATTGCTACACGCTCAATGATGAGAATGCTTATCGGTATCGCCTCTCTCGCGGCAATTCCGTAAGGACTTTCGGGGAAAAAAGAATTAATTAACTTGCCAGGCCTTTCGTTCGAAAGGAAATACAAAAATTCTTTCACGCGGGTAATCTTTCGACAAGAAAAATATTTAAATGTAAATAATATTTCATAAGATATATACGAATTTTACTAGAATTCGGCTAGTGATTAAAAAAAATTAAAACTAGGAAAATCCATTTTTCTGGTTCGACGATTAAATTTCTTTCATTCAAAAAAATGTTTAATCCTCAACAAAAGTTTTCTCAATTCTTAATCCTTAAAAATTCTCTCGTACGTAAAATTCCAATGAGAATAATTTATCAGTATAAATAATATTTTGTAAAATAAAGTTTTGATCTTACTAAAATATATTTGGAGGTTAAAAAAATTACAACTGCAAATATGCTCATGGAAATATTCCCTTAAAAAAAATCGTATTTGGAAGAATCAAACTTGCTCGAAGCACAAAAAACAAAACTCGAGGAATGTGAAAAAAAGGTTTTCACTCTCTGACAATAACAATCGGTAACGTTTGAACGAAATCTTTGAAACGGCGATAAAAAATTATCGTTACCATACACTTTTCACTGTCGACGTTTGCAATCGTTTTTGCGGCATCTTTTGAGCCATCAGGATGCGTATATATGTATATATATGTACAAACGGGCAAAAGTCGTAATAATACACAGTCAGTGAATGCAAAACGTCTCGAGGACAAGGCGCGGGGACTAATAGTCATCCAATCGCGAGATAAGCTTACAAAGTGCTTCATTGTCGGTATCGCCACGTATTATCCAGCCGATGACCGTGCGCTAAACTCTCGTGCAAACGCACAAGCTGCAAAATAGAAGATAGAGCGATCGGATATTAGTTACCATGCTTCTCGGCGGTTGCCGCGAGTTAAAACCTTCCACGAGATAAAACGAGTGAATAGTTATTCGCTACTGTTGAGGATTGCGTTGGAATTACATTCTTTCCGGACGATCGACGACGGTATTATTTTTTCAAGTCTTTATACGAATACACTGCTTTGATGCGACGGTATTATAAGAGAACTGATGAAATCGAATTATTTCACAACTGGTTTACAACGCACAAACTGGACTTTCGGAGAAACAATCGTCCATACGATGCAGGGAATTTCGGGTCACGATTTATATTTATTTTATTTATTTATTTTCATTCCTCGATCACTTCATTTGCTTCGCGATCGATTCGTATCTGCATATTTATGACATTTCTTTCGGATTTTTTTGTTCCGTTCTAACGATCCCGATCGATCAATCGCGTATCTCGATACTTCAAATTCAGAACGAAAACAATAATGCCTCGGATCCGGCTTATGGAACAATCCCTCGGAACGACCCTTATTGATAATTACCAAATTCGCAATAATTATCATTTCCGCGGTACATTTAACGTTGCAATCTTTCTTTTTTTCCGAGGAGCTGATCCAAACCCCGCGGAACAACCTTAATTTTTAATCACTACATTCTTTAGAATTACCATCTCCGCGATATATTTAACGTCACGGTCTCTTCTATTTTTTCCCACGAGCCAATCCAAGACCACGGATCTGGACGGACCAACCTCTCGTAACGACCATTGTATCGAGTAACCAAAGTCTCTAAAATTATAATTTCCGTGGTACATATATTTAACTTTGGAATATTTTTGTTTCCAGGAGTCAATCGAAGGCCTCGTATCTGGCTTACAGACGCGAGCGCGGAGCTCCAGACAGCGAGGGTAGTTACAAGCGTACGATGTCACCAACGGCGCGTCTCGATGATTGGAAGAGCCAAACATCGACCGGTTCACGCGAGCACGATGATCCTGTATTGATACGGGTAACACCGAACAATTCGAATCAATCAACGACGACGCGTTGCGCCAAAGATTCACAATCATCGTCACAGGATTCGCCAAAGTCTCACGGCGTTGATGCGCTTCATCAGCGCATCGAGGACCGCAATAACGTTCACACGAGTGACGTTATGAGCAAATTGGCGCGCGATCTCACGAAAAAGTTACAATCTGCGGAAAATCGTTTGCGAAACGAGAGCAACAATAATAACAATAACAACAACAGCAACAACAATAACAACGAAACACACGAGAATCTTCGCAATGGGATGGAGAACAACGGTAGAAACGAGTGCAAGGAGAGATTGTCGCCGCCGAATATCGAAGTTTCGAACGATCGTAATCGTCATTTGGAGCGTGAAAGAAGAAAATTGGCAGCGAGCTGCGAGCCTCTTGCATCGTCGCGCTTTCCGTCGTCAAACGGCGTCGTGACGACGAGTCAAGGTATCGATGACTCGTATCGCGACAGAAGCTCAACGATCGAGATGACATCGCGCAATGTCGAGCTTCTGAATCGTCGAAACGCACTGGCCGAGAGACGTCTCAATGGAGCCGATAATTCGGGAGCAATCGCGAGTACGAGCGCCGAAACGGAAGCTATGGCCTTGAGAACCAACGAGAGACCACCGATACCCGTTGATTCGCCGCCTGGATCACCGAATATTCTTGGTAATTCTGAGGATACGACGAGTCCGGGCTCAACGAGACATCGTGGTGCCGTGCCAAGGAGAACCGAGAGTTCCTCGAGCTCGACCTCGACGAGATCGTCGAACGATCTTCCAGCGGCACATTCGTCCCCCAAAAACACCGAAGCAGCGGCAAAAACGTCGGATGAACGAGTAAAGATTGATGATCCAGCGATGAGGATCAAGGGCAACGAAGGTCGAATGATTTCTGGTAGAAGAAAAATTTCAAGCCCATCGCAAACCGAGGACAATTGGCGACTCGGTGATTCACCGAGAGCACGATCGAGTCAAACGGAAATGACGATTGTTAATTTTGGCGTGAGAAGAGACTCTTCGTTGTCCGTGAGATCCGGATCATCGTCGATGTCGAGTGTCGCGAAGACGTCGTCGTCGTCATCGTCATCGTCTTCCTTGGCATCGTCCTCCTCGTCCGGATCATCGCCTATCGAGACGAAATCGTCACCCTGCGTCTCGCCACAGCCCGGTATCGAGGGACTGACTCTCGTTCAACGAAGCGAAATTGTTCTCAGGGTCAATGCAATGACCAGCGATGCATCCTCGCAAACGGAAATCTTGGACGAAGACGAATGCAATGAGACGAAATTTCTTGGTGGTTCTGAGACGATTGTGAGCGTGGCGAGGAGAAAATTACCGGAGGAAATTGAGTGCGAGGAATTGAGCAGGGATCTCGCCAATCAGCTTGGACCCAATGATAAACTCTTGCCGATACTTTGTAAGATTTTTTTTCGATCGTGGTCAGAGTTTGAGGAATCAATCGCACATTATTTTGTGCATTTTTTTGAGGAAGTTGACTCATTCTTCGTTATTTTGATCGTACTGATGATAAAAATAATGAAACGAATCAGAAGAATCCGAAAAGTCTATTACCGAGTAGAATTTCATTCGTTATGAGCTATTTTGGAAATTAATAATGAATTCCAATTCATTGCTCATCGTTTTTATAATCGATCCATCGACACGATTGACGTTTGATCCATTTTTCTAAAGTAGGCGATCAAAGTTTGTCCTTTATCGAATTTTTTTATTTTCCCATTACCAATTATGTTGCCAGAATTTAAATTATGTCTCGTTAGAAGCCATTACACATAATTTTTTAATATTCCAAAAGTACGAAATTCTTTTCTTTGTTTTCAAATCTTACGATGATTGGAACGCAGTCCCAAAAATGAGGAATGCGTAATATCGATTTTCATTTACTCTTAAAATTGTATTTTTGGCCAAGCATGTCCTTGTTAAAAGCGATTTCTAAAATAGAAAACCGGTGCATCGACCTTAATGCCTAAAACCTTCGTGCTCTTTTTCGATGTTTATTAGCTCAACGTGGCTCCGAATCGCGATTTGAACGCTTTTACCAAGTTTATTTCCTCGGCTCCTTTGTCCCGGATAATTCATGTCACAGTTTCTCTTTACGACTCCGAGAGCAGAATCGTGTAGAGACGTTTTTGAAATTTCACCGAGAAGAAGAATCGAAAGATCTTACGACGATGGAACGTCGTATGTGAGATCGGTTTGTGAGAAATTAAAAACAAATAAGAAATACACAAGGACGGTGAAATAATAATCGGGGAGAAAAAAATACGTGGGATTTGCTCTGCCACCGGGATAGGAGAATAGAATCAACCGGAGAAAGAAGCCACTCGTTTGACCAGTGGGCAGTCGTCCGGAGCGACGACCTTTCGATTTAATAAGCGTTAACACGATCAACGCCGGTGCTGGAAAAAAATAACGATGCCTTTATTAAATTACCTTCCTTCAAGCCTCTCGCACGTAGTTCAATGAGAGGGAGTTCGGTGTACCCTAAATTTTTTTTCTTTTCACATTGTCATAAAAAAGTTATCGAATCCATCGATTGAATATTAAAATTGGTTGGAAAAATTAAAAAAATATAATTTTATTTTCGCTTATTACGAAGTCATTATTAAAAATACTTTGAGGCTCTTGTTCTTTTTTTTTTGTGGAAAAAGTCTTGTGTTTTGAGGGTTTCAAGAATGTGTCCATCAAATTTCATGAAGAAATTTGCGTAATTATACAATAATAAAAATTAATCTTCTAAAGATTGAATAATAATAATTGAACAATTTCATTAAAATCGCTGTTATTATGACAAATAATTTTTTTTACCAAATACCGGCTGATGGAGTCGAAATTTTTACAAGATTTTTACGATGAATTTCGGAACCAATTGATTGCATATTATAAAAAATAAAAAAATCTTCAAAAATTGTGTAATTTTAGCGAAATTAAATTATAGTTTTGTTAATTAGAAATATAAATGTTTGATAAATTTTTTATCTCTTTTAGTACCAGCACCGGAACACAAAAAGCCAACGGACTACGTTTCAGGACTCTTCAGGGTGGAAGCGACGCTTCAGCCAAGACCAAGACTGAGCCTACCGTCGTTGGACGATTTTTATCAGTCGAATTCCGTGGAGGCGGAAAACGAGGATGATGCTAAGTACGTCGAGGAGTAATCAACTCAATGTTTATGGTTTTTATCGTGGTGAAAAAAATTGAACAAAAATTTATGTGCCTACACTCTTGAAACAAAGAAGAGACCGCTCGTGAAATTTATCGCCAGCGGGAAATGGATAGCACGATGAGCTCGAAGAAACGAGAGTGTTACTTTTACCCGATAACCCGTTAGGATTAAACCCAACTCACGTGCTCGCCCAGACATTGCGTGACGATTGATTTTTTTTCTTCTTTTTAATTTATTCGTTCTTTCTTTCCTCTCTCGTTGTTCTCGTGGCGCACGCATAGATTTCCTTGTGCGTGGGACTTCTGAAGAAAAAAAAAACATTTTTATCACCGTCATTATTAATGATTATCGTGATGCTGATTGAATTCAAGTGTTGAAATTTTTTACGATTCTTGCAGTTTGAACCTCGCAAGTCACTCTCTCGATTTTCATTTCTCTTTATACATTTTTTTTCGGGGACAAGCTCATGACCGAATTTATATCGAGCAATTAAGAATCACTCGAATGGAAATAATTTAGGCGGATGGAATTTCAATGGCCGTATTTTATTTTTGATTCTCGAATAGAAACTTTTTCCCTCGGTAATCGGAAAATTATTTTTGCTATGTTTGCATTTTATATCGTAGTTTAAATCATGCGTTAATTCTGCTTAATTTTGAACCTCGACCTCTCGGATTTGATTTTTAAATTTTTTCGCGATTTATGATTCGAAAAAAAAATCCTGTTGATCCGCAATTTTATTTGGAAACATATAAGCCGAATATATAAATCATTTTTTTTCCCGGAAGAATAACACTGGAATTTGAAAATTAAAAATAATTCTTGAACCTCGAAATTTTTTTACAAAGTTTTCTGCATCACTGCATGAGCTTTTGACGCCATCGATTATCAATTTTAATGTAAATTTGCGAGTGAATCAAGATTTTTTAGATCCTGCATACTTGTTTTAAAAAATATAAACAAACGGATGTTGGAAAAAAATTGAAAAAAATGCAAGTGCTTTTTGGCCGCGGTACAATTGCACAAAATTAAATAAAAAAACAAATCAAAGAGCGTTGGGATGAAAGTTATTCAAGTCCACTCGAAATACCCCATACATATTACTCGGACAAGGGGCGTTCAAGGCGAGTGAAAGTGCACTCTAAGACGGTGAAATTACGCAACTTGCCCATAAATGATATTGTCATCGAGTATGGATACTAACAACTGGCGAGGGGAGAAAAGGGCTGGAGGGGGAACATGCCGGATTTTTGTATCGTGCCAGAATGTCTCGATCGCGTATTTTAGTTTCACGCAAATCGTCGACGCACTGAGTCTCGACGCGATATTTCACAATAATCGTGCGATTAACCGGGATTTTTGAGAAAAAAATATACATAACGTCATATGGAGGCAAACGTGAGATTCTGATAGTTGAAAATTATTATTTTTGTTCCAAATTTTGTTGAGCATTGATTTTTTGGTATTTTTACAATAACAAAAAATTAAATAAAAAATAAGAAAAAAAGTTCACGTGATTACTTTGCGGGAAGTAATTTTTTTATCAAGCTTCGTAAAATTGAATTGAACAATTTTCAATCAACGATTCCTTAATTGCTCGTCTCGTCGTCATTGGATTTTGTACCATTGTACACCTATTGATTCATACTCTTGTGACTCATACTTGAAGTTGCCGTAATAGGGCGTCACCATCATGCTCGGCTCTCCTTCTCATTGTCACTCGCATTTCTTTTTCTTTTTTATCCTCTTGAACTTTGTGCTGAAATTTTCGTGATAAAAGAATATTTATCTATTTGTTTTTTAAACAATAATTTTTTTTCAGGAACGGAACTATGCCATCGACACCGACAATCCCGTCGTCGATTACCGATCCGAGCAGCCCTCTTTCGCCAACTTCCGCGTATTTCACGACCTCCGAGGGCAAAGCTCGTTTCCTCACGAGATACTCCCGCGATGTCACTGACGAGATTATCACGAATACGGATAATTCTACGCATTCCAGCGCAACAGGAAATCCCAACGGTAGCTTCGATCTCAGGCAGAAGAAGGTCCGATAAATTTATATTCGCCTGATATGATTTTTTTTATATTTTTTCAAATTTACTCAATTTCAAAAAATTCATTTTATTTCAGGTTAATTATTTTATTGACTTTGCAATTTTTAATTATTCGTATGAATGATGTTGCATTGAAAATTAATCTGTTTTCTCAATTTTTCAATACTTTTACATTTTTTAATTTTTTATTCGAATTTATTGAAATATATTTGAAGACTTTTCAATTGTTTAGATCAGTTGAATGATATTTCAACTGAAAGTATCGATTTCATTAATTTTTTTATTTAAAAACCGATTATTTTAATAAATGTTTGAGTTTTTTAAATAAATTTGGTCGTTTTGTTTTTTTGGAATTTACTTTTTTTGTTTAAGCGACTTTTTTCTTTGGCATCTATCTTCGTGTACAATCGATACAGTGGACGCTCCCATAATTTGATACGTCGGGACCGGAAACGCTCCCATAATTTGATTTTTCCCTCATTCCCCCACTTTATATCTGTATAGCACATTTTACGGAAATTTATTATTTCTGAAGTGTAAGAATTCCTTTTTCGTTGAGAAATATACACTAATTGATGATAACATTTAATTCATCGTTTTCAATGGTGTGGAAAATTTGACAACTGAGGTTATGTTGCCCTCTCAGCATGGCAGCTGAGCTTAGAGTGGGAAGAAAGTGCGATAGGGGTGATCAAATTATGGGAGCGTGTTGCCATGGTAACGAGTAAAATTGTGGGAGCGATCAAATTATGGGAGATTAAATTGTGGGAGCGTCCACTGTATTGAGGGTAAATTTTGAAATTTCAGGAAGAACTCGTACTCAGGTTGGACAAAAAAGTCGTAGTTTTGAGAGCTGAACAAGAAGCCGTGCGGGAGGAGGGTGAATTGAACGAATCTCTTGGTGCTCGTGTCTCGACGAGAGTAGCGGCAATCGCTCGTCCCGCCGAGGCGTCCAAATATCGTTTGCATGTCGAGGAAGTTGGCAAAATAACAAGTTTACTGCTTGGACTGAGCGGACGTTTGGCACGCGCTGAAAACGCCCTCTACGGAATGCCGGCTGATCATCCGGAAAGGGTAAGATGGAATCTCGATTTATCGCAATTAATACGGAATCCCAAAAACAACTTGAAAATATTTTTCGTCTTTGTGAAGTATCAAACGTTTTATTAAAAATACAGCAATTTTAATTTAAAATTGCTGTATATATTTTTTTTTTAAATTCAGAATTTCCACTCCGTCTTGTGCTCATTTATTTCGTGATCGTTGAAGCTTCAAAATGCTGCTCGGTTCATCAGCGTACAATTATTTTTCAATTTTTCATAGATTTTTCTATTTGGCGTTTATCCATTTTTTCCCGCGATTTGTGAATCGAGTAGCTTATCAACATTTTTCTTTCATTAATTACAAAACTATTTCTGTACAGAAAATACTCGAATCGAAGCGAGATAAACTGATGGATCAGCTCGAGGAGGCTAAGATCCTAAAGAGCAATATCGACAAACGCAGCGTAAATGTATCGGCGATACTTTCAAAGTATCTCAATGACGAGGAGTACGCCGATTATCAGCATTTTATAAACATGAAAGCTAAATTGATAATGGACGGTCGTGAGATTCAGGACAAGGTGAAACTCGGCGAGGAACAATTGGCCGCACTGAAAGAAGCGATCGACTGAATAATTACGATCGTGTGTGATTAAAAAGTTTATTATTTAGTTTTCTTACGTCGAGAAAGAAAAAGTGAGAATTGTGATGAGAGGACAAAGGATTGGAGGATTCGACGATGGAGCGAGAAGAAAAAGAGAGAAACAAAAATGGGATCTGCCCCATTTTAGGGTCGAGCGTAAGGTTTGAAACGGAACAAAACAAGGGTGGTTCGTGCGTTTCGTTTTATTGTTTTGACGATTTTCCGAGTTTGTTCATCACTTTCGACTCGAAGAACCTTAAGTGCCTAGTCCTTGTTAAAAAGCTCGAGTCGTTTTTGTGATGACAGTGCGAATCCCTTGATCCCCGCTTCCCGGTGAATCGGCTCGCGCCATGGTCCTTGAATTATTTTTTTTTTTTTAAACAAAAAACACTCACTTAGGGAATCAAATCGTACGGGTTGATTTTTTATTTTTTGAGAATACGAAGAGAATTATATTATTTATTCGGAGTTTTAAAGAGAAAATCAAAATTCTAATATATGCGTGGATTAATTTGTACATTTGTCGAACTTTTTTTTTTCCATCATACTCATCGATTATAAATTTGGAAGCGGAAACATTGCATGAAATTAGAGTTAACAACGTTGAGGCAACGAAATTTTCGAAACTCTTTCTGGAAAACATAATAATGAAGGTCCTTTTTGCGTCGATTATTTGTGCTCATAAAATACAAATTTATGATTTTATAAAACAATGAACAAATAATATATTGGCTAGCAAAAATCTTTTAAAGTCAAAACAAAAAAATTTGACCCCCATTAATGCTCTTTGAGCTACGAATTTTTTTGTTCGCACGAAAGATATGAATAAAGTGATTTCATAACTCCCTCAGATGTTAAAGAACGTGGAAACAGAGTCAGCAAATTTTTTATATAAGATTTTTAAAAAATTTCGTAAAAGAGTTCCGGAGAAGCGAAAAATTTTATCGGCGCAGCTTTGCTAATTTCCATGCCAAGAATTTTCAATACGGAGCGAATCCAGTAAAAAAAAAAATCGTGCAATATTACATCTCGAATACGAAATTAATATGTTTTTATTTTTTCCTTGCGTCTGGATCGCAAAAGTTTTACGATCTCCGTTATTTCTTTCGTTCCAACGAGAAAAATGGCGCAGCTGAATAAGAACAAAAAAAACATGTCTTAATTAATCGGGATCCGCACGAGCTTTTATCGAGCCCCACATTGCCGCGCGATGGTGCCTTCTCTTATATACATGTGATATAAGGATGTAGATTAAAGAAAAAAAGAGCAAAGGGCGCTTTGCTCAGGACGAAGAAACTTATCGCGTGTTTGCGAAAACAAAAACAAGAAAACAATATGTAATCGTGAAAGGGGTTAAAAAACGACGTTGTAAATAGAATAATTTTTCTAAGCGAAATACTGATTTTGTTGCTATATATATTATATACTATTTACGCGCAACACACTGAAAAGAAAAGAATGAAGAAAAAAAGGAGACAGCCAAACAATAACACGTGAAGCAACGATTATTGATTATGTTTTGTCGATAAGATTAGCGCATAAGTAATACGATAGAAAGGCAAAAAATATGTTTTACGTTTATATTCTAACCCCGGAGCCTCCGATCTGGAGCTTCAAAGACGCTTGTGATCTTACTTATTCTACAAACTGACCAGGGACGCTCGAAGTTCCGAATTCTCGTGCCTCCTTGGTCGATAAAGCGAAATTTCCAGCCACGACCGATCCTGAACTCAATTTTTCTATTTTTCCGCTTCGCGTATTTGAAAAAAAAAAATGTTTCCCGCTTTTATTTTATTTTTAAAAATCTTCCTTTCGCAGTGCCAACCGTTCTCCGAACTTTTGGGCCCAATAATGAAAGACTTATTGCGGCTACAAGAGTCACGCGACGAGCGTTGTTCAAGGTACGCCGAAACGAGACTCGATTAAGAGAAAAATTCAAAGACGCGACAAAAACAGTCTCCTCGCGTCTAATGAAAATGCGAATCTCGACGGGGAAGAGGGTCGAGCTCGTTTTTTCTTTTTTACCGCATTTTGTGAAATTTTCAAGCTGAATATATATAGGATTTGTCTTCCACTCATCGGGACGATCGGTTAGGCACGAAATTTCGCGATATAATAGTCAGTTTTCTGTTCCTCGTTATTCAATTTTTTTTTTATTATTTTTTTTTTTTATTAGCCAATGAGCTATTTTTGTCGTACGATTATCGGCGAGAAAAAATAACACGATGAGCACCCACGTTTACATCGCGTAGACGAGAAAATAATTATGATCGTTAAAAAAAGGGATCTTCCATTGACTCGGTGAATTTTCAATCTCGTGGATATTTCTAATTTTTTCTGAGTCTTTGAAAGGTGAAAATTAAATTAAAATGCTAATGTCACACCATAGATTATTTTGGAAACAAAATTATTTTTTCAAATTTTGAAATAATAGAAAAAATGTAAAAAAGATTATTTCGAAGGCGATATTGGTAAAATTTCTGTACATCATAGAATGCTCGATTCTGACGTGGCTGAAAATTAGAAGTATCGATGGGGATAGGAAAAATGCGGGTTCGCGGGAAATTATCGAAAAAAACTAGACGGAAAGGGGAATTATTGAGTTTCGCGTATGAGTATGCGTCCGTGAAAATTTTGTGGACGGCTTGAATTTGTAAATAATAAAAAGAAAGAGAGAGAGAGAGATAAAGGTAATTGTTCGTAAAAAACGGAAAACAAAAAATGGTGCTCCGGATCTAATTATATATTTTATACAATGTGAAGAAACGTTCCATATAATTCGTAGATTTATGATGTTCGACGTTTTTGAGGACATTTAAATATTTAATAGCTCTTTTCCCACACATATACACGTACGCGTTCAAATCCCTCCGTCTCTGTGTATATATACACTGCAGTACCTATAGTAGCATATTATATATTATGATATAGTATATAAAGTATATGTACGTCGATACTGAGTTTACGTGATTGCAGATGAAAAAAGAAAATTACATTTCAATAATATCCGAGATCTTAGGGATCATCACTTTTTGTTCGTTAGTCCGATAATATTATTTACAATGTATCAGAGATCATTACGACAGCTACTTTCTCAAGCTCGCTTGCAATAAATAACACGTTGGAAATGAATTCTCCTTCAATTTTCCCATTTTTTCAGTTCATCGTTCGTTTTTCCGTTCGGATTTTTTTTATTTTCCAAGCCTCCCAAAATGGTTCTTGGCATTTTTAAGCATGATCCGTGAAGAATTTATGTATCGCAAAGAGCATATTCGCGTTGTTTGGGAAATTTCCGATTCAAAACACACGCTATTAACCTCTGAATAACGAAAAAAAAAATTGTGGTTAAAATTGGTAAAATATATTTCAGATATATATTTAGCGAAATGCGGAATCCCAAAAACCTTTTAAAACATGATTCGTTGGGAATTTTATCATTGCCAATAGCAAAATCGTGTTTTTCAGGTAATTTTCGATCTCATACTCACCCAAAGAATACCTGGAAGACGAACAAAAAAATATCTGACTGCACCGGGTCATGGATCACCCAACGTCAATGTCAAAATGAGCATATTCGTGTCGAACGAAACATTTATTTACCGATTTTGTCAACTTTTTCGATATCTCGAGTACAGAATTATCGTTGCTTTTGATAATACAATATATTATATATAGATATACAATACATATGTATACATATACAATACAATATACATATAATACTTTTAACGAGTGAACAAAAAAATATTTTGACACTCAAAAAATGCGGTGAAAACGATCAACGATCGATCCAAAGAAGACCGGACGATAAATTAAAAACTATAATGACGATGACGATGATTTATATTCTCAAAACTTCAGACCAGATTGTACATCCGCCATTGTTGTCGCGGATTTTTTCAGCAAAGATCGCTCATCCTCGGTGAGTTTTTGCTGAACAATGAAAGTCACGCCGTCCTCGCCGAGGGTGCAGGGAACGGAGAGAAATACTTGGTCCGAGATACCGTGAAGACCCTGAGAACATTTTAATAATAGTTTTAATTATTATTTTTCGATATCTCGCGCGAGAAAAAGAAAAACGTATTTGCGAGTAACAATATTTTCTTTTATACCAATCGATGATCATAACAAAATGAAATGTCGTTGGATAAGAATTTACAGTCGATAATGTAAGAATTTAGCGATGATAGAAGTTACCATCGGAGCATTTTCATGTGTGTGAAAGATCCGTTCCACCGACAATTTTTCAAACGGGTCTTTCTCGTAAATGTTCTAGAATTGAAAAACAAAAAAACCAAAGTGTCATGCCCTGCGAAATATACCGATGCGGAACATGACTTTCTGAGAAAGACCAGTTCGAAAATATCAGCTGTCTCTCTCGCACTCATGCACGATCTGCATGATCAGCTGTTTTACTTTGACATCCTCTCAAGGGGAGGCTAAATACCGATATTGACACCTCGAAATTGGATTTCAAACTTGCTCTGGCACGAATGGATGGAAATCAATAAAATTTTGACAGTATCATCAGAATTATGGCACAAATGGAGCCCTACTAAAATTTTTTCGGAAAACGAAAAAAAAAAATTACAGATCCGATTATCATCAGGAATCTGCAATTGAAAATGTTAAATTATAATGATTTAACGGCATTTCGGCTAAAACCAACAGTGGGGCTCCATGACGAACACCAAAGTACGAATATCGAAAGAGGGCAGCTCCGTATGGAATTCTTATGAAACAAACATTATTTTCATCAGACTTCTATCCAAAATGTCCGACAAGTCAGTGGCAATTAACGAAAACGTTGATTTATGTCTCGCATTTGCATTTTGCAATTCATTCATAAATTTAATTGATATTCATCCACCGGTATTGGAAAAAGTTTGGACAGCGATTTCGAGTCGATAATGTAGGGCTTCGGTAATAATGTCGGTATTCAGCCTCCCCTTAACGAACAAAAAAATCAATACGGCAGAATTACTTACGGCAATCATTGTGGAAACTGCGTGAACCTGATTGGAATTTCGAAGTATCGCTGACGCAAGATTCGCGATACTCAGGCCAATCGCCCATGACGTGTAACCCTTCAGTTTAATAACTTCGTAAGCGCTCTGTACGACCTGCTTGTGAAGATCGCCCCAATTCTCTTTGTCCTTGTCGGTACCCACGGTTTCATCCAGATCACGCAAACGCACGCCAGCGACGTTCACACCGGACCAAACGGGAACTGAAGAAAAAAAAAAATTTCAAATCCATCAAATTAAAAAATATTCACACAGCTTTCTGATATTTCTCCTTCGGTTGTGAAATTTGAACAAGCAGTGATTTTGTTTGTCCTTACCACTTGTGTCACCGTGTTCACCGATTATCCAACCATGACAGGAAGTTGGCGCGACGTTTAATCTCTGAGAGAGTAAAAATCGAAAACGCGCCGAATCGAGATTCGTACCGCTGCCGATAACTCGATTTTTCGGCAATCCTGACAATTTCCACGCAACGTAGGTCAATATATCGACGGGATTCGAGACTACGAGGAGAATCGTGTTTGGACTGTATTTCACGAGTTGCGGAATGATCCCTTTGAATATATCGGTATTTCGTTGTACGAGATCCAAACGCGTCTCTCCCTCGCGCTGTCTCGCGCCAGCGGTCACGATGCATATTCTCGAATTTGCGCTCACGGAATAATCGCTGCTCGCGTTTATACGGGCATTTTTCAAAAAGGAACTTCCATGCTGCAGATCCATCATTTCGCCCTTGAGCTTCTCCTCCATTACATCGATGAGAACGACGTCACTGGAAACGCTCTGAAATCGAGGCAAACGTACGTATTATCTTTCCATTTTTGACTCTTCGTTCTTTATTTTTTATTCTCCCCGTTTGTCCTTTACGAAAAAAAACCTTTGTTTCCGTGAGAAGAAAAATTCGAGGCTCTCGTGACACTCAAAATGTTTTAAAACGGTGAGTCAAGTTTTTTCCGTAATCTCGTTAAAATTGCAAAAGTATTTAGGGGAATTTGGAAATTTAAAAAAAACGTCCTGCATATGATGAAATTAGAAAAATTCCCAGAGTGTCCCGTTCTTTCTTTTTTTAAAATATTTTATATCAAGTTTCCTTTGAAAGGGAATCAAAATTTGCAAAGATTTTTTCGAACGTTACTTTACTTACTTTTGTTAATATGCTGAAAGCGCAAGCCATACCGACTTGGCCAACGCCAACGACGGTAATTTTATTGTGTCCGGTAGCCACGGGCTCGGTAACGACGCTCAAAAGTTTATCCTTCAACGTAGCCATTTTTTGACTTCTGAAACGGCGAAGAAAACAAGGATCAGAATAAATATTTACGAATGAATGACCCTATTGTCTCGTCAAGGTCACGCAGGGTTAGGGTGGAGTCGCTCGCGCGTTTCGTCCCCTTCGTCCATGGCATAAAAATAACGTGATCGATAAATATACTCTACGCTCATTCTCTCTCGAGTAATAAATTTTTTTCACCGAAATCTTATACACTATATGTAAATCTATACTATATATTATGTATAAATATTTATAATCGCAGAAAATAATGTGTAAATATTTTTTTGGCAAAATGTAACGTCGGCGAGGTGAATAACCCCACGTGGAATGGTATACGAAGCCGGTTTAGCACGAGGAACATCGGGTCTTTTTTTAGCCACGTCAGCGACTGAGTACATAATAGAATAACATTAAAAAAAAAAAAAAAAAATGACGAATGCTCGTGTAGGTAGAGATTGAATAAAAGTTTCTTGGCCTAGAACAGTCTGTCCTTATCGCACATGCATCCGGACCTCGTGGCGGTATTTTTTTGTAGTCATATATATAAATTCGCGCCCAGAGTTATTGTAACGATCATAATCAACTTATCAACGGCGTTCAAACGCAGATTTGAAAAAAAATTATGACAAAAAGTGATTGGATAAATAAATGGATGACTCAATCGATAACAGTTCTTCCGTAGTAGAAATTCATTTTCATGGAACGAAAAACTAAAGATTGACCTGAGTTCCACGGATAATTATGAAAAAAAAAACAAATATGAAAATCGTGTAATTAAGACAAAATAATTCTGACCTTTTGTTGAATTATCCTTTTTGGCACTCTAAAAAAATCACTCGTAGCTTTAATTTGTTTGAGAAAAAAATGTCTTGACAATTCGCCTTCGCTGAGCGCGTGGCGTCTTCCTCTGACAGTTGCGAGGTGTGTGTGTCACGGAAGGTGACCTTGTCACGTTTTATACAGAGAAGCGTGCGCGTGAAGCGTGCGCCATGAAAATTCGTACCGCCTGCTGGCTCGCTCGTGAGATTGCATGGACGAATGCAAGAATTAAAGAATCAAAAAAACTTCTACAAGGTCACTTTTACAGTGGAATCATTTTCATTTCTTATGGTTACTTTGAAGTGATGAATATTTTTAACGTTTCAGTGGATGTTTGGAACAAAAAATAGCCAAAATTGCCAAAGGAATTATACTTCAAAAGGCTATTCAAATTTTCAATTTATCGACTTAATCTTATCAGAGAATGTCAATTTTCATGAATCCCACGACGAAGGACTTATTTATTTAGTCACAACGTCAAATTAGATCCATGATTCGATTATTAAAAAAAAAAAAAACGTTCCGTCCCTCTCTTATCATATCGTCGACACGAAGTTCTTGAAAATTTATCGCCAAATTGCGTCACGATACACACGAGATGCAACAGGCGGGTGATATTTGTTTTTTCTTTTCGAAACTAACAGTTCGGTGAAATTCGTGAATCATTTTCAGGAAACAATATCCATTTGGTATATTTTTAAAATTCTTTTCGTTTTGATTCTCGACGTTTCTATTGCACGAATTTTGCAAATTATGAACTTTCTCATGGAAATAATCTTTGTTTCTATGATAAATAATTTGAGATTTCTTCTCTTTTCTTCAACTTGAGATTTCATCTTTAGAAAAACATGTTCATATTTACAACATACCCCTGATAAATTTTTATTTGAATTTATCCTGAATTTTTTAAATATCGTTATGGGTCCGCATAATTTAAAAGTTGGCACGCAAATACAATATTCAAATTTTCGTTAAAATTTGTACTACTTGCCAAAGACAGCGAGAAAATTGGAAATAATACAGATCTTACAAAATTGAGTAATGGTTTTAAATTGATGGACAGATGTTGCGGATTTTGAATTCGCACACATGGGGTCCGCATTTTTTCCATTGTTCACAAATATTTCTGCTACGAAAAATTTAAAGATGGAAAAAAATTAGAAAGCTATGCGCAAATGTCTAGAATTGAATGAATTTTTTTGAATGCTTAACTTTCAATAAGTTACACCACGCGTGAGTCACATTCCAAAAATAAGTGCACATTATATATATATATATATATATATATATATATATATACTCACTGGAGACAGGATTGTCAAGCTCAGCTGATGCAATGAGAGCGATGGATTCGTAAACGTTCGTGGAATGAAATTTCTGCGAGTTTTGAAGCTACGTGCTGGTCGTCACAGTCCATGTAATCCTCACTCCGACGGTTCTTATAATAACACAACAGCGAGAGGGGCGATGGACGTGTTCCCGTGATCAAAGTCACGGCAGTGTATAATTATAGCAGCATGGTGAGGGGTGAATGTTTACAGGATATCGGAAACGGGAAGACCAACGATTTTGACGAGTCTTTCTGTCCTCAAGCATTAATATATATACAGATATATTAGGGTGGTCCTTATTTAGGCTATATTGTTTTTTCTTTTAACGATAGTGCTAAATCGGTTTTAAATAAATAAATAGAAACTCACACCAAATTTCAGCTCGATACCTCAATTTTAACCTGGCCCCTACGGCAGTCAAAGTTTTAAAGCGGAAATATACGTGTATTTTATACGGTCAATGATCAACATTTTTTCAACTTATTAAATATTGATATAAACATTTGAAAGTTGGTACATATATTCCTCACAGTATAAGGTATAATTGTAGTAGTTCTTCAAATTTTTCATCCTCGATTTTGGATATACACTCCTGCTCAAAAGTTTGGATACATTTGTCGATATTTCTTGCTACACTGGAAGTTGCATAACTCCGTCAAAAAAAAGATAATCGAATTTTTAAAAAAGCGTTTTGACCGGAAGGAAGTCAGCTTCGTTTGCCATTTTTTAAATATTTTTTATGTTTTTTTTTCGACCCGGTATGCACTTTTGAATGTGACCGTTTTTAGGGCTTTTTTCGATGATCGCGAATTGGGCGCATAACTTGAGGACATTTTTTTTTGTCTTTTTTATCTGCGGTACAATCGTAAGGGTTAGCAGACGCAATATTTTTGTCTTTAAAAAATTTTCGTACGATTTTTCCTCGCAAGATTATTTCACTTTTGGCTAAAAAAGACTCATTTTGAAAGATGAAACGTAACTCAAAAACTATAGGGTTGAAGAGAAAATGTCAAATATGAAAAAAGTAGCATTGGTATACACAAAATCGCCTGAAATTATTTCAGAATTTTCCTATACAATTTTGTTTTCACTATTTTCGCTCGAAACTCGATAGTGACGTTCCAGAAAAAAATTGTATCTCATTGAAATTTCCGTATTTTGTGATACAATAAAAATCGGAAAAAATTCGGCAACATTTGGTATGCTATAAACAACCATTATCAATAATAATTATTGATCATTGTTAATCAACAATGATATTACCCAAAAGTCATTAAAAAATTTCTTAAAAAATGGTTCAAACAATTTATTAATAACTTTTGAGCAATATTATTATTGATAATTGTTGTTCATAGCATGCCAAATGTTGCTAAATTTTTTTTTTCAGATTTTTATTATACCACGAAGTACGGAAATTACAATACTATAAAAAAAAATGTCGAAAAATTCTGAAATAATTCCAGGCAATTTCGTGTATATCTACACTATTTTTTTCATACTCGACATTTTTTCTTAAACTCTATAGACTTTGAGTTACGTTGCATCTTTCAAAATTTGTCTTTTTTCGCCAAAAGTGAAATAACTCGGCGAGAAAAAATCGTACGAAAATTTTTAAAAGACAAAAATGCAGCGTCTGCTAACCCTTTCAAATGTACCATAGGTAAAAAAAACAAAAAAAAATGTCCTCAAGTTATGCGTCCAATTCGCGATGGCCGAAAAAAGGCCAAAACACGGTCACATTCAAAAAGGGCATACCGGGCCGAAAAGAAATCATAAAAAATATTTAAAAAAACTGGAAAGCCAAACTGAATTCCTTCCCGTTAAACGGCTTTTTAAAAATTCGATTTTCTTTTTTTTTGACGGAGTTATGCAACTTCCAGTGTAACAAGAAATATCGACAAATGTATCCAAACTTTTGAGCGGAAGTGTATATCCAAAATCGAGGATGAAAAATTTGACGAACTACTACAATTATACCTTATACTATGAGGAATATATGTGCCAAGTTTCAAATTTTTATATCAATATTTACTAAGTTGAAAAAATGTTCAGATCATTGACCGTATAAAATACACGTATTTCCCCTATAAAACTTTGATTGCCGTGGGGGCCAGGTTAAAATTGAGATATCGAGCTAAAATTTAGTATGAGTTTCTATTTATTTATTTAAAACCGATTTTACACTATCGTAAGAAGAAAAAACGACATAGCTTAAATAAGGACCACCTTAATATATATATGTATATATATATCCCCTTCACACAGCCTTCTTGTAATTCTATATGAACAAGAAAAGGCCTGGTTATATATAAACCTACCGAATGACCAAGGGTTGAAAATACAGATGAAAACCAGGGTTGCGAAATTTTTAATGAAAAAGTAATGCATTAATCATTAAATGTTAATGGTTAATGGTAATTATTTCCATTAAAAAAAAAGTAATGCATTATTTGCAACCCTGATGAAAACTGACGGATATATTTGCAAACAGCTGATTTATACGAGAAGGTCTCAATATTCGTCATTTTAAATGCCATGTATTTCGTTTTGGGTTCTTACCATTCAACCTCCACCGTTTCATTTTTGGCTATTCTGTACTTCCTAGTCCCTCAACTCGCTTCGAGTTCAACTCTCTCACCCTTCTTTTTTAGGATACGTTTTAAAGAAGAGGGAAATAATTTTTTCCAAGAGCCGAAGGTGAATGGGCTTTATCGGCGAGTACGACGGACGGAGCTTCGAAAACTAAACGAAAGAGGTCTCGTGAAGTTCAGTTGCGACGTATTCTCGGATTCGTCGATAAGGTAAAGATTTTCTTATTTTATTATCCCGGCCGGTAATGCAAAAAACGCGGTGAATTTTGTTTATTTATGAAGACTCGGAATACTGCATTCGTAAAATATCAGATTTTCTACTGACCATGTTTTCCTGTGGGATCTCATTGAAATACGGTTAAAAATCGATTTAGATGAATTTTCATTCGATAAATGATGAAAATAATATTTCCGAATGCAAAAACTGCTTCCAATGATCGAACAAAAAAATAGATTGCTCCAGAATTGGCTTATCAACTTGGCTATCGGCTTACCTGGCTATTATTTATTAATTATCGATACCTGATTGATCGAGAAGGAGAATGGTTTGATTGCGGTAAAGGGCAAAAGTGGCTTGGTGTTTCGTGAGTTCCCGTCGTTATTCTTTCCCTTATGTGAGACCTTCGACGATTAACCGGCCACAGGGTCCGCTCGCAATCGACGGCTATTAATTACAATCAACGCTGGTATCGCTCCCCGTTTGAATCCGCGAGACCCCGAGAGAGAAGCCTCGAGAATCTCGTGGGCAGCATCTCTTTCGCGTCATAATGCACCGAACGATGTGCTCAGCGCAAAAAGAGGGGAATGTCGCGATCGCGTTTATGGGAGTATTCTGGTCTACAATTTTGAAAAAATCTTTTTTTTTTGCATATTATTAAAGTTTAGACCTTCAAGAATATATCGTAGAAAGGAAATTTTTTAATTCCGATAATTTCCGGAGTTATAGCTATTTTAGTGACGCAGCAACGCCCGTCACGTCAGAGCTAATCCGACTTATTACGACATTTTTCTCAAAACTACTTTTTTCAACACGGCTGACATGATATCTCAAGTTCTACTCAACGGAATTACGTCAAATTTTTTTTCAATCTTCAATGTATAACTCTCTATCGCCGCTACCACTTTTGTATCAAATTTCATTTCAGTCGAAAAACGCCTTTTTTGTTCAGACCGCCGCCAGTTTTGCAAAAATGTTTTTTTTTTTCATTTCCTCTGAGATAAAGGGTTATAACGACATTCTTACTAACTGAGAATCTTTTTTTTAAATTTTGTACCGGATTACCAGCAAGGTTGCAATCGCGTCAGCGAGGACACTCCTTTTTTTTAGTCCCGAACTTACCAGCTTGTAACTTATTTAATTTTCATTTTTTTTCTTGAAATTTTTTTGTTAATTGCCAAAATGTTAATAAATATGTGGTGAAAAAAGAATGGTTAAAATATTTGTTGTTTTTTTTTTTATCGAGCTCGATAAAACACTCAAAACGTATGTGTCTGGATAAGAATACCGGTTTAAGACAATATAATTTGCTCAAAATCATGGTACTGTTGCGAAGACGAAAAACAATTGCAATTAAAAGGTGAAAAAGGCAAATTTATTTTAGGCATGTGACTTTTCGTCGCGATACTTTGTAAATCTTATTTCACGATAATAATAAAAAGACATGGGGACCGAAGCGAACGGATGCAAAAAAATAAGAAGAAATAAATGAATGAATCGTTAGCGAGATTTAAAGAACAAAAGTAGACAGAAGAACGAGAAAAAGAGAGAAAGAGAGAGAGAGAGAGAGAGAGAGAGAGAGAGAGAGAGAAAGGTCCAGCAGGGTACCGCGCGCGGTCGTTGATTAGCCGATATCTTAATTACCGATTGGCCGTGCGGCCTAATTAAATCGTAACTCAATCAGGCTCCTTCCCTCCTTTAAACTGGACTGTGTGAGTGTGTGGCCTTGTTTGCTCCCTCGCTGTGCCTCGTCTGCTCGCACTTATTGTTTCGCTCATCCATGCGTTCGGTGATAAAAAACTCCAAGGGTTTGGGTCAAGTCGAAATTTTTCGAGTATTCGATTTTGGTATTTTTTTTTGCGACAATAAAGTTCCGAGAATATTCTTTCAAAGTCCGAAGTCACCTCGCCCAAAATGAAGAAACTTGTAAGAGTTTGAAGGTTCATCGGTAAACTTTCTATGGACGGGTTTTTTTTTTTTTGAAGCATAGTTTTTTTCATCGATGAAAACAGAGTGTTTTTCACGGAGAATCGATATTCGAAGTTTTTGTCTGCTCGCATTTTTTTTCCAAATCAAAATTTTGAAAAACCCTTCGTCCAAAGACGAGATCAATTTTTACGGGAATCGAATACGTTTGAATCTTACTTTCAAAAAATCTTTTTACAGGCAGCAGTGGTCACCGCAAAATATGGGCCCGAATGAGATACTTCCTATCAACTTCGAAGAATTACCAACAAGAAAAAGAAATCGCAATCAAAACGGGCAGAAGAGTATCAATTGACCAAATGAATATTCGCGTATGTAAAAAATATACCTTACAGAGAGGAAGACTTTTTAAACTTTTCCGTCACCGTCGTCATCGGAGAAAAATGCGAAAAAAATCAAAGTATGAAATGAGCTCGCGATTGCTTTAAATTAACAAAAAGGGACAACGGAGTTGCAAAAAAAAAATACAGGCAAGATACGTTACCGCCATTGCAAAGAAAAAAAAAGAAATGAAAAAATTTCTATATACTCCTTGTATATTTTTATATATCTATATATGTATGTAAAATATACGGCGGAAGGTGCGCGCGTCGAGAAACTCCGCGGGAATTATGTCATTAACCGGACCGCGCGCGATCGCGAGCGCGCGGGGAACCAGGCATATAAATTATGGTCTTCGGAGACGCGTCATCGAGATAATACAGAAAAATGGGTCTGAAACGCTCGGTAGCCGACGCCACTACCGCCGTCACGAAGCCGCAAACTTCTTTTCGAATATTCACCACGGTATCATGCATAAAGGCTTTTCCAAGTCAACTGAAACAACTTGTGATCCTCGATCTCTCGAATTTCGTTCGTGATTTTTTCTACGAATTATTTTGTTTAGCTCACCGAGGTTGAATGAGAACTCTGTATTTTGTTCAGATTTTTTATAAGCCGTTTTGTTTGAATAATTCATTTTCTTAAAAAAAAAGTACCGAAATTTAAGGGGTTATATGCAGTCAGGATTTTTGAAAAATCGATGTTTGTATTTCATTTTCGTAATATAAATATACTTAAATATATGCACAGAAAATTTCATGTCAATCCGACAACTATTTTTCAAGTTATAGGCATATTTGTAAATCCGTAACGACTATGTGTAAAGTGCTTTTGAGTGGGTTTTCAGAAACGATTTTCAGAAAAGATTTTTCAGAAATGGTATAACCGCTCAATCTCAAATTTTTACACAAGCTTCATAAATATATTTCGGACCTTCTTTTTTACTGACAAATATATTCCATTTTATAAACAATTTAAGACTAAAATTTCCATCAAAAGACGATTTGTTTTTGAGAAGCCGCCATTTCGTTAAAAATTGATATTTTTCTTATTCCTTCGATCAAATACTAGATTATACCTTGTATTAACAAAATCTTTTTTATTTTTTTATTTTTGATGAACCAATCCAGAGATATCGTGCTCACCGCGAGACACCTTTTTTTTAGAAGACCTCCCGTAGATCGGCTACAGCTAGTTCGAGAATCATTATTTTTTAAGAAGAAAAATTTAAAAATAAAGTTAAAAGTTACAAAGATATTTATCTAAATTTTTACGTCGATAAATTAAAACGTCTTTCCAGAAAAAATTCTTTAAAAATCGGTTTTTTCTGCCCCCTGACAACGTATAACCCATTAAAATCTGAAAAAAAATTTAATCGAATAATTTTATATATGAAAACTTCCCGAGATTCGGGATGGGTCGTCTAAATTTTTAATATGGAATCAGAATCTTTGGAGACTTTTTTTTAGATTTTGAAGTCTCGGCGTTTGCGTTTCAGAAAACAAATCCTATTTAACAAGAATATAGCTAAAAGCGGAAAACTGAAAAAAAATTTAGAAGCGTGAATAAAATCTGAAAGGGTGAGTATCAAATGTCGGTTGGATCGAGTTGGAATTCCCGATATACATATATTCGTACACATTTATATACAGATATACATTTGTAAGCGGTCTTGAAGATTCGATTCTCTCGCGCTCTCGCCCGTTTCTTACATTGAAAATTCGTTCGGTGAGATCGAGAAGAATATTTCTCCTTGCAGTTTCTCGATTCGTTGGCCCGCGGCGTCGAGGCCTCTTTTTTCTCTCCTTCCAGCCTTCTCTTTCGCCGATTCTTTTGGGCGTTTTTGTTCATTTCTCGAATCTTTTTTTTTCCCGCTAAAAAAGAGATCTTTTTGGCAGTCAGTATTTCTTTTTCTCGTTGTCGTTTTCTTTTAATCGACCCTGGAGGGGCTTTTTGAGCATCCGCGAATCCCCGCGGGATGAAGTCGTGTATATTCAGAACCAGAAAAGTGTTGGCGAAAGGAAAAGAGATAATAAGTGGCCCAAGCGTGGTAACGAATGCCCCGCTGGCACATTCGTTAGTGAGGTGTACAATTAATCACCGAACGAAGCGTGTCACTCTCGGAGCACTTTTTTTTTGCTACAAAAAATTTTTAACCACTCCGTAGAATATTTTATAAAGTAAAAAGAGTATTTACCATCATTTTAACACAAAATTTTACTTTCTCTACCATCAATGTGTTTTTTTTTCTCGAACACTTCCGTCTCAAGGAATTATTTCATTGGGTAAATTGAGTAAATTTCATTGGGTAAATTGGGTGAGTATAAAATTATTTCATTTTATTTCTTTGCCTCGAGCAAACGAAATAAATGAAATAAAAATTATATTTATCAGCTGCCCGTTGCACTTGTACGAAAGACTTGTAAGAATTGAGACTTGTAAAAATAAAAATATTTCCACTATTTTCATTGAAATTTTTTAATCTCGTTTACCTTCGATGTTTTTACTTCACGAGCACTTCCGGTTCAAGGCAAAAGAAATTTAAAATTTATTTCTCAGCCTTGAGTAAATAAAGAAACAAAATTATATTGATCACCTGCAGTGTTTCGCGCTCCTTCGTTATAGGATTGAAATGTATTCACGTCGGATTTTGTCCGACGTGAGATGAAGGACGAATATTTCGCGTGATGCACGAGATTTACAACAACTCATTTACGTATATATATATATATATATATATATATATATATAAATATCTGCGTGTGTGTGTATATATGTAAGGTAAGCGCATGCAAGGTGGGTCTCTGTCGTCAAAATAATTTGCACGAAAATATTTATCTTTATTTTTGTTTGTACTTTTCAGGATGAAATAAAATTCGACAATATTGAGCGAGAGAAATAAAAAATCTGTAATAGCTTTATAAATGCAATTTAATCAATCCAATTGATCGAGAATAGATTTTTGGGCTTCGTAAATATTTTTCGATGATTTTAGAGTCAGTTCTTGTTCCTCTTTGGTATAAAGATGTCGCACGTACGATTGGACACCGTTACCACCGATGATACACGGCAGAGACATGAAAATGTCTTTTTCGAGCCCGTGTCGACAACCCTGAATTGAAAAAAACTTTTTTGTACGCCATTTTTCAAATTCATCTTCCAACAACTGGTTCAGGAAGAAGATTTATTTTTGTGGGTAAAAAAAAACGAGATTTCCATGCTAGTACGTTGAAAATGTCCAAAAAGGTGAAAGAATCATGTTTTTTAAAAATGTCTCGACATACGCGTATGCAGGTTTTAAAAATTGCAATGGATGAATCTGCAAGATGCAATTAGGATAATTGCAAATGGTAATGGGAATCGTTTATTCTGAATTTGGCAAGAAACTTTTGAGGGGTTGATATCTTTAAAGTTCGAAATTTTTTAATACATCAATAATTGTTTCATCTTTCATAATTTTGCGACAATCGAGCATTAACTTTTACTAAAAATTGGCAAAGTGGCAACAATGACACAAGGGATTTTATAAGGCGCGGTATTCTGGTCCAGAGACATACATTTAGAGCGTTTTGTCGAGCTCGATAAAAAAAAATATGTATATTTTTACTATTCTATATTTTAGAATAGCCCGTACCTCATAGAAAACGAAAAAAAATGTTGTTGCAAAATGGCGGCTGTCTGAACGAAAAAAGGCGTTTTTTGACTCTTTTTTCATAGTTTTTAATTATTTTACAATAGCAAATTTGATACAAAAGTGGTAGGGGCGGTAGAGGTACATTGAAGATTGGTAAAAAATTTAAAGTAAATCGTTTGAGTGGAACTTTAGATGTCATGTTAGCCATGTTGAGAAAAGTAGTTTTGAGAAAAACGTCCATATAGTCCCATTTGTTCCGAACGACATGACGGGCGTAGTTGCTGCGTCACTAAAATATCTAAGACTCCGTAAATAATTGGAATTCAAACATTTCCTTTCGAGGATATATTCTTAAAGGTCTAAACTTTAAGAATAATGCAAAAAAAAATGATTTTTTTCAAATTCTAAACCAGAATACTCCCTTAATTACTTTTATAGAATGAATTACGGATGTTACATTATGTAGAAGATGTAAAACAAACAAAAAATTAGACAAAGATACAATCGTATTAATTTACCTGAACAAAAGTCGAGACTGTGATGCATACGCAGGTGTTTCTAACGATCGCATCAACGATTTCGCTCGCGCATATACCGAGTCCCCAATTGCAAAAGCCTTTTTTTCTCGTTATTTCGGCGTTACTCCCGATAACTTTTTCGTGAAGGTCCGACCATCTCTCGGGATCCTCGTCGCTCCCGATATCTCGATTAATATCCTTGAGTTTTGTACCCATGACACTGACCGTTGACCAAACCGGTACTACATTAAAAGTAGGACGAATCTATATATATTTTTTTTCATTATTATCAATATCATCAATTTCGTCGATTTTCTTGATAATTAACATAAATCAATCGATCATCGGCCGATTTACACTCGATTACTGTACTACAAAATCTATCGAAATAAAAAAAAAATTTGTTTTCCAATTAAAAAATGACTTGAAGTTTAATTTTTTATCATTTCAGATGCGAATAAAAGCATACCGGAAGTTAGTCCATTTTCTCCGATGACAAGAGCTTGCACCGAGCTAGCCGAGACACCGAGTTTCCGTGATATGAAATATTGAAGCCTGCAACTGTCGAGAAATGTTCCGATTCCGATAACACGATTCGAAGGAAAACCGGAAAGTTTCATCGCCGCGTACGACAATATGTCAACTGAAATCAGTCGGAAAACAAAATCTCGTCACGATAAAAACGCTGGCAATTTTTTTTACTGATTTTTAATTATTAATATATTAATGTGATTTTTTTTGTTCATATTTGTTCCTTTTTTCTTCCGTAGCACCATTGTCTTTATCAACTTATCGTCAGAACAAAAATCTAATCTTGCTAATACAAACCATAGCGAAGGTGTAGCATAGATTAATAATTTTAACAACTTCCTCGTTGTAATTACAGCGGTAAAAAAAAGCGGATTCTTTGTAGTAAGATGTGAGTAAGATTGAGTAAGATCTGATTTTTAATAAGATTCGAAGATTATAAAGTTGTTGAACAATGAACGCCGCATCCAATTAGCAGAATTCTATGCTACACCGTAGATAATGTTGTAAAGAATCCACGGTATAAATTTTATAGGAATCGATTCGGTGGATCTTGAGATATTTTTTTTGAAAAAAGTTGGTCCATTCAATCTCTTTTGGCCTCTTTTAATCGCTGTAACTCTGGGAATAATAAGAATTTGAATATGGAAAAATGGTTCACAAATTATTAAAAGTTTAAATAATACATCAAGGTAACAAAGACAGCTCGATTTTTCCGGAAATCTCAGGTGTAATCGATCTATGATCAAAATAGCGATTGTGCGATACATTATAATATAATTATAATGAAAATTCAATAATAAAATATTTAATTTTTTTTCACCCGGATGGGTGACAACGACGAGTATGCTGCGCGGAGCAAATTTGCAAATATTCGGTATAACGATTTTGAAGATTTTCAAATTTTCCTCCAGCAAAGACGATTTTTTCAGTTTACGTTTTTCCACACCGGAACACGCGGTGATGACGCAGATTGCCGCATCTCTCGCAAAACTGTAATCTGAATGTTTGATAAATTAAATGATCGACCGAAGAAAATTGATGATAAAAAATTCGTTCTGATTGTTTGATCAATGAACCTTTTGTTCCGATGATCTTAGGATTTCCCAGAAAGCCTGCAGCATGAGCGATGTCCTCGGCCTCGGCTTTAGCGAGATTCTCGTTCGTGTCGATAAAAACCAATTCCGATGCTAATCGCTGTTGACAAAAGGAAAGAAGGAACTTTTTATTGGATCATAATCGGTATCATCTCGAAGAAACGGCAATATCCATTAGACTTCGTTAGTCATCGAGATCGTGATCCAAAGGAGGACAGGGGGTATTATTTTTATTTCTCAATTTATTTTTGTTATTTTTTTTTATTATATTTTTATATTTTCGATCCGGTTAGTGGGACCGCAAAAAGAATGCGCATTTAAACTCGATGCGTTAATGGCCCCGCGTTGAGGCGCAAGCAGCATGTTGCACTCTCGATGGTTTCATGCTCGATTGATCGACGCATAACACCCAAAGGAGAATAAGACAGAGATAAAGAGAGTGAGAGAGAAAGAAAAAAGAGAGTAAACGATCGCGCTCAGTCAGGAATTTAATGCGAAGGATCATTAAGGTCGTCCTGGTTGATTATTTTCTCAAGATCTCTCTCTTCCTCACCCTCTCTTTCTCTTTCTCTCGCACTTTGCCTCTCCTCCTCGTCATTGACGACGAGTTTGATCCATACTTTCACAAGTTCTAAATCGAAGTTCCATCTATTTTGTCTCAAGCAATTGATAATTGCCGTGGATCAAATGCAAATTTGTTTCTAATACATTTTTGGCGTTTGAAAAATACTTGCACCGATATAAATAGATCAGTAGAAATAATAATCAAAAGCATAAAAAGTACTTCAAAATGTATAGAATTGAAAGGCTGAAAGAACAGAAATATTGTAAATCTCTGAGATAAATATTTTCGTATGAGGAAAATTTGGATTTCAATGTCAAAATATATTACAAAATGTCCCTGAAATTTTTCCAAAATATTCTTTGGATGGGAGAGGAGAAAAAGATCGCTGATTTTTACTACTTTCAGCGTTCTAATTGAGGTTCTCCCCTTAAATCGATACACTGGTCTAGGGACATACATATCGAGCATTGTGTTCAGCTCGACAAAAAAATTAAAAAATTTTACCAGTCTTGTTTTTACAACATATTCAATAATATTTTTACAATAAACAAAAAAAAATTGTAAAAAAAAAAAGAAAATTAAATAAGTTATTAGCCGGTAAAATTGGTGCCAAAACAAAGAGGTGTGGTGGCAGATACCATTGCAACATTTCTAGCCATCCGATACAAAATTCAAAAACGATTCTTAATCAGTAAGAATGTCGTTATAGCCCCTACCTCAGAGTAAACAGAAAATAACATTTTTGCAAAGTGGCGGCTGTCTGAACAAAAAAAGGCGTTTTCCGACTCTTTTTTTCATGGTTTTTAATTTTTTTATAATAGTAAAAAATAAAAATTTCGATAGAAAAGTGGTAGCGACGATTATAGTTATACATTGAAGACTGGCAAAAAAATTTCAAGTAAATCGGGTGCGTAGAACTTGAGATATCCGTTCAATCATGTTGAGGAAAGTAGTTTTGACAAAAATAACGTGTATTTGTATTAGGCCGTTTCAGAAATTTTTTTTTTTGTTTCTTCTCCCAAAGAGGCTCAAAATTTTCATTTAGGTATAAGAAAAGGTCTGCGAAAATATGAACTCTTATTTATTGAAATTAACTTGAACTTATTTATTGAATAACTTTTGAACGAGTGAATTTATCAAAAAATTACTCAGGATCTTTTTTGTAGAGCGTTGAATTCTGTACAAAGATACGTCTCTTGATTTCCCGTATGATGGATCGTTTGCAAGTAATAAAAATCAGAAGACGTAAAAATAATTTTTCCCATGTTATTCTTATGGACAATAGAAAAGTGCGATGAGGACGATGTTAATATTAATATTAAGAGCTCATATTTTCGCAGATCTTTTCTTATATACCTAAATAAAACTTTTGAGCCTGTTTGGGAGAAGAAACAAAAAAAAAAATTTTTAATTTTTTTATATATTTTTTTAATATATATATACCTAGTTCGATTTGCTCCGACGTGACGGGCGTAGTTTCGAGGATTATATCCACAAAGGTCTAAACTTTAAGAATATGGAAAAAAAAATTATTTTTCCAAAATTCTAGACCAGAATACCACCTTAATGTCTGTTTGATCGTCGACTGTAGCGATGTAGCGGGTTAATATTCTTTTGCTTTTTCGTTAGTCAAGCTCTTTGGGCGTCGTCGCTCAACAAACACTCGCACAAACACGCACACAAATATGCATACATCGCCGTTAAAGTTATGCGCACCGCGATAACTCATTCCTGAGTAATTACGCCGTTGACGGAGTCTCGTGTATATAAAATCCCTTCGGGGTATATTTCGTAGTTGCCTCGAATGTGTTTCGCGAGGAAGAGTGCAGAGGAAGTCAACAGGATAGTCAGAGAATGCGGAGGCACGTGAAAATAAGCAAGGAGGGCCGAAAGAAGTCGGGCCTCTCGCGTGTATTCCATAAACACCGCCAAAACATACTTTTGATCGTTTCTGCGCGCGCGTGTTTTTTTTCAGCGGCGAACGGATCGGCCCATTCATTATGAAATCACAAACGAGCGTGCGGAGCTCTTTTCGGTAGCTGTTTCGGTGGTAATAATCACGTTGATATTACCGCCAATCCACTTAATTTTCAAACAGAGTTTACACCCCCTTTTTCCCCCAATAACGTAAAGATCCTTCTTCTCGGTCGTTTTCGTGCATTAAAAAAAAACTTTTATCGCTCAATCCTTCTGGTTCCTCTGTCATTGAAGGGGGACAGTCACTGTAAAAATTTAAAAGAAACTTTTTTTAAATTTCTTCAGAGTATTTATTATAAAAAAAATGTAAATAAAATTTTGAGTTCAAATCCAGTAGTCGATTTCAAAATTTTTGATAATTACCACTTTTAAAGCCTGCTTGACTTGAAAAAAGATCCTTAAAAATAAAAAAAAATTCAATTCATCGCCTTCTTGTAAATCGCGTGCCTAATGCCAAAAGGGCCTATAAAAGTTATAGGCCCTTTTGGCTTTGCAAAACCAAAAGGGCCTATAATTTTTTTTTTTTGCGCCAATCGTTTTGCCAACATTTTCTAAGCCTAAAGACAAAAAAAAATTTTCCAAAGCCAAAAGGGCCTATGTCTCAAATTTTGGCTTTGGGACATTGAAAATTTAGTGATCTAAAGCCAAAAGGGCCTATAATTTTTTTTTTTACTTTCCGCTAAGAAAATTGAAAATTTTTTTTGGAAAATTTTTTTTTTTTTTTGAAAAAAATTTTTTTTTTTTTTTTGAAAAAAAAATTTTTTTTTTTTGAAAAAAATTTTTTTTTTTTGAAAAAAAATTTTTTTTTTTTGAAAAAAAATTTTTTTTTTTGAAAATTTTTTTTTTTTTTTTTGGAAAAAAATCTTTCTTTTTTGAAATTTTTTTTTTTTTGAAATTTTTTTTTTTTTATATGGAAAAAAAAGTTTAAATCATTTGTTATTATTTATTTGTTTCAACAATTTGTTATAGTTTATTTGTTTAAATAATTTGTTAACTATAACAAATTGTTTGAACAAATAAACAATAACAAATTCTTTAAACAAATAAAAAATAACAAATTGTTGAAACAAATAAACAATAACAAATTACTTCAACTTTTTTTTTGCAAAAAAAAAAATGAAAACAAGTCAAATAATTTAAACAAACGTTTAAACAAACTGCTTAAACAAATAAAAAATAACAAAATGTTGAAACAAATAAACAATAACAAATTATTTAAACTTTAAAAAAAAAAAAAAAAAAAAAAAAATTTCCAAAAAAAAAAAAATTTTTTTTCCAAAAAAAACAAAAAAAAATTTTCCAAAAAAAAAATGCTCTGGTATGCAATTTCTATTCAAAACTTT
This sequence comes from Alloplasta piceator, assembly GCA_946863875.1. Taxonomy (NCBI): domain Eukaryota; kingdom Metazoa; phylum Arthropoda; class Insecta; order Hymenoptera; family Ichneumonidae; genus Alloplasta; species Alloplasta piceator. The sequence goes on from OX333071.1 coordinate 79,678,350, forward strand.
GAAAAATTTTGATTTTTTTTATAGGCCCTTTTGGTTTTAGGCTGACAATTTCCTAAAACCAAAAGGACCTATGTCTTAAGATAGGCCCTTTTGGTTTTAGTACATCAAAATTTTTTTTTTTACAGATCTTCACGTTTCAAGCAATTTTAAGAAGAATGGCAAAAAAAAAATTTTTTATAGGCCCTTTTGGCATGGACCCCTATCTTCTTGCTGTAATAGGCCCTTTTGGCATTAGGCACGCGAAATAATCAAAGAAAAAAACAGTTATGCACAACGAAAGCTATACTCGTATTGATAATGTAATCTTTGTTTTCCGTATAACCCTTCGGTAAGGTCCTTTTTTTGTATTCTTAACATATGTAATATCCATAAGCCTGTTAATTTTTAAGATTTTGGACTAAAAAAATCGCTTTGAAATAGGTTGATTATATACGTGATAAAGTAACGACAATCCGAGCCTTCAATAATTAGTCATGGCTGTGAAAAAAATTCTCAAACTGACAATTTTTTCACCCCTCGAAGTTCTAGCTCCCATAAAATTTCGAGAAAATTTGAATTCAATTCAAATTTAGAGAATGAAATAATATATTATTCGAGGCTTTCTTTTATAGAAATCTGATTTTCTGGACGACGTATTTTTATAACTTTTTTTAAATACTCATACCCGCTGCAGCCAGGCTTGTATATAATTAAGAATAGCTTTGAATTTGTTGTTTCAGAATAGCGGAACTGGCAAAATAATGGAAGACGTGGATCAACTTTTCTTTCTCGAAGGCATTCGAACAGGCAACTCCCTTCATTAAAATTTCGTCGATATTGTGGATAATGCTTACCCCCAATGTCGCATTGAAAGAAAACAGTCGAAATTCTTCAGCATCGACAGTTGTCCGTGAATTTCGGTGACGTTGCGGAATTTCCGCTCGATCTTGACGAGCATATTTGAACCTTGACGAATCGACTGGTGAATTCTCTCTCGAGAGTTGGCGAAGAAAATGGCGGATCCACGGTGTTGCCCGCTATTGTTTTTCCTCCGCAATTATTTTCACGCGGATCGTCCGTCAATTTTGATGCACAAAGTGTCCTCGTACAAACGGTTCTCGCTGGAAAACTCTTTGTTCGACACGCGCATCGATTATTCCACCGGAAGTCATCGCAAAAACAGGAAATAGCTGTTGCTCCTGGTGATTCCAAGGTCGACGGAATTTTTGGACAACTCGGGGGTTTCGAGCATGGATTTCCACCGGTCGGTGAATCTCGCGAGGACAGATAACGTTGTAAATTTGGTCCTGGACAAATTTTTGGAGTGGCAAAATTCGTACAGGAAATTGGAGAACATTTTTTCCCCCTCAGTGTGACATCGCAGCAGGATAATGGTCTCGAAATTATTGATTTCCAAGCGCTGGTTTTCCCGTCGCAGGGCTCGCACGCTGCGGTCGATTTTGTCGGCAATTTTGATCCCCTGAAATCGTCGCGAGCTGAACTCGGCCTTCCAGGACACGAAAATCTCTTGCAGGACGAAGAATTGACGAATGATCTTGGATAATTGGCTTTAAGTCCTTGCGATGGTTGAAGCAATGACCTCGAACTCGACATTTGACCCTGATTGACACTGTCGGGACAGCTTAAAGGGCAACAATCGCTCCTTTCGTACTTTTTTATTAAACGCCTGATCCTTTCGGCGAGACCCTGTCGACTCGTCGCGCAACATCGAATATCGTTCATTCTTCGATCGCCGCTGATCAATGTACGGAGGAAGCATTGTTCTTTTCTCTCTGTCTTTTTTTTTTTTGAATCCAAAAACGAATCTCTACGACGTACACATTGCGAACGCTGATCACTGGTTTTAAGACGCGAATGAGACTGAGAATTTTTCGCTAGAAGAATTTGTAATCGACGTGAAAGACAAAAATGTTAACCTGAAAGTTTCCCGACCGGTTTGAGGTTTTTGGTTGTCGCGCTAAATTGCCAACTCACAGCTGTCAATGCGACACAGTCAGATTTTTTTTTTTAAACGATTGGTCACAGGGAGTCGACGATTTTTTGATTACCTATACCAACGAAACTTGGACTTTAAATATTTGTTCAATGGATCTTGGGATTACGGATTCGAATTTGCTCTTTAAGAGAGTATAGAATCTAGAAAGAATCTAGAAAGAAATCTAGAAAGAATTCTGATCTAGAATATAGAAAAAAAAAACATTTCTTTTTGCATATTTTTAAAGTTTAAACCTTTAAGAATATAGCCTCGTAAGAAAATTCTTAAATTCCAATAATTTACGGAGTTATAGCTATTTTAGTGATGCAGCAACTACGTCCGTCACGTTGGAGCAAATCGGACTATAGACGTTTTACTCAAAACTACTTTTCTCAACTGCACGGCTGACATGATATTTAAATTTCCTCACAAGCGATTTCCTTCAAATGTTTTACCAATCTTCAATGTAGGTAGGGTAAAAGTCGGATAGTTGCCACACTTAAGGAGAAAGCTCCATTACTTAAAAATTAAGTATCTACTGACAATATGCTTCGTGTATATTAAAACATTGGTCTTTAATCTTTCATTGTGCACTATTTTTGTAAACCCAATTAATATTGTTTTTTAGTAAATCCCGTTTCATTTGACTTCTTCAAAGCGTCGCCTCGCGTCGAAAATACTTCGAAGGAGTTTATAATTAATATTAAGTTACAGATTACTTTATTTTGTTATATTTTTTTAATTTAATTTTTTTATTTAGATATTTCATTATCAATTTTATTATTTTATAATTAATAATTTCATCATTTTTTTAACTACCTTTAATTGACAGGTTTTCTTTCTTATCTAGTTCTTTAAACGCTATTGCTAAACTAACTTTGGTCTAGCAAGGACTCTGCCTGGGTTTTTGTCATATTGCGGTCAGGGCAACTAACCGGAAAAGAATTTGGGGCAACTATCCTTTTCGATACGGATACTTGCCCTTTTTATTGAAAAAAAAAATGAAAGCTATTCAACAATGTAGCGTATCAGATTGTGTAGTTGAAACTCTGATGCATGCGAGGAAACAAATAGTTGACTGAATCCTCGACCATAACATTATTTATTTAATAAAAATTAGTAACCAATATTAATACAACGCTCGTCGAGGTCTCACCGCGGAAGATTTTCGTTCACACGGACGAAACTTGTGGGCCCTGCCCGATGACTTTTGGGCACTGAGGCCTGCGAGGACATATTAATAATTACAGAAAAGCGTTGACGCTAGGGACATTTCTAACATAGTGTATTAAAAACCGGGACAACTATCCCCCCGGGGCAACTATCCGGCTTTTACATAACTCCCCATCGCCCCTAGTACTTTTGTATGAAAATTATTTTTTTTACTATTATAAAGAAATTAAAAACTATGAAAAACCGAGTTGAAAACGCCTTTTTTGTGCAGGCAGCCGCCATTTTGCAATTTTTTTTCTCCGTTTTCTCTGAGGTAGGGGCTACAATGACATTCTGGCTGATTGAGAATCTTTTTTAAAATTTTGTATCGAACGACTAGAAAGGTTGCAATCGTGTCAGCATTTTCATTTTTTTTGTTTATTGTCAAAATATCAATAAATATATGTTGTAAAAAAAGAATGGTAAGAATATTTTTTGTTCTTTTTTTAACGAGCTCGACAAAGCGCTTAAAATGTGTGTCTCTGGACTAGAATACCGCCTGAAGAGACGTTTGTTTTTATTTCATGTCATTAGTCGGGGGAGTTACAGAATAATTTTTTTTGACGGTTTAGTTGCAATTGGCAGAGATGTGAATGCGGCGCTGCGTACACATGCACGGTATGTGGGTCAATGTGGTAAAATGCGTGGGCAGAAAAGTGCATCAATATGAAGTAATGGGTCCTTGGACGATGAGCAAGTAAGAGAGAAAGAGAGACTACGGGTGCGGGCTTCGAGATTCATGATTCAAAATTGAATTTCTCAGTGCTTATCAGAGCAGCCGATCGTTTCGAACTCGAAGCGTGTTAGAAATGGAATAATATAGAGATTCCTTTTGAATGATAAACGAAGGAGAGGAAACGAGTGGCTATAAAAGCCGGACAGGATGAAATTCATACGCGGAATGAATTAGAAATACACTGAAACCCCTCCATATGCAACTCTTCAATATGCAACAAATCTTGTGACCGGGGCTCGACGCGTTCCCGTTCCGGGCAAAATTCAGGAGCGTACGCATTTGCATTATATGTATATGCGCCCGTTATTAGGGCCAAACCCCCGTCTCGTTGCGTATAACGAGGTTCCGGTGTAAGTCACTCTTGACCGAAATCATTTTTTTTTTAGTTGTATTAAAAAACTAGATGGTTCATTTTGTAATTTGCACATTGCTTTGCCCCAACTGTTTACTCGTTCTGAATCTTTCTCGTTGAATTTTCTCAATTTTGGTTCTTTGATAACGGAAACTTTTCAAATGGCGAAAGTTGCACAATTTCCAGTTACGTTTATAGATTTTTTAGAATCTAGCATTTTGAAACATTCATGAATTGCATAGAATCTCAATTGAGCCGTTCTTTTGCAATCCAGCAATTTATGCAACAAAATCGAACTCGATAGTTGCAAAATTCGGAAAATTCGAGTTCTCACTTTTTGGAAATTGACAATATTTCTTGCTACCGAATGCCCGGGGCTATTTTTTCGTTTCAGGATATTTTATTCACACAGGCATCGAAATCGCAAAAATTCTTTTTCTTATATTTTAAAAATGGATTCCCACCTTGAAGAGTATGGAAATTCCTGCGGCCACACCGGTATTACCGCTGCCAACAATAGCGATTTTGATTCGATGAGGCTCGCTCGAAATATAACCATTTGGCTTTTTCGTGAGCAAAAATGTCGCGGTATTTGCGTTCGACACCGCGGCAGTTTGTCGCCTCGATACTTCGCTCATCTCGTCGGCGTTGTCGTCGTCGTCGCGTCGTTGGATATTTGAACAATTGAATTTTCGAATTTACCACGTCCAGTCTTACTGGTCCGACCTCATCGGGTCTCGCATGACCCAGAACTCCGCGTGGTGCGACGCAATTCCGGGTACCGATGTTGTTGAATACGCCACAGGGGAAAACGCGAGACGCGCTTATCAAGAGAGGTTACCGGACGGAACATAAAACAACCGAACGTGCCCGAGTTCAAACTTCTCCCGTGGAAAGCCCTCCCTCACCGCTACGTGCATTCGCTTTTCAGTTACTTTTAGAACCGTTATTTTTTTACTTCATCCGGTAGAGTCAAGTGGCGTGTCAGCCGCCGAGGGCTCTCGCATAGATTTTAGGCAATTATCGTGTCTGCAGTTCCATTCGTGAGGATAAAATAAAAATCGTGGGTCGTCCGGAGATGTAGAAATATTTTGACAGCAACGGGCCAAAAAATAATAATTCAATTTAATGACAATTTAACGGGTTATACGCGGTCAGGAGGCCAAATTTTGAAAAATTTATAATCATTGAAAATATTTATGTGGCTACATTGTCAAAAGGACATATTTTGAAAATTGAATGAGCTTTGAATCACCAAAAAATCATCGAAGGATTAAAATCATTCTTGCAAAAAAATGAACCAAAAAAACCTTGCGGAAATTTTTCGAAAACCATTTGGCATTTTTAAAAATTCTTCGCCATTGATATTTTTTGTTATTCACGCCGGATTAATATAAAAATATTTCTTATATTAGAAATTTCGCTCTGATTTTAGTTACGCGAAGCCGCTTCTCGAGCTAAACTGTCAAGATTGAATAAAAAAATGAATCTTTAAGGGGTTATACGCAGTCAGGAAGTCGAAAAAAAGCGATTTTTCAAGAATTTTCTCTGAAAAGACATTTTAATTTATTAACGTTAAAATTGATATACATATTTTTGTAACTTTTAACTTTATTTTGAAATTTTTCTTTTTTTTAAACTGATTCTCGAAGTCGCTGTATCCGAGCTATAGCCGATCTCCGGGAGATCCTCTAAAAAAAAGTGTCGTTTCGTGGTAGCGCGATATCTCTGTATTGGATCATCCAAAATAAAAAAATTGAACAGTTTTCGTTAATACAAGATATGATCCAGTATCTGATCAAAGGAATAAACAAAATATCAATTTTTAACGAAATGGTGGCTTCTTGAAAAAAAATTCGATTTTTGATGATAATTTTTTCCTCCAATTGTTTATAAAATGAAAAATACTTATGAGTAAAAGCTTGTGTAAAAACTTGAGACTGATCGGTTATGTAGTTTCTGAGAAATCTTGCACACCGACTTTAAAAACACATAATTTTGTGAAAAGCGCGTACAAAGTTTCATGCCTGTAACATGAAAAATATTTGTCGTATTGACACGAAATTTTCTGTCTATCTATAAATACTTAAATATATGTATACTACGACAATGAAATAAAAAAATCTATTTTTTTAAAAACCTGACTGCGTATAACCTCTTAATTGATTACGGTCTTTATTGAATTTTTATTCGATCGAAAAAAATTCGTGTTTCAAAAAGAATACTCCAAACATTCATTTTAATGGTAAAATTGAATATAATAATATTTTAAAACATGTATATAATGATATAAGTAATATAAATAATCTATATAAAATATGATATAATAATATATGAATATTTTATAAACAATATTCAATAAAAGATTGAATGTCATTATGAAAATTTATTATAGAAAACAAATGCAAGCGGAAACGAGCTTGCACTCAGGCATGTATGTGTAACATGTACGCGTGCCATATTCTTGTGTCGAATGTCCGTGTGCACCCGACCGTTAGTTCAAAATTTAACACCAGATGTCTCACAAATTTTGTCAGATCCCAATACATTACGGAAATAAGCGATCGTGCAATTTTCTCGTCGAGTTCGCCACCTCAATTTCGTATCGTGAAGAGTCGTTTCGTCCTGATGGCAACTTGTCGTCAAAATATCGTATTTCAGTAATTGAGAAGAATAGCGGATACCCGAAAGGAACATCAGCTGTTTATGGTGCATTTATCAGATGTATCAGCTGTTTACGGTGCGTATATATATTCTTAGAACACAGATGGGTAACGCGTCTCGAGTTGGGACGAAAATGTGGGCGAATTTTTCAATTCCGGTATAAGCTCGTCTTTTTCTATTTCATTGTGTCTATCTCGTTTGGCACGTGCTTCGAGGTACAACAGCTGGAAAAAGTTATTGAAAAAAGTCGCAAATTTTTCAATTTAATATGAATAAAAAGCAATTCAAAGTTCTACATTGAGTTTAATTAAGTTCTCAATTATAAAGATATTTAAAGTTCCAAATTGACAAGAGAGAGAAAGAGAATTGAGAAAACTGAGCGAAATCTGTACAAGAAGAAGGTCCTGAGTATCGATTTCAATATTGATTATTGTCCCTGCTATCGTTTTTATTCTCGTTGTTGATATTATGTATAAAGATTATTATACATTATCGATGGCCAGATGGTTGAGTGCTTTTTGTACAAGCAATCTCATGCTCTCCACCTTTTCTTGCGGCAAATCGTCCTCCCATCCGGTTGAGTAGATTCTAATTTCCGATAGAGCGAGAAATATTCTTCTTGAATGGAACCCCGTGAGCCTTCGATCCATTCGGTCGGTAATCGATGATGATTCATTTTTTTTTTTTTATAATTTTTTCCAATCGATTTAATTAATCGCCCATTTATTTCAATATATATCATCCGATTCAATTTGTAGTGTATATACATTTGAGAATTTATACGAGGGATCATCTATCGGGGAAGTATTTCTTCCTCGTCACGAATGAGTAACACAAAAGTCGAGGAAGACCAGAGAGGAGGTATCCGAGCTCTTCGACAAGTGCGTTCTCTCAGTCATTGGCATCGACTTCCCTTGTATCACGAAGAATACCAGAGTCACGGAGTGCGTTACGAATGCTGTTGGCGCACGCCTGAAGCGACGATTTCTCCTGATCTGTTAGACGCTGTCTTACCTTGTGATGCACACCCTCCGTACCGAGAACACACGGTACCGACATGTAGACGTCCTTGTCAGTCCCGTGGGAGCAACTCTACGATACGTATATATATTTTCAATCGTCCATGGAATTCTCAAGAGGTAACACGAAGTTGAACATTATACGAAAAAACGTTTTTTAATTTTTTATCCAGTACGATATGTTTAAAAGATTTTCCCAAAGTTTCCAAATTTTTCCCAAATTTTTCAATGAAAAGTGTGTTACGAAATAAGTTGAATCTATACTTAATGGAATAACGATAACCTGATCCTTCGATAATTAATCGTGTCTCTGGAAAAAAAAAAATTCTCAAGCATTGAAAATGTTTTTATCCCTTACAGAGACTTTCCCCATTCCACGAATCCGCGAGAACGAGCAATTTTGAGATAATATTGTCCTTTTTCCATTTTTAAGCGGTTATACGCAGTCAGGAGGTCGAAAAAAGCGATTTTTCAAGATTTTTTTCTGGAAAGACATTTTAGTTTATTTACGTAAAAATTTATACACATATTTTTTTTTACTTTTAATTTTATTTTGAAAATTTTTCTTTTTTAAAAATAATGATTCTCGAACCCACTGTAGCCGATCTTCCGAAGGTCCTCTAAAAAAAGGCGTCTTGCGGTGAGCACGACATCTCTGGTTTGGGTCATCCAAAATATTAAAAAAAACAAAAAAGATTTCATCGATACAAGGTATAATATAGTATCTGATCGAAGGAATAAGCAAAATATCAGTTTTCAACAAAATAGCGGCTTCTCGAAAAAAATTACGATTTTTGTTTAACATTGTTGCCTTAAATTGTTTATAAAATGCACAATATTTATTGGTAAAAAAATCCTTCCATCAATTACTAAAAAATATATTGATTGAGCTTGGGTAAAAATTGGAGACTGATTGGTTATGCCACTTCTGAGAAATGTTGCTTACCGACTGTTCAAAACACAGATTATTTAAGATAAACGCGTTCGAAGTTTCAAACGCACTTTACACATGGTAATAACGGCTTTACAAATATACCTGTAACTTGAAAAATATTTGTCGGATTGACATGAAATTTTCTGTGTATATAATTAAATATATGTACATAACGAAAATGAAATTTAGAAAAATTGATTTTTTGAAAATCCTGACTGCGTATGACCCCTTAAGCGCAATTTAAATCGCTTTTTTCTAAAAAAAAACTTGAAAATATTTCTAACGTAATGGCATGAAAGTCGGGAAAAAAAAAATTTCGAAAAAGCAAAGCTTCGATTGTAAGAAAGCAATTAAAAGAATTATATTATATAAACATATATAATAATAGATAAATAATGAATAAATAATAAATAATAAAAATGATATAAATAATTATATGAAATATATTTTTCCCAATTAGCTTTTTTTCAATATATTCTCTTTCCAACGATCGAAATTCAAAAAATCTAAAAGTTCTCAAAATTCAATTGAAATTCGAGGCATCTCGGTACATATAACGGAATGTCGAACGAGTAACGAGGAAAAATATCTGCAAGCGATATATCTGTTTGGCAAGAACTTTGTGCGCATCAGGACAGTCCCTTTTGTGTCTTTTTCTTTGCTTTAACTACGCGTCGATATTCCACGAGTGACGTTCGACGGGCAAAGGAGTACCGGCGGCGGACAAAGCCCGGTCGGATGTGTATAACAAAAGTGCGAAGGGAAAGCTTTTGCAAAAAGAAAAATCATGTTTCCTACGTGAATGTACGTCGAGGCCGTCAATACGATCCTCGTGTTTCTGACGATCGCGTCGACGATCTCGGCGGTGCAGATCCCAAGGGCCCAACAGTTCGGTCCCTTCTCGCCTTTCATTGCATCGAGTCTTCCGTCGCTTTTTATAAGCAAATAAAAATAACGGTTAAAACAGATGAAACAAACAAGAATAGCCATTGAAACGAGCGTATCAAATAAAAATGGCAAAAAATACAAGAGATTCGATCGATGGCGATCGATTGTAAATTATTAAATGACTACAGTCATTTATAATGTTGTAATATTGGTATAATTACTAAATTTGTTATAATATTGTTATAATAAATATAATTGTTCTAATTTACCTTTCGTGGATCGATTTATCGATCTCGTTCCACTTTTCCGGATCCTCGGACTCACCGATCCGAGGATTGATGTCGCGTAATTTCACGCCACCAACGTGAACGTTTGACCATACGAGAACTTAAAAAAAAAATATCGACAAGTCGTTAACCCCAAATGGATAAGTATCATGAAGAAAAACAGAGTTAACATCGAAAATTCAAATAATGTAACACGATAGATCGTTTGTCCGTCCATTTGGAATAAAAATCTCGTAATTCAGAGGATCGTTATAAATGAGATGGGAGAATAGAATTTGAAGGATCATCAGAGGGTGAGGATCAATGATGACGGTGTGAAAGGGATCCATGAAATTACAAATCTGTATTTGGATGTGAAATGAGAGCGTTTATCCGTTATGTATTGTAGAATGTTGGTGGTAAAACGCGCTATTGTACAGTAACGTCCAAAAGATCAGATGCAAAAGATCTTCGGAGTTTCCCAAAAAAATCGCGAGTTTTTACCCGAAAATTTTATTCAACGAATAATTATTATTGTTCTTATCAATGTCTGAACCGTGAATACCAGTGAAAATGCTGTTTGTTTTGAACATTCGATTTGTGATAAAAAATTGGCACAACAAGAAATTTTTTAAAATATCATCAGGCCCGACACGAATACGTACGACTTTTTTTTGCCTCGATATGTTTTTTTTGTAATCTCGTATAGTTCCGGCGTTACGATCTTCTGAAATCTGAATTATTGCACCAAAATTTTAATAAAAGGTGCGAAAAAAATGGCACAAAAAGACTCTTTGACGAAGCTATGAGCGAATTCTTTCTGCTTTTAAAAGCCATCGGGATAATTGAAAAATTGAAAATTAATAAATTCCGGAGGGTAATACATGTGTAGGATTGATCGATCGTTGATACGCGAAGATTACTTATCGATGAATTTATAAAAACCTGAATGATCGCCCTGTGAACCGATACACGTGCAGCTTATCGACGAGTTTGCCAGGCCGAGTCTCTCGCCAAGGTAATGTCGAAATCTCATACTGTCGACGAGTGTGCCAGTGCCCAATACGCGATTGGATGGAAATTTTGATATTTTCCAAGCAACGTAGGACATAACGTCGATCGGTTGAGTGACGATGAGTAAAATCGCTCGACAAGCCAATTTCGCGATCGCCGGTATGACTTTACGAAATATCTCAAGATTGTGCTTCACGTTCGTTGATTCGTTGGATTTTCCGTCACCTATGGCTATTATCACGACGGCGGAATTGCAGACCATCGTGATGTCTGGAATGTCATTATTTTTCCATTATTAACAATTGTTAATAACATATTGAACGATGAGTGAAGTTGAAACGGCAAAAATGTTAGTGGCGAAAGATCACCGATCAAATTATTCGATTATTCCACAATGCAAATGAATTCTTCTGGCGTACAAAGCAAATAAAAATACAAAAATCGAGAACGGATAATCGATAATTCCGTTCTCTTTTTCCTCATACAGGAAAACGTTTCAAGATACATTTTCTCGCGTCTGGGTTTCTTATTTTGAAAAAGTATCGAGATGGAGGTATCTTTTGGAAAAATCTTGGATTCTTTCTGACCCTCGAGACTGAAAAATTTCCATGGAGGAAAAATCTAACGTTCGATTAGCATTCTGCTCGGGCGAGTCAAAATTCGTTCAGGAGGAAACATTCAAATTTCTCCTTTTTCCGGCATTGTCCGTGTTCCACGTGCCAGGAAGTAAGAATTGAGGAAAGCGAAGGAAGAAACAGGTGCTGAATGATGTTTGGTATGGATCTCAATGTTCTTGAGTGTGAAAAAATGGTAAAAGACGCGGCTTGAAGGGAAATATGTATACGCGAGAGAAAAGTGTACGTGAAAATGAGGAAAGAACGAGAAGGAGAAGCGAATGCACGAGCTTTACGATCTCGAAAGAGCGAAAGAAAAAAGAAGAAGCAAAAGAAGGAAGAGAGGAAATGGATGTGGACTATCGTGAACGACGAGAAAAGATCGGTTCGAGAGATCGAAGCAGATTTCTTGGGGTACGAAATTTCCTTTTTTTCCTCATTTTTCCTTTCCCCATCTTAATTTTTTACTCATCGTGTATTTTACTCGGTCGTATTAAAAAAATTAGTTATCCAAAGTTTGTAACATTATTCTGGGGAAAAAGAATACAATTTAAAGAACGCGAAATAATATTCGAAAAAAAAATTCCCAAAAGATTCACCTGATGTACCGGTTACGAGAGGATTACCGAGGAAAACACTCCCGTGTCTCATGTCTTCCGCTTCCGCTTCGGCCTTCGATGAATCCTTATCGATCAAACAAACCTCACTGGCGATTCTCTTCATTGTAAAAATTATAATTTCCATAACTATTTTTTTACAAGCACGAGTAGTAGTTGTTCGTATTATGATTTAATTTTCTTTATATTCCATTCAATGATATTAATAATAAAATTTGTAATAATTACCATTACCGTTTATTCGTTTTTGATTCTATATATTTTCGGTTATCAATTTATTTCCATTAATATAGAATGAATGTTTACTACTTTATTTTTATTGATTGAAAGTCTATATTTCGGGGAATCTATTGAAAAGTGAGACGTACTTTCATGAGAATAGATATTGCACAAGCAGTACCGACTCTTCCAGCTCCAATGATGGATATCTTGACCCTGTGAGGATTATCACAGGATTCCAATGGGGTCGTTATCAAAGCATTTTTCGTACTCGTTGTCGTAACGGCTATCTTATCAGACTGTAAGAGTTAATTGATAAAGAAAATTATTACAATTGAAAAAATAACTGGATGCGAAAATTTGGAATGTATTGTGATGTTTCATTTCTGACAGGCAACTCATCCTGATAAATTTCTACTTGAATCTTCGTGGATTGAGAATTTTCATCCGCACTTTCATCAACCTCGAATGTCTCTTTCCGTATCTCCGGAACATGGCTTGGAATTTCAATCGCTATCTCTTCCGAAGTTTTCTCCGAATTTACTTCCAAAGTTTCTTCCGGATTTACTTCGGGAGTTTCCTCCGGAGTTTCCTTCGTAGTATCGTTCGCAATTTCATCCGTAATTTCGTTTCTCTCCTCATTAACCTCCGCTTCGTCCATGAATGATCAAAAAAGCAGCTAAAAAAATCTAGATCGTTTCTCCATCAACCCTTTGTCGACACTTTTGTGCTATAACCTTCAAACGAATAGTAAATAAAACCCGTTATTTCGATTCCGACGAAACAATTCATAAACATATTTCGAACATTGCAGAATTATTTATAACGAAAATCATTTTACATGAAATTTGGTGCCATCATATATATTTTTACTTTAATTCTAGAAGGAGTCAATCGACAAAGATAGTATAACTAAAAAATGGCAATGCTTTGAATCTTTAAATAAATACAAAATAAAATTTGTAGCAGGTATTAACGAAACATTGTATCGCTAAAAAAATAATCGCCTACACTGAGAAAAAAAATGGTTGAATATGCAAAATCGTTTAGTTGAATACGTGCAACTAAATATTTAGTTGTACAATCCAAATTTTTGTTGCCTGAACAATATTTTGGTCAACCGAAGCGCGGAATTATTCAAGAAACTAATTATTTAGTTCGACCAAATAAATATTTGGTTGCCCGTATTCAACTAACGATTTTGCATATTCAACCATTTTTTTTTCTCAGTGTACTGTGCGTTTCTAAAACGAGTTTGTCCATTTTTTCCATATAATTATTGTCCTCTATCGTCATTTTGAATTTCGTTGGAGCATGTTTCACAAACGTTTTATGAAAATGGTAAAGCGTAGTTAGGGAGGTATTTTGGTCGAGAATTCTAAAAAATAAATTCGTTTGCATATTCTTAACGTTTACACCTTTAAGAATACATTCTCGTAAGTCAATGTTTAAATTCCAATAATTCCAATAATTTACAAAACTGTAAATGCGTTCGTCTCAAAAGTACTTTTCTCAACTTGGTTGACGTGTTATCTCAAGTTCTACTCAACCGATTTATTTCAAATTTTCTACCAGTTTTCAATGTATAACTCTCTACTCCATCACCCTTACCACTTGTGCGTGTATCAAAATAATTGTTTACGATTTTTTTTTGCTTATTTTCAAAATATTAACAAATATTTTGTGAAAAAAGAATGGTAAAAATATTTTTCGTCTTTTCTTATCGAGTTCGACAAAACGGTCAAAATGTCTCTCGACCCGAATATACCGTTTTGAGACGTATCACGAAACGAAAAATAACCCCGTGGCGTATACGAGAGGCTTCTTGGCGGGTTTCGCAGGGCTGTGAAATTTATATCCACGAAGAAACGTCCGATCGCTTTATCATCGAGTGCCCGACTACAGTCTTTCCAGACTCAAACACGTCGAAGGTGCCCACAACGAGAGATATGAACCGTTGCCCAGCAAGACGAGTTATTACATATGTGTATACTCCCACGATATATATTATATATAGAGGAAAATGGGGGGCAAAATGGACACTTCAAGAAGATAATGCAGTTAAGACGCTGCGCATAGTGCAAACTCGTTGATTTCATTTAAAAACACCTCTTCCATCGATGTATTGCGCTTCGAAAATAAAGTTCTCGAGGAGAAAATGGAAACCACTAAAAAAAATGGTTTTCTTTTCGAAAATACAAGTGAACGAGGAAAAACGTTGAAAAAATGATTTCCCTTGCTTCTCACACACTGAAAAAAAAGATGGTTGAATCAACAAAATCTTTTGTCAAATACGTTCAACTAGATAATTTAGTTAGTACAATTCAACATTTTTTTGCTTGAATAATATTTTAGTCAACCGAAGCGCAGAATTGTTCAAAAAACTAAATATTTAGTTAGACCAAATAAATGTCTAGTTGAACACTGAAAAGTACTGGTCTGCCGCAGCAACGGTATTTTGTTTAGCTGTCAGCTGGTGGTAACTCGAGCTAAACGTACTGCCCCGATCGCCAAATTTTAATACTTCATAGTACCGCTACAATGATATTGCCGTTTCAAGCATTAAAACTGGCGCTAGAGCGTTACCTTATATAGCTGATTTGCCGATACCAGTGAATAGGCGCTATAGTATGCATGCATCAGTGAAATTCGATAGGAATTTTATTGTATTACGCACATGCATTTAAATAATTATAAATTAATATTACGATGTAACTCTTTACCATATGTGATGTCACAATAATATTATGTTTAATTACTTTTTGTAATAATTTATGTTGTCTTTGAAATACATTCTTACGTCTAATATCAAACTGTTACTCATTTTCCTAATATTATTGTTATTTAAATTTTCATTATTTTCATATTTGATATTACATACATTTATAACCTAAATATTCAATTCAATCACGCGAGAATAATCAATAACGATTAATAATTAAAAAATATAATATTTTTAATTAATAATCCTTATCGATTGAATATTTAGGTTATGAATATATATTTTTCTCATACGGTGGTTATCCGGCATATATCTGGTTGAATAAGAAAACAGGATATACTTTCCATCCAGATATATTGTTTATCTACGATTAGCATGCCGGTTGGCCACCGTGCGCAAATCGCGATTGCCCACCGTCAGCAAACTAAAATATAGCTCGTGGGCCGATACGAAATGGCTCGGCTCACAGTTGTGCTTTGGTGGGGACCGTAGCGGTAAAGTTTGCGGAGGCTTACCAAAAAATAGCCACTGCGGCAGTACGTTTTTTTCAGTGAACGTATTTGACAAAACGTTTTGTTGATTCACACAAATTTTTTTTTCAGTGCATCACCACAATATCTAAAATACTCGAACCAAGCTGCTTGGCAAATATTTACAATTAAATTTTTGGCAAAATTCAGTTTTAATCAATTTAATTTAATCAATTTCATTTTTAATGTAAAAGTGGGTTACCATAATACTATTAAGAGAATGTTGGGGTGATTTTTTTTCTAATGCGATGAGAATGACAATTTTTTTTTTACTATTTCCAACTATTCATATCAAATTATCAAGAAAATATCAAATCCAGACCAGATTTTGAGTGCGTGTGTCTATTTGGGTATATCAACGCCAATTATAATAATTCTCTCATTTTGTAATTTTTCAAATTTTCAATTTTCGTGGAGTTGCCAAAATATCATTACCGTATGTTGAAGTGTTTTATCTTGTACTCAATACGAAGAGAAAAACATTTTTTTTTCTTAATTTTCCACCTCTCAATAGACAATTGTCATGAAGATGGAAAAGTCTAGATCTAATTTTGCATGGGTGAATCTATTGAGGTACATCCACGCTAATTGTAATGATAATACCTTCATTGTTTTTAATTTTTTACTTTTTTTCTCGATAGTTTTTTATGGTATTCATTCGGTTTCCAGTGTCCATTTTGCCCCCCATTCCTGTATATTTGTGTACACACGATATACGTACATCAAATACGTACAAACGGGCGTCAATATATGATAGAAAATTCTTTGAACTGTCTTCAAGCTTACGGTACACCGTGACTACGGTGTAAACTCTCTTCGACTCGCTGCACGAGGATAATAAAATTTGACGTAAATCATTATCCGAAAAATAATTTTTATCACGAGTTGACGGAGAATTTTATACATATATTTTGTTCTCCATTGACAAGTTGGACAGGTGAAGAGTCTGAAGTTATTCTACAATTATCCATCGAGTGTAATCTGTCAATGGAAAAAAAAAATCTGCCGGTCGGGATTTGGAGAAAAAAAATTCAATCCCCCTGAGAAAATAATCTGTTGGATAAGGATTTTAAATTTTGCTTCGTATGCATCGTGATACCACTAAAAGGTCGAAATTTTTCACTTTTACTTCTTTCTTTTTAGCAGAGGATTTATTTTTGTACAGAAAAAGAATTTTGATAAGAGAACGTGCGAGCTCAAAGATCGATCGCAGATCGAGCGATCGACGTTGGTATTCAATTTAACATGAATAATAACCGATTAATAAAAATGAGCGAAGAAAGGAGCGACAAGAATGGACATTGCAAAAAAAGTACATATAATCGAAATAAAATGACGAGGAAAGTGGACGGGACAATAAAAAAAATCAAATTTTATTGCATATTCTTAAACCTGAGACCTCTGAGAATGTATTCTCGAAAGGAAATTTTTTAATTTCAATAATTTACGGAGTTATAGCTATTTTAGTGACGCAGCAACTACGCCCGTCACGTCAGAGCAAATCGGACTATAGACGTTTTTCTCAAAACTGCTTTTCTCAACATCACGGCTGACATTATATCTCAAGTTCCATTCAACTTATTTACTTTAATTTTTCCACCAATTTTCGATGTATCTCGCCCCTCTATCGCTTCTATCGCCTCTATCGTTTTTTTGTTTATTGCCAAAATATTAATAAATATGTTGTAAAGAAAAGAATGGTAAAAAAAAATGTTGTTCTTTTTTTTTAACAAGCTCGACAAAGCGCTTAAAATGTATGTCTCTAGACGGGAATACCGCCTCAAACAAGAATGAAGATGAAGGAGGTAAATGCGATTTCTCATTCATCGGGGCGTCGATCGATATACATTGCGAATGCGCCTTAACGACGAGGCGATAGTATCGGCAAACGACCGGCAGCAGCGTTAAAACGAGCGAGTGTTTTTTGGATGGAGCTTCTCTCGCGCACAGGAGTTATTGAATCCCGTCAAATAATATACGAGCCAATAATGTACGAATAGTACTGCAATTATGGCTCCCTCGATCATATCTATAAACGGACGCTTTCATAATTTACTAATCGTCCCTTTCTCTGGCCTAAAAAAATTAGCCTCAAACCTTTTTTTCGCATCTCACACTTATAATGCCAGAATGAAATCGCTTTTTATACTTCCTGCCAATTTTTTCCTGCATTCTTTTGTGCATGCATATTCTACTTTGTATCAAACTGCGCCTCAATATATTTTTAGGCACAGGATCGAAAAATTGAGATTGAAGGGCTGTAATTCTTTGGACAGTTTATCGCGGTATTTTTTCTAAATTAATTTAAATACAAATTTGAAGAATTCAAAAGTTGCAGATATTGTTGGTATTTTTTGTAACATCCGATGAATCCTACTTGTTTTTTGCAATTTTCGAGTATCATTCCGCCGAAAAACAACGAGACCGATTTGAATTTCTATTCCAAAGCAATCCTACAATTCTATATCCAAAACAAAATGGAGAAAGTTACAGAATACAAGATCATTTCCGCTTTTGTTGACAAATCAACAGACCCAATTAACGTCGGCGATGATTTTTTAATTTTTGTTGTTGTAAATATACATTTCTGTCTCTTTTTATGCATCGGAGTCGAAATCCTCGAGGCTACCGATAAAATGCAGCGCTGTCGTGTATACCGAGCACAATGCACGCCTCTGTTATATAACGCGAGAGAGTGCGGTTCCCCGGAGCTGACACAAAAGTATGTTGCCCGCGTTGCAGCTGGAATTTTAATTGGCTATTTGTTTGCATGATTTTTTCTTATTTTATTTTTTCTTTCATTCGCGTCTCTTATTTTCGCCCGAGATCTCCCTAGTGGCGCCCCTATTGTTCTCATTTAGCGAACGAAGGTCCGTGACTGCAATTAATTATAATCCTTCTTTCTTCGTCTTTAATTTTCGGATCTGTTTCGCCGTCATGAAAAATCGGATCATTTTTTTCCAAAAACAATATTTCTCAACCCTCAAGAATTACGGTCTAAATTTTAAGAATATTTAGAAAAAAAAAATCTTTTTTTTTCAAAATTCTACACCAAAATACTGCCTTAATATACACGTTAATGAGATCAAGAATCGTTTTACTTTGAGCGAAATGCTCAATTTATAATCAGAGAGAGGGAGAGAGAGAGAGAGAGAGAGAGAGAGAGAGAGAGAGAGAGAGAGTGTGTCTTCGGTCCGTTATGGTGTCTCTTTTGCGCCTAAAATAGAGATGCAATTTTGATTGATATAATTGGTGATTCCGATTGTTTGGGTTCGTATAGCGGGGATCAAGGAACAAAAACGGAATTTCGCTTCTCGTAGCCGGAGGTCCAGGACGATCGCCACTCCAACCCGCTCCACGTTCTTCGAACGCTTCTCTCAGATCTGCTTTTACGGGCGCCCTAATATCGTTCCCTGCTCAAACATTTCATCACCTTTCTCACTCTTACTCATATCTATTAGCTTATATATGAGAGATTTCTCGCCAAATGTTCAAATCTCACCTTCCTTCTTGTCGACGATTTGCTATTTTGATTTTTTTTTTCTTAACTTTCGTCTCATGAGTCAACAATTACTTTCTTTCCCATCCAAAATTTTTGCCTGAATCTAAAAATCCAGTAGAATTCCTAGAAATAAAGTGCTATAAAAAAATATTTGAAACTTTTCGGAAATGGGAGTAAGATTTTTTATGTAATTTTCGATGGATTGAAAATTAAGTAAAAAATTCGAAAATTAAGTAACAATAATCGGTATTGATAAATAATAAATATAAAAAAAATATAAAAATAAATAATAAATTAAGTATCAATAATCATTATTAATAAATACTAAAGTATTAATAAGTAAACAATTAAGTATTAATAATCAGCTTAATCAAAATTTGCTGCAAATTCGTCAATGATAAAATTTTTGAATACGAAAAAACTAAACAAGGATATCTCTGGACATTTTTAAAATACACCCAAGTATTTCCTCATCATCTTGTACAGTGAATTTTTTTCTATTTCTTTTTTGGATGTTTATATAATTGGTAGCGAAAATTTTGGATTTTCGAAAAATATATTAGAATAGTTTGGCTCGTCAAGGAAAATCGGAACAAACTTGAGAGTGCTCTTGAGGAATGGTGAAAATTAATATAAAAAAACCGCGGATAAATAAAGGAAAGGGTTGATCATCGAGCGCCAATTACCAGAAATATCTCGTACAACCGCACATATTTCTCGTTCGACTTGGACTCGAAGCGTTCGTCGCCCGTGAGTCGCGTACGTGCTCGACCGTTCGAGAGATCGCCCAATTTATTAATGCAACGGACGTGCGATTCCAATTGCACGCCGAAGATAAAGAAAACGATCTTCCGTACGTCCGCGCGATCCCCTGCAAAATTTATATCGAAATTAATCAGCGACTTCTCTTTTTCTTTGGTTGCTCTTAAGGAGGTATTCTGGTCTAGAATTTTGAAGAAGTCAATTTTTGTTTGCATATTGTTAAAGTTTAGACCTTTGGCTCAAGTTCTCCTGAACCGATTTGCTTCGAATTTTTTAACCAATCCTCAATGTGTATCTCCATCGCCCCTACCACTTTTGTATTAAAGTTATTTCTTTACTATTGTAAACAAATCAAAAGATATGAAAAAAACAGTCGAAATGCACATTTTTTGTTCAGGTTTTCTCTGAGGTAGGGGCTATGTAACGACCTTCTTATTAATTAAGAATCTTTTTTTAAATTTGTATCGGATGACTAGAAAGGTTGCAATCGTGTCAACCAGCACACCTCTTTTTTTACCCCCAACTTTACCAATTTGTAACTTATTTAATTTTTACTTTTTTTCTCGAATTTTTTTTTGTTTAAAAAAAGAACGGTAAAAATATTGTTTGTTTTTTTTTATCGAACTCGATAAAACGCTCAAAACGTATGTTTCTGGAATACCGCCGTCTTCGGAATATCGCCTTAATAGTTTCAATAATCGTGTACATTTTCATTAAAAATTTGTGTGTGTGTGTGCGTGTGTGCGCGCGCGCGTGCGTGCGTGCGTGCGGGCGTATGCGTAAAATCTTGCCACGTTTGTTTCAACGTATCTCACGCGCGCGCGCCCGTTTATTCTGTCTCGAGCAAAGTAAAATTCTTTCAAAGCTCGTTTTATTTTTGCGGCGCGATATTGCCCTGAGTTGTATAAAGGATCGGATGGGGGCGAGGCCCGATGCACAATTGTTTATGCTCGTGTCCCGCCCTATCGAGACGCATCGGACACACACGATATATTCCTCTCTCTCTCTCTCTCTCTCTCTTTCTCCTCTCATCCCTCTCTACCAGTGTCTACCTGAGCATTTACCTTCGGGAATCAAAAGCTTCGCAACAGGTTAAAAACTACATAGTGCAGGAGAATCGAGAGAGCCGAAAAAGCGAGTAGAGCACCGTAGTCAGTCGATTCTCGCGCAGAATACTTGCGACCAGAATAGGTGATTCGGGATGGAGAAAATGTAGCGGGAAAATATTTTACTCATTTGAATTATCCAAGTGGAGGACACTGGAGGCAATATGGACACCATCCAAAATTATGGGAAGAGAATTTGAATTTTTTGAATTAAATTAAAAATTTTAAATTATTTAACCTAAATTTAAATTTAAATTAAAAATTTTAGAAAAATTTAATCAATTGGAAAATGAGGGAATTATCATGATAATTGGCGTTAATATACCCTAATGATCGATCGATTATGAATGATCTAGATTTCATATTTTCATGACAATGTACTATAAAGAGTTGGAATTTTTAAAAAAATTGTCATTATTCTCCTCGCATTAAAGAAAAAAACAACTCAACATACTCCAATAGTATTATAATAACTAATTCATATGTATATCGAAGGATATAATATGGTACATGCTTATATACAGTATCTATATTGTGCGAAGAAGGTACTCGTGCGGTGGTGATATCAAGGTGGACGACGGGCAAGGTGGAGCGAACGATAAAATCGCGCCCGAGCGAGAGAATTAACGTACGTTATATACAGTCCTACCTCTACGTTGCTTTTGAGGCACCGTGCCAGCCTCTTTCTCTCTCCCTCATTCTCTCGCGTCCATAAACTTCTCCCTCAATCGTGCTTCTTCCGATTTTTTTTCATCTCCATCATTCTTCCGCCTCGAATCCTTGTCCCTCGCTCTCCCATCCTCTCATAATCTTCATTTTGTTCTGCCCTTATCTCGCTTTTTGTTAACCCTATCTTTCTCGCTTTTCACTTTGTACTATTTTATACAAATACCTATATGGAAAAAATAGATCTCGGAAGAGTGGTAAAAAGTAATTGATTATTTTATAATAATTGATAATCGTAGGCTCAGGATAAGGAAATGACAGAGGTCGGAGAGACCGACCTCTATCAACGACAACGGACAAAAAGAAAACGGCATTATCTTCATGGTAAATCGTCAAGATAAAAACCCCATTATGCCCGCAACAAAAAAAAAGAGAATTTTATTTTCTTCAAAATTTTTAAAATTTTCAAGCCCAACCCCTTACGGTCGATTTTTGGCGATTTTAAAAATTCTCTAACGCCGCCAAAAATCAAGATATCGGGATGATCCTTGCGCCATTCTCTTCGTTATCACACGCCCTATCGATTAAAAAAGAGAAATCCCCGATCGGATAAAGGGGACGGGAGTTATGGTCCTTTGCGATATCGGTTTTTCGACTTTTGTCGGCCCTTTATGTGGGTTTTTGGCCCCTTTAGGCATGATCCGTGAAGAATTCCGGGAAGAACTCCGCGAGTCAAGTATGGATGATTCTTGGTTGAATATTTGCAGCGCGAATCACAAATCTTAGTCATAGGATATATTGTGCGCGATTGAGGTAAATTAAAACGTAATTTTTTTTCTACAGTGATTCTCGACTTTTGATTATAAAGATGGAAAATAAACATGGATAATTCCTCTTCTCATTCTCTTCGTCTTATTTTTTTTTCTCGCCTTCACCTTATTTTCCACCTCTTATCCGTATCATACCACTTGCATACCATCAACGGTATTTTCCATCTCTCTCTTCCTCGTACCCTTCATATTCTCTCGATATTTTCTTATTTTTCTTATTTTTGCGCTCGGCTCTCGAGGCTCTCGAGAGAAAATTAATACTCCGTGTATACGGGGCCCCATAAAGCTTCCCCGGGATGCGGTAATTACGTATAGGCGAAGAGCATAGAAGGGAGAGTCTCTCGCGAGCTCGACGTTAAAGCCCCCCGACCCCCGACGATACGAATATACTTCATAGAGAAAGCGACGACCGCACGAATACCACTTGAACGCCGTCGCTACCACCACCACTATCCTTCTTACACACGTTTTTACGAGCTTCTTCGTTTTTCTAACAACAATGCAAGTAAAATCGACGACGGGCTATGGGATTGCGGGAGTTTCGTCGCTCAGAGTTTGGGATTGCGAGAGTTTCGTCACTTATTCTAAATTTAATTCATTCAAACACTTTTTATACCCAAGAATGGCAGCTAAACGTAAATCCTCCGAACGTAGGTGAATTTCGATATCGATTTTTTTAATGAAGGATCATCCGAAGCCAAAGAATCAAAGAGCTTCGGGTTCGGCATAACTATGACTTTCGTTGGAACTAGAATTTATAATATCTTTGGGATAATTAATAAATGTCGAACTTTTTCCGAGAAAAGTGGTATTTCTTGCAACAAAAAGATAGTGGAATTAAAAGTTTTTTGTCCCTTCTTTATCCTCCCGTTATCTCACTTCCTGGATATGAAAAAGATTATTCCGAGCCACCCCAAGGATGACCAATTTCATTCAAAAATTCAAATCCCCATTAAAATATTGTCATCGAATGTTCGCACATTTCCCGTGGCTTTCTATCATTTCAAAAAAGACTCGAATTCAAAGAAAACAAAAAAGCTCTATGATCTTTGGAGAATTGTTAAATATAAAAATTAAATCCTTACTTCTGGACGACCAGAAATGAATTCCATTCGAGAACTAAAAAATGCCATAAAATAATGGCCTCGATCTTTTTTTCTCGTAGCTTTGTTTCATTGCGAAAAGAGACATATATTTTTTCGAAAAGAAAACTGAAAATTAAATGAGCTGGTAAAGTTCGGGATAAAATAAGGGGATAAAATTTTTTAGTCATCCGATACAAAATTTAAAAATGATTCTTAATTAGTAAGAAATGTCGTTGTAGCCCACCTACCTCGGAGTAAACGGAAAAAATTTTGTTGAAAAATGGCGACTGTCTGAACAAAGAAGGCGTTTTCGACTCTTTTTTTCATGTTTGTTATTTTTTTTACAACAGTAAAAAAAAAAAATTGATACAACAGTGGTCGGAGCGAAAGAGAGTTATACATAGAAGATTAAAAAATTCGAAGTACCAAATCGGTCGAGCAGACCTTCGCCGTGTTGAGAAACGTAGTTTTGAGAAAAACGTCTATAGTCCGATTTGCTCCCACGTGACGGGCATAGTTGCTGCGTCACTAAAATAGCTATAATTTCGTAAATTATTGGAATTCAAAAATCTTGTTTCCAAGATATATTTTTAAAGCTCTGAACTTTAAGAATACGAAGAAAACAAATGAATTTTTTTGACAATTCTAGACCAGAATACAGTCGTAATTGTTAGAGAGTTGTGAGAAATAAAAAGAAAATCTTAAATCAGTGATATTATTCAAGAAAATTTTTCCACTTTAAATTCCTTCGAAAATTTTGCTTCGCGATCGTTCATTCAACTTTACACCCGACGCGTTTAATAATCGAGCGAAGCACATACGCTGATATAACTCGCGCGGCGAGAGATATCCGGCAGCGTTTACACCGCGGGTGGCGGACTCGGAGCGTTGATAGCCTCTCCCGTGAGTTTGAATCTCGCGCGGCTCTTGCCGTCAACGTGTCCCCCTTGCTTTGGATATTCCGTGAGTGAGCATCAAGCTTCCAACGACTTCCAAACTATATCTGCCGTGCATGGAAAAAAATCGTCTCATTTTTTCCAATTTTTCAAATCTCCCTCACGGTTCCTTCCACCCCCATGGGCCTTCTCGCTTACCTGGTTGACTGGCGACACACTTACCAGTTATTTCTATACCAGAAATAGATCTCTACCACGATAAAACACTACCGTAATATCATTATTAATCAACAAGTCTATCGTACGACACCTCTGCCAAGCACAAACGTGTCAACAATCCTACCAAATAACAAGCCTACCGGAATAAATCCCCACCGAATAATCGTTTTCGCAAATTAATATCTCTACCATAAAACAAATCTCCCGGTAAACAGCTCGGACACTTGACAGCTCTCCCATTTTATAAGCTTACCGGATAAAAGTTCCCGTGTCGTTATAACTACGATCCCTTACTTACCGACCGCGTGGCGACTGTGTTTTTTCATCGGGGCGGGCTCCAACAGCGGTAAGTGACCGGCTGAATTAACAAGTCGTAGACTTGTAATGGGAGAGCTGTCAAGTGGTAGAGAGTTTTTGTCGTAGAGGTATTATATTCAAGAGAGTTATTATTCAGTGGAAATTTATTCCGATAGGCTTGCGAATATTAACGGTATTTGAGTTTAGGCTTCGTGATAAAAAAAAATCTTCTTCGTAAGCCGTAAAATTGCAAAGTAAAAGAGTTTCCGAGGATTTTCCGAAAATTTCAAAAATTCCACAAAATTCGAACTCCATTATCGACTCTTGGCAATTTGAATACGAATTAAGCGCGAAACTGATCGAGCGAGGTGCACATTTTTTTTTCTTCTTTCATTTGCAACAAGAAGATGTAATACATCTTATAATACCAGCCATACGGTTACACGCTATAAGTAATTTTACCCCGAGCAATATTTGAAGCTTCTTTGGCGCAGGAAGCCAGTCATTCGCGGATCAACGCTTCTCACCTAACTATTTCTCTCTCTCTCTCTCTCTCTCTCTCTTATCCTTCCTTTCGTACCTCCACTTTGCATTTATATTAGGCGCTATGAACGCGATTCCATCAACGCGTGTGACATCCGGAACTGGGCGAAACACGCGCGCATATTCTCGATTCCCCTTCTAACTTGTCACCAGGAATTCACACGACAAATTTCGGAAGACATCGTGAGAATCATTAATATTTCATTACGAGAAAAATTGCATTGAAAAAAAGAATGAAGAAAAAAATAAGAGGACGATGCCAGGCGATACATCAAATAAATCATTTTTTTCACCCATGCAAGATTTTCGTGCTTTTCACCATATGCGTAGACAGCCAAAAAGTGACTCTTAGCTGTCAAAAAAGAGCCCCTTTTTGGCTATCCACGCATATACTGAAAAGACACTCAAATCTCCCATGGGGAAAAAAAAGATCGTGTGCAACGCGGGCCAGAGATTCGTCTTTTGTCTCGCGTGGTTGCGGCCCTCGCTTCGCTCGTTGCGGCAAACTTCACGCTCGACAAAAAGACTTATCTCTGGCCCTAGATGCACAAAATAGTATTTTCTCGGTGCACCATCCAATATTATGGAAAAAAATTACAAATTCAAGAAAATTGGGCAATGAACGAGTTATTATTATACAGTGAGCGTAATCATAGTATCATACTCGCGTGCTTCGATTGACTTGAGACTTTGAGAAAATATTTTAGACATATTGTACTATTGGATGAAAAAAGAAGGATTTTTGGCAATTTCCAAACCCATGTAACTCCTGAATTCAATGTGGAAGGCCCGAAGGAAATCGTTTTTTAACGTTTATCCGCACTCACTTGAATTCTAAAAAAAAAAAAAGTCCTAATATCTTTCGATCGAAAGCAACGAGTTTAAACCACGCTGAGCCGCGTTTTAGCTGCGTTATCTTCTTGTGTCGTCCATATTGCCCCGCGCCTTCCCATATATATTGCCACGTGGAAGAGGTCCAAACGGTCAACTCGCGCCATTCGTCTTCTCGATTTACATTAAATTCCCTTGCGAATGACCCGACACGAAAGAGAAATGCTAAAAGAGAAAGAAAAAGAACGAAGTAACGAGCGTGTGTGTGTGTGCCAGGGTTTGCACAAGGATAGCTTGTGGTTGAGCCTTTTGCGAGAAGCCGCCATGTTGTGCACGTCGTCGAACGACGAGGCTTTTTGCCATTCAATGTTTATTTATCGATAATATTGAAAATTTAATCGCGATCTTCGCGTTAAAAAGCTATTCGTCATGGAATTTTTTTCTTTTTGCTTATCCCTGCAAGAATATTCGTGGGACGAGGCCCGATAAATTCAATAAAATCGATTCTAATCAATGTGCTCGAAGAATTTTTTTTGTCGTCCTTCATGGAGTCCGTCCCATCGTGTAAGGCTCGTGCGATAAGAAATTTCTAACGACTCGACGGTAAAAAAACGCTAAAACATAAAATTTTTTTTTTTTTTTTAAATCGTTTAACAAATTCAATAAACGTCAATCATTTTCTTGAAATCTGTTTTCTATGTCTGAAATCATTTTAAACATGCCTACGACACTTCTGGGAATATTAGAAGATTTTTCCTGATAAGAAATGGTGAGAAATGTACTGAAATGTGTTTGAAGAGAAATCTGATTTTTTGGAATTGTCAAGGAAACTTTTTAGCCGATGAGACCCTGAAATATATAATCGAATTAAATAAAGAAATGTGGTGAAATGGACACCATATGAAATGATCGAAAAAAATTAAAAAAAACAAAGCTTCCTTTATGAGGAAGCAATTATAAAAATTTGGAATGAAAGAATTATAATTGGCGTTAATATACTTAAATTCACACATCCACTAAAAATCCGATCGAGATTTGATATCTTCATGACAATTTCCAATTAAGAGCTGGAGAATTTTTTTTTAATTATCATTCTCTCCGCATTAGCAAATAAATCACCCCAACATAATCTAAATAGTATTATGGTAACCTGTTCTTACTAAAATCCGATCAAAATTGAATTTCGTCGAAAATATAATTGCAAAAAAACACTAAGTAGCTTCGTGCGAGTATCTTGGATATTGAGATAATGTGAGAAGCGAATGAAATCGCTTTTTCAACGTGTACTTGAATTTTCAAAACAACCAAATTTTAAGCTTCTGTCCATTTTGCCTCGCACTTCTCCTATATATATGATTGAGGATATAATTTTTCAAGTCATCGTTCGTTCAGTGGCCACCCTCGAATGAGCAAATATTAAAATAAACATTAGCCGACGTCGGCATGATTGAACATTGAACAAATGTGAATGGAGAGTGGTTTATGCGCGAGCAACCAGTGAGTCGCGAGCCCCTCTCGATCCGCAACCCTCTTCGAGAAAAAAATAATAGAAAAAAATATCCCTTTGCACGACAGTCAAAAAGAAATGTAGATATTATATTTGAGATAAGAGAAAACAAAAAATAAAGTATGCGTGAGAGAGAGAGAGAAAACCTCGCGGAGAAGTCGTGCGAGGGAGTGCAAAAAGATATGAAGGGATGAAGAAAGAAGAACGGAGACGCGTGGAGAGATGCAGATTCACGAACGTTCCTCTCGGTATATGAGAGAGTGCACTTTATACGAGGTATTTCTGAATTAACCTGTCGACATTAAGGCGGTATTCTGGTCTAGAGACATACGTTTTGAGCGTTTGGTCGGGCTCGATAAAAAAAACAAAAAATATTTTTATCATTCTTTTTTTTGCAGCGTATTCATTAATATTTTGACAATAAACAACAAAATGTTCGGAGAAAAAGAAATGAAATGAAATAAGTTACAAGCTGGTAAATTTGGGGGTAAAAAAAGGGTGTGCTAGTGACACGATTGCAACCTTTCTAGTCATCCGATAAGAACTTAATTTTTTTTTAAGACAAGAATGTCGATATAATCCCTACGTTACAGGAAACGGAAAATAATCACAAAATAGCGGCTGCCTGAATAAAAAAAAGCGTTTTTCGACCCTTTTTTCATAGTTTTTAAGTTTTTCACAACAGTAAAAAAAAAATTCATACGAAAGTGATAGAGGCGATAGAGAGTTATACATTGAAATATCATGTCAGCCGTGTTGAGTAAAGTAGTTTTGAGGACTATGCGTTACTAAAACGGCTATAACTCCGTAAATGATAGGAATTCAAAAATTTCTTAAAGATCTAACATTCAACGCATGCAAAAAACAAAAAAAAATGTTTTTTTTTTCTAAATTCTAGACCAGAATATCCCCTCAAATCAATCAATCAATCAACCAATCGATCAATCCCAAATCTTATAGCTAATGTTATTATTCAATTTAAACATCTTTCTGAAGCATTCTCGATTTTAATAATGAGCGAAATACCTTTCTTTTCTCTTTACCCAAACCCAGAACCTCAATTGAAATATCTGAAAATTCCAAAAAATATCAGACAAATAAAAAATATTAAATCATTGAACTAATTTCTGTCCCAGTATTCCGTCACTTGACGTCCCATTTTTCAAAAGTATTTCGGATTTTCAAATCCAGGTCACAATTTTGAATTTTCACAATACATATAAAAGGAAAATTTAGCTCGATTGATAATTTTTTTTTTTAATTTCAAGCTACTTTTGAGAGATGACAAAAGCAACCGAGGAATAATGGATAAAAGGGAAGGGGATTGAAAAATTGATCGATTTCAGCAGGAAACCCTCATATATATATTTAATATCGTTGGTCAAAAGGAAGATGGTAAAACTTTGGCGGCACCGGACACATGGAACTTTGGTTTGCTCCTGCCGCCACACAAATACGAGGCCGTGAGGCTCGACTCGGTGATTTATACAGAATCATATCTCCATCTGAATGTCTTCATTTTTAACGCGCGCGCCTCCCCCCACCCTATTGCCGCGGCTTCGTTTTGAAACTGGCGGATCTCTCTCTCTCATTTTAATTTTTTTTGCAAAAGAAGCCACGAGACCAAGGAAGCAAGCCAGAGATATCTCCCCCCTGCGTCCCAAACCGTTTTTTTTATCTCCTGCCTTTTGTTGATTCTTTTTCCCTCGACTCGTTTCGCCCGTGTAAGGATTAAGCAAAGAAAAAAGGCCAAAGCTGCGGCTGCGAAATTTCGTCAGCGTAAATATCTCGGTGGTCTCGGGCTTTAATTTCTCTTCATTGGGAGCTCAACAACGGTTGTTAAACTCGGGTTTCTAGCTCGTCACGCTTTCAAGCTCCTTGAATGGCGAAATTAAGGGGATGAAGGGTAAAAAAAGCTTTACAGAGCTTCAGAGAGTCCGAGGATGAAGAAAACCTGGGAAAGCTCGCGTGGCTCTTAGTTTCTCTAACGCTCTCGCTCGCGACGCCATTTTTAATTTCTTCAAATAACCCTGCAAAATGAGGAAGTTAAGGGTTGAAAGAAACAAGAATGATCGAAGAAAAAAGAGAAAAAGAGGGCTAGGACGAAAAAAGAGTTGTGCCTTGGGGTGAGATTTCCGCCCCGAGTCTCTCTTCCTTACTGCGGATCTCATCCGTGACGTGAAACTTACGATGAAGATTTTGCACGCCACGTTTGCCGTTTCTCCTCCCACTCGTGCCAACAAAAAAAAATTAAGAAAAAAACGGTACATCTTTCGCCATCATCCTCGAACAAACGGTCCTCTCTCCCTTATTTTTTTGCTGAATTCGTCTCGATGCGGTTTTTCGAGGCCCAACATGAAAATTTATTTGCCGCCTCGCGATGACGCGCTTCCCTCCGCCCTTTCGAGTCCCAAAAACTCCCTCTCGACGTTCGTCAACGCTCTCGCCTCGTTCCCGACACAAGCGAAGAGGAAGTAAAGGAACGAGGGAGGAATTTTTCCACTGTAATTATCATCTCTGTCATATTATTATCACGGAGAAATAAAGATAAAAAAAATATTGAATAATGTTGACCGTTGAGTTGCAGATTGTCGGTGGAGGAAGTTTTTCAGGTGTATGGCCTGCGAGTACATCGAAGACCTGAGAAGGTCCCATTCATTCGTATTATTCGACGTGCATAACGCGAAGACTCAAATGAGCGTCAGAGAATTATCGAAACTTTGCTGGATGGTTCATCGACGGTGGTCTTCGAGAGAGTCCGACGAAGAAGAAACAGCCAGGACACGATGACGCGCAACATCTTCGAGTATCATTCTATGTATTTGTATAATATTCGGTACGTATTGGGTGGCTTAAGGGATTATTATACGCAGTAAGGATTTTCAAAGAATCGATTTTTTTATTCCATTTTCGTAATGCACATATGAGGAGTTCTTTTTCAACAGGGCTACTTTTTTTTTCACCCTCTCCAATTTTTTTCAAAATCAGCCAGTTTGATATATCAGTCAAAAGGAACGTCTGTGCTTTTTTTTAGATTTTTTTAGGCGTCCGTTCAAGATTTTCAATTTTTCATTACGAACACTGTATCTCAAAAAATATTCATCAAACAAAAAAAAACATAAGAATAAAAACTTATTTATTTTTTCCACTTTATCGAAAAAAATTAAAATCATAATTTTTCTGCATTGAGAAAATTGAAATTTGGCAAAAAAATGAGAATAAAATTTTGTTAAGCCCAATAACCCACTTTCGATTTCGGTAAAAATTTTACAGGATGTCTGCCATTGGGTATAGTGTCTGCGAAAAAATTTCGAAGGGTTTTTATTTTTTTTTCATCGTAACCATTGCAGGTGCCATTCTGAAATTTTTTTCGCAGACTCTTTACCCAATGACAGACATCCTGTAAAATTTCTACCGAAATCAAAAGTGTGTTATTAGGTTTAAAAAAATTCTATTCTCATTTTTTGCCAAATTTCCGTTTTCTCAATGCAGAAAAATTATGATTTTAATTTTTTTCGATAAAGTGGAAAAAATAAAAAAGTTTTTGTCCTTGTGTTTTTTTTTGTTCGATGAATATTTTTTGAGATACAGTGTTCGTAATGAAAAATTAAAAATCCTGAACGGACGCTCAACAAAATCGAAAAAAAATCACAGACGTTCCTTTTGACTGATATTTAAAACTGGCAGATTTAAAAAAAAATTGGAGAGGGTGAAAGAAAAAGTGGCCCGGTTGAAAAAGAACTCCTCATATATTGAACGTAAGTATATATACACAGAAAATTTCATGCCAATCCGACAAATATTTTCCCCGCTATAGGCATATTTGTGAACCCGTAATTACTGTGTGTAAAGTGCTTTTGAAACATTGAACGAGTTTTTCTCAAAACTCTGATTTCTGAGTCTGCATGTGAGCAAGATTTCTTAGAAACGGCATAACCGATCAGTCTCAAATTTTTACACAAGCTCAATACATATATTTCGTAGTAATTCATCGAAAGTTTTTTTTACCGATAAATATTTTACGATTTATAAACGATTTGAAGCAAAAATTTCCATAAAAAATGGATTTTTTTTTAGAAGCTGCTATTTTGTTAAAAATAGATATTTTGCTTATTCCTTCGATCAGATAGTAGATTATATCTTATATTAAAGAAATCTTTTTTATTTTTTTATTTTAGACGATCCAACCCAGGGATATCGTGCTCATCGCGAGGCGCCTTTTTTTAGAGGACCTCCCGGAGATCGGCTATATCTGCTTCGAAAATCATTATTTTTTAAAAAGATAAATTTCAAAATAAAGTTAAAAGTTACAAAGATATGTATATAAATTTTTACGTCAATAAATAAAAATGTCTTTTCAGGAAAAATTATTAAAAAAATCGCTTTTTTCGACCTCCTGACTGCGTATAGCTTGTTCAATCAAAAGGGCGGATTTTTCTTGCAATTTTTTGTGTGCATTTTATGTGTTTGTGAAGTTTAAGGGTGAAAGCCACTGTAAAAATTAATGAAAATTTTGTTTTTCCATCTACTCGAATTTATTAATTACACAGGCCCACAAAAAAAACGTTGTGTGTGCTGGGTGTCCCGCTACATTGTTCCTACGTATTTTGTCCCGCTGAACACGAATATGGACAAAATACGTAGAAAAAATGTAGTGGGACACCCAGCATACACAACTTTTTTTTTGTACGAAAAGATTACTAGATCAAGGTTTTTATCAGTTTTTATGTATTTTTTCGAGCATTTCATGTGCGACCCCTAATTCTAACTTCAGATTCGTGTTCAGCATTCTTGAGCAAAGTTACAAAATGTTTGTTTGAGATTGCGTCAAAAGGATACACGAATACAGTAGTGAAGAAAACACCGATACCGAGTGCGTTGACCGGCTTTGAGCGGCACCTTTCTAGCGGGTGGATGAGGGGGGGGGGGGCTTTTTAGTTTACGACTTTTGGCCCGAGTGACGTTTATGATGAACGGTGCACTTTGACGCCCCTGTTCATGCTCGATTCCCGAGCTCCGCAAACACCTTGGGGTGAAACTTTATACCCGACTAAGAGTCCCTCTGAATCTGCATTCGCGTAACCGCAGTTACGTGTTTAAAATTTTTTTTAAAACGATAAAAGAAAAGAAAATTGTCAGAGCATCGTTGTATACCGATGTGTATTCAAGCCCATTTACCCATTGAGGTACCCGAGTCAATGGAACTTTCGAGCCGAATACTCTAATGTGCCAAAAGCTCATCAGTTGCTGAAAAGTTATGCTGAAATGGAGGGGGGGGGGGGAGGGAGTCAGCAAGAGGTATGAGGAGGTATTCTGGTCTAGAATTTTGAAAAAATTGATTTTTGTTACATATTCTTAAGGTTTAGACCTTTAAGAATGTATCCTCGAAAGAACATTTTTAAATTCCAATAATTTACGGAGTTATAGCTATTTTCGTGACGCAGGAACTGTACATCACGTCGGAGCAAATCGGACTATTGACATTTTTCTCAACACGGCTGACATGATATCTCAAGTTCTACTCAACCGATTTACTTCAAATTTTTGTACCAATCTTCAATGTATAACTCTCTATCGCCCATACCATCTTTGTATTAAAAAGATTTTTTTTACTATAGCTAAAGCCTTCCGCCGTCCACTATAGACGATATCGTCATATCCGGCTTTGCCATTTCTTGTCGATTTTGTCTGCTTTGCATTGCTTATAAATTTCCTTTGGAATACAAAAAGTTGGACTATTAAGATGAAACCTAAAACTGATTCCCTGAATTTTTTTTGAATTTTATATTACTCCTAAGTGGGTTAAAAATAGCCGATGAGGATATCGTCAGACGTAGTCAAAAATATAGGTAGACGGCGGAGGATTTTTCGAATTCGCGTATTTTTTAAAATTTTGTATCGGTAGACTAGAAAGGGTGCAATCGTGTCAGCGAGGATATTCCTTTTTTTTTTGCCCCGACTTTACCAGCTTGTAACTTATTCAATTTTCATTTTTTTTCGAGAATTTTTTTTTGTTTATCGTCGAAATATTAAAAATATGTTGTAAAAAAAAAAGAATGATAAAAATACGTCTTGTTTTTTTTAACGAGTTCGACAAAATGCTCAAAATGTATGTCTCTAGACCAGAATTAAAGCTCCGGGGGGTTTTGCCGTAAAATACCAGAATATTCAGAAACAACGGCGTGAAACACTAATCAGCCGGGGCGGGTGGGGAGGAGAGCAGTAAACGGGATAAAAGGGAAGAAACATTTTACGTTGGGTCCGAGACTCGATGTCACGTATAGCGGGTTTGAAGAAAGAAAAAAAGAGAATTCTTAATCGTCAAGAGTTGTTCCTTTCGATGCCAACGCGTTCATGATGCACTTGGACACACAAAACCCTCGGAGCTAAAAGCTAACGTAAAGAAGAAACGAGCGTTGAGACCGAGAAAAGCTTCCCTCTCGAATGGACAAGAAGGGAGAGAGAGAGAGAGAGAGAGAGAGAGGGAGAGAGAGAAGGATTGAGTATATACGTGCGTGAAGAAACGATTAAGGGAATATTTATCTGGCAATTAGAAGACGCGGAGGATTCGAACGCGTGTCTCGCCGGTTTCTATCTCCTCTATAAGTCCGGTAGTGAGAGGAAGAGAAAGAAATTTTTACGATGGAGAGTGAGGGAAGATGGCAGGATCAGCGGCAACGGCGTGATCACATTGGCACAAGCACATCTCTACCGGTTGAGACTCTCCCGACGATCTCTCTGCCAATCTTCCTTTGATGCTTCGTTCCTTCTTTCCAGGAGAACGATTTTTTAAATATTCAGTAGAGAATTGCCAAAGGTAAAGATGTGCCAGTAAGGCAATATTCCGGTAGAGTTATAACCGGTAAAGATGAGCGTTCTGATCTTTGAAAGTGTCCAGGACAACGTAAGTGTAACTTACACTGGTGAGATGGTACGAGGTCACTAAAGTTGATTTTTACTCAGAATTCTTGTTTTTTCGCTGTTATCTCCGAAATAATTATCTTTACCGAAAAAATGTAAGGAAAAATTTTTCTGGAAATTTAATTTCCTACAAAAAAGGTCCTTTAGACCTTATTGCTAAAATAAATATTTTGTGAGATATTGAACCTTAACTTTTTTGTGATGTGAAAATTTGTATGGATCATCGAACCAAAAGTTTCAAATTGTTGATATTTCATACATCATATAACCGCTGGTAGTATGGCATGTGATAGTACGGTGGTATGATATGTGATATGGTGATATGATATGGCATATCAACAATTTAAAACTTTTGACAGGATAAACTATACAAATTCTATACCATAAATAAGTTAAGGTTCAATATCTCAAGAAATATTAATTATAGCGGTTAAGTTTGAAGGACCTTTTTTGTAGGAAATTAAATTTCCAACAAAATTTTGTATCATGACTTTTCGGTTAAGTTAATCATTTCGGAGATAACAGCAGAAAATCGAGAATTTTGGGTAAAAATCAACTTTAGGGACCCGTACCATCGCACCAGTGTAAGTTACACTTACGTTGTCCTGGACACTTTTAAAGATCGTTCAATTCTACGTAAATTGCGATCAAAATCAATGTGATAGCATAAAAAACCGCAGAGTGGTAAAATTTTGACGTAAAAAGTTTGTCATTTACGTGTGTTTTAGATGGAAAAACTTATAATGGAAAGGGAAAGTACTTTATATTAAGATTAAGGGCTGTAACTTTCAGGGAATTTTCTTTCAGACATATACAACAAAATTTCGGGTGGAGAATGGAAGAAATAATAAAAGTAAAAAATAATCACTCGAATTGTATATAAAGAAAATATAGAAAATGTTGGCAAAGCTACAATTGAATTAGCAGAAAATTAACGAATTACCATGATTCAAGCTTGGTGCTCGATTATTTCGTGAATTTCTAAAATATCCTGGATGATCGACGAGGGGAAAAGCTTCAGAGATCGAGGACACAAGCTGAGATAAAGTACTCGAGTTTTGGTTCGTTTTGGTGAAAGAGTACGAGGTACTCGTGCAGCCCTGGGGAGGTCCATGTTTTTTTTTATATTTACGATGAAGACTTTGAGGCGTAATGTGGTTTGTGCCACGCGGTAGTAGTCACTCTTCTCTCGAGTGGCTGGGACATCGACATATACATGCCTGACTCTTTGACAACGATGACGACGATCCGGCGGCATGACTCTTCGTTCGCCCCTCTTCTGCTCAGCATTCGCGAGAAGGACGAGGAGAATAAAAGAAAGAACGAGAAAGAACGCTGAATGGGGAAAACGCGGGAGGCGTCATACGGGGTCACGTTCACCAATGAATACATTGACCCGGGTGTGAGCAGGATTACCGTTCAACCAATAAGCTGGTCAGTGGCAACGTAATTCACAAAGTTACGCGGACGCGTCACTCGGAAGCTTCAAGCTTCATCATTACCATCTTTTTATTCACATTTTCCTTTTTTCCCCCGTCAGTCATTTTGATCCTCCATCGATCGAACATTGTTCTTCTCGTGGGACGGGACTCAAGGAGATTAGCGCGAATGTCTCACGAAGACGCGAGTAGAAGTGACCAAGTCTGACAGAGTCCTGGCGTGAGAAACCTCGAGACTGACGGGTCGTCTTTATTGGCTTCTCGATAGCTTTTTCTTCTCCGTCAACCTCGCACGCACCCTCGAGTTATGCTGTACGATATTGACGTCGAAGCACCTGCACATGTGAGGCTGAAAAGTGAATCTCATGGATCTCCATTTCCTCTCAAAACTGCAGGGGACGTTTGACAGTTTCGCCTCGACTCGTCGCCTGAAAGGTGCCGGATTTTTTGTCGCATTTGTTGAGAATTCGGCGATCCACTTGTCGGAGGAGCAGGTGCAGGGGGATTATGATCCGATGGATAAATCCTCGAGGAAGTTGTCGCGGTGACATTTCCGCGTAATTTTAAGATGCGGCGATGGATTGGGATCGGGCAGAGATAAAAGGACCAGGATAATTGCCTGCCAAGCCGAGAACTTATGAGCCAGCTATGTAGTCTTCCAAGGACGGGGAAACTATTAAATTCTGATGCATCTTTGAATTCTGGAATCAGGAATCCAAAATAAACGATTCCGGACTCGTCAAAATAGGGTTCCCGAAAAAATCTAGTAAAAAGATGGAAATTGCAGATTATCCGGTTACCCAAGAAGTTCACGCAAAAGGATACAACTAGTATTGCAAACTCAATAATAAAAAGACGGCAGACTCCTCAAAAAATTTCGAACAAAATTTTTTTCACGAAAACATTTTTCCTTTATAAGGAAGCAAAAAATAATGGTAGAAATATTTTTTTAAATTTTGTTTTTTTATTAAAGCTCGACAAAACGCGCAAAATATATGTCTCTGGACTCAAATATCACCTTAAAAAGGTTAGTTCGAAATCAAAAGAAGAGACAGACTGGTATCGAGGAGTCAAAAATGAAGGAGACCTCGTGTCAAAGATGAGGACGAATGGTGATAAAGTCCACTGCAAGAATATCGCCAAGAAACAGGAAGTTGAATGAAAAATGATAGTCCTCAAGGTGTCGAAGCAAACACATGTATCATATAACTTGCGAAGGTTTTTTTGTACATGTTTTACCCATATACGCGTTCATCCAAGCACACTTTGGTATCTGCGGTAAGAATCTCATTGGATGTGCATATAGTGGCCGGGAATGACCCGCCGGCATACCCGACACGGGGGTTCATGGTCCCTTCTTTCTCTCTCTCTCTCTCTCTCTTCTATCCCTTCGAGCAGAGAACCACTCTGTACTCTCATCTCTGGCATCTTCATATGCAGGAGAGTGGGTTGGGGCAAAGCGGACGCCATAAAAAGATAACGAAGCTACGAAAGAAAGAAATTCTCGGGGGCAAAATCAAAATCTCACCCTGAATTTTTTTTTCTATGATCCAAGTAAACGAGGGACATGGAAAAAACGATTTCCCTCGCTCTTATAGGCACTTCCCTGATATAATTGCGAAAAAAATTACGTAAAATGCACAACGTAAATGAGATGATCCGAAAGTAAAGCAGCCAAAGGTGACTCGGTAACCCACTGACATCCGATACTTTGCCTCGTGAGATTCCCGTGACCCCGTCACACGTTTGTGGTAAACGTGACTCGGGAGTTCGAGGGATAGACGGCATCATTTGTGGAGGGCAATGGAGATCTATGGGACGAAGTCGTACGATCTGGGACAATCAATTTTTCGAGGTTACAGAGCACGGCCTCGTAACTCGCTGTAAAAAAAAACTTCGGTCGTTCGACGCCACAGTGAGAATCGAATCGGTATTCGTCTACGATTTTTTGGGTTGGATAAAAAACATCAGACAGAGAGTTTTGCTACAGGCTGTAATGTGTAGGAAAATAATGTGTAGAATACTATTTCTCGGCACCGTCTCTTCCGTAGAATGATGTGTGTAGAAACTTTTGTGCAGGATAATAATGTGCAAAAGAGAGACCTCCTCGTGTAAAAGAAGCAAGAATAGAATAATTAAGTGTATTCCTTGCCCCATGTCTTGTGCAGAATGATGTGCGTAGAAACTTTTATGTAGAAAGTGTCATGTGTAGAATAATAGCGTGTATAATAGAGGCCTCCTCGTCCCAGCGGCTCAATTTTCCAAATTTTTCAATCAGAAGGAAAATTTCTTGAAGACTTCAAATAAAATAATTTAACTATTGTATTAAAAAAATAGAGAAATTATGTTTTTTTTTCAACCTTTCTTCTTTTAACCTACAAAAAAGTGTTTTCGATGTTTCAGATATCACGAGAAATTGGAATTTAAAAAATGAGGGTTCCTATAAGGAATTATTAGGAATTATTTTATAATTAAGCACTTATCGGGTTAGACATAAATAACTGTCGCGTGAGAGCGTGGAAAACCCGAGAAAGAAAAAAAAAGTAAAAAAATAAATTTGGAAAAAAAACTGCAGAATAGAGGGAAAAAAGTATTCGAGAAAGCTCGCAGGGTTTGTGCGTGTGAGGGACTGTGATCGTGGGCAACCCGATACCGCGCGTTGCCGCTGGTTGCCGCTCATTCATAAAACTCGAGGCTTTCATCGATCAACCGCTAGGTATAATCCACACAATACAAACCCCACGATGTACGCTGCTTACAAACGTATATTGGTATACGCGTGACGTGCGAGACGATGATATCCCCTCGTGCGTATATACCATCCGAAGTACCCAATTCCTTATTCTCGCGCTTCGTTGCGTATCCATCGCGTACTCTCTCAATTTTTACATTCCACAACGCATAAATCGCTCTTTCATCCGCGGATTTTTGTTCTCCTCCTTTATCGGTAGGCGTTTCATCGCGACTGTTCGTCCATCCACTCTCCATCCCGTTGTTTTTCTACTTTGGCAATGTGTTTGATCTGAGAAGCCATTGGAATTCTTTCTGATCCACTTTTTCAAATAAATTTTAATACTGAAAATTTCGAAGTAAAATTTAAAAATGCAAATGACCAATTACTCAGGATAATAGTAATTTCTTTTAATTATAATGGCTCGAACCAATTTTTGTGGAAAAAATTGACAATTATTCCGGGTTATTATACATAATTGAAAAATTATAATTATCCTAAGGCGATTGAAACCGAGCAACGGACAAAATTATAAAGAAAAATTACAAATCGCACATAAGATAGGATAATTTTAGTTTGTTTAAAAGTACGTATATTTCTTTTGTTTAAATGGCAAATGCTCCGAATAATTTTTGTTCCAAAGATGTAAAATTACTCCGGGTAATTATAATTATTTAAAAAAATAATTAGTTGAAGTGAATTCAAAGCACTTGAGCAAATTTGTAACGAAAAATTATAAATTAGAAAATAATTCAGAGTAATTCATCTTTTTTAAAATTACAATTACACGAAATGATTTTTGTCTGAAAAATTATACAATTATTCCGGGTATTGTAATCATAAAAAAATTACAATGATCGGAAAGAATTTTAATTAAAACGGCAATTAACAGCAGGAATAATTTGTAACGCTAAACTTTGATTTACAGATCCGTTTGACTATAGGTTTTGATATTTATATTCGTGAAGTATGAGGCCGATATCGGATGCGTGTTCGAATAAAATGTAAAAATTCATTCGAATAGTTTCAATATTTTTTTCCAGACAGTTTCAATATTTTTTTCCAGACACTACAACGATTCTTTCCGTCTCCTCAAATCGCATTTCTCACTCGTGAAAAGGATTAAATGAAAAGCGACAATTTCCGTGATTTCGTGAAAGAGATTTCGCCAAATAGATCACGAGAAGATCCGGATGGAAGGAGCACGCGTCGAGCGAAAAACAATATTCCGAGCGTAGCTCGTAAAGCTCGAGTCCCACAGTCGTAACTTATATATATCCGTGTCTCCTTTTTTCCCTCTCCTTTTTTCTCCGGAGTGCTCTCTAGTTATACGCATAAAGCCGTTATATATCTTTTAACGTCCTGTAATACGCCATAATATTCAACGTTGTATATCTAGCCGCGATATCATCTGGGTTAGGAGAGAAACCCGGCTTCTCACAAGAACCTCGAGCGCGGAACAGCCTCTCTCTCCCTCCTCTTATTTTCTCTTTCTCTCGCACAGTGCATCCGAAAGTGCAACCTGTGCATTCTTATTGCAGACGCACACCGATAAATATGTTAAATATACACAGGTATAAATTGTTTGCGCGGTGCAAAAACGTCCTTGGTGAATTCACCGGCAAGAATCGCGGACGAAGATGGAGCTCGAATCAAAACGACGGTAGAAATATTTAAGGACTACGAAACTTTTCTTGCATCCGTATTCCACGTGGACTCGGAACGACGATGATGGGAAGAAAATACTTGAGGATTCAACAGGATCCCGCAGGATTAAACCGAGGACTCGGGATGATTTCGCGCATGATCCCCCGCAGTTTTACAGAGCCTCTCTCTATTATTTTCGACGCCCCTCCGGCACGAGAGATATATGATGCAAACGAAACTCCACGTACAGGAGAGAGTGGGGAAAAATGAATACTGGGGTTGGAGAGGATAGACATCGTCCAAAATTATCGAAAAAAAAAATGATTTCAACAAATTAGAAAATGAGCGAATTATTATTATTATTATTATTATTATTATTATTATTATTATTATTATTATCATTATTATTATTGGCACAAATATTCTGCAATAGACTCCCACGTTGAATCTGATCTGGATAATGATAATTTCGTCACAATTGCTTGTCAATTCGAAAAATCGAAAAACGGTTGTGACAATTGATCGTATTGAAATGAAGAAACATCTCGAACTCTAATAGTATTCTGGTAACGCACCATTATTAAAATAAATTTAAAAAATTGCATAATTCAGCTACTATTGAAATTGAATTTTCCAGAATGTTTAATTGCAAAAATGTGTCAAGCACCTCGGTCCAGTTATCTTGGATATTAAGGTTACAAAAAAGCATATTTTCTCCATTTAAAAAA
This sequence comes from Alloplasta piceator, assembly GCA_946863875.1. Classification (NCBI taxonomy): domain Eukaryota; kingdom Metazoa; phylum Arthropoda; class Insecta; order Hymenoptera; family Ichneumonidae; genus Alloplasta; species Alloplasta piceator. Next base: position 79,719,822 of record OX333071.1, read on the forward strand.
ATATATAATAGATAAATCATTCTATGTACAAATTTGAGCATAAAAAAGAGCAACATTTGAACAATGTATGTTATGAAATTTTCATTGAAAGATTTGGAAAATTCACCCGGTGAGACGGGTTTGTCGGGTTTTCCAGAGAAATATTTTATTAATATTCAACAGATTGCAATAAAAATGCTTGCTCGATAAATATAGTTCTCAAGGCATTTACCACTGAATTTTACGAAAATCGATCAAACTCTTCAAATTGTAGAGAATTTTGAATTTGTTTTTTGTTTCAACACCCCTCGTGCCCTCGTGGTGGTTAAAGTCACTCCATCGTGATATAGCTTTACCTAAAATTTAAAAAACCAAATTTTGTCTGTCAGAAAATACTGGGTGATTGAACAAAGGGATTGAAACAAGATTGAATTTTCGGCAGAATTGTATGCAAAACAGTACAATTTTTGTCTAATAAGGGGAATTCCCAAAGGTTCTCTCTCTCTCTCTCTCTCTCTCTCTCTCTCTCCTAGACTCTGACTCTCTCTCTCTCTCTCCTAGACTCTAACTCCAACTGACTTGAAACATTGGAAAAAAATTCTAGACATATTGTACCATCATATAAAAATATAATAAAAATAGATTCTCTGAAATTTTTAAACTTATGAAACCCCTTATGGAGGTGTTAAAAAACCAAAAGGGAAGGAAATCATTTTTACTCGTCCACTTGAATCATCGAAGACAAATTTTCAAGATGGTAGCGTTTTGGTCCCGAAAAAACATTCTTCTTCTCGACGTACAATCTAATCGATGTAAACGGTATTCATGAAACCCAACAGCAACGATTTTACACCGCACAACGTTTCAGCTGCGCTATCTTTTTACGGTCCCATTTTACCCAACCTTCCCCCGCATACTGGCCCCGAGAGACTCCTCTTTCCTTTCAACCCCTTCCTCCCTTTTCTTCTCTCTATGTATTCACTCTCGCAACTCGCGTATCTTATTTTTCTCCCCTTTACATCTCGTCTACTTCATCTTTCTGCAAAGCCCGACTCCTATCCAATCCTCGTGCATCTTACGATATATATAATAATAATAATAATAATAATAATAATAATAATAATAATAATAATGCCCCTGGTATGGGTACAAACATTTTCGCACGTGTGTAAGAGAAATTACAAGGTGGCTCACATATACGGCCTTGTTATTGTATGTGCGCGAAGAAGCGCATTTGTGTTTGTTCACGAAAGACGCAGCAGCGGAAAATTTAGTGCGCTTTCGCGGACGGTATAGATAAGAGAGTTTAGTTGGAGCGCGAGTTTCATCGCAAACACAAATACACACAACTATGTGATTCTTTTTTTAAACTGGGGTGCCCCCGTCACACGAGAAAGCGCAGGACGAGAAACGATCGCATATACCGCAGCACCCAAAGTCACGGGCAAACGCGATATCAATCGCGAATGTTTCCTCGACAACAGCGAGGAAGAATATAATCCGTCGGTCACGGCTGTTTTCTTATCATGCACGATGAGACGAACGAGAGATGGCTATGAAAAATGAAGAGCGCATACGCAAAATGTTTGTGCCTTCTCTTCTACAACAATTTATTTATCCTCGGAATTATTTCTTCAATCGACGAAAAAAATAGTCCCACAGCGTGGGACCAGAAATTCGCTCGATCGAACGGGGAAAAAAATTCGCAAAATGGCGACTGTCGGAATAAAAAAAGACGTTTTTCTTGTTAATCCATCGTCGCCTTCCATTTCACGGTTGACTATTATTGATCTTGAGGTGCAAATATTTTATCTCCGCTGCTGTTTGAATATTATCGATCAACTATCTTTCTTTTATCCAACTTTAGCGCAGATGCCACTGATTATAATTCGAATAATTCGAAACTTTGCGTTTCGGCTCTCTCGGCGTCGCTCACACCGCATTGAATGCCGTAATGTGGATGTTTTTTGTATTTTTTTAAAACTCGGATGCGTTTGCCAAATAAATGCCGCCATTCCCAACGCCTCACGGTTGAGAATTCTTCGGCGTTGTGCAACCGGAGGAACCTCGAAGCAAACAGACCGTACGATCGCGCCTCGATATCTCTTCCTCCTGCGGCATTAGCCCCCCCTTCGCGGTAATCTCAGTGGTAAATCCACCTTCTAATGGCTGCCGATTCTTCCCGAGAGGGGGTTATCGATTCCGATGCTCATGGGAGGGCTATACCATCTTCACAACACACACACATACACGCGCGCGCGCGCGCGCACACACACACACACACACACACACACACACACACGAACGAACGTAAAATGCATAGACGCGAGCACGGCGCCTCCGACGTTCGCATCAAGATCGGAACGCGCTTCTGCACGAGCTTCTGACCTGCTCCTCCTTTTTATATTTTTCTTCACTATCTTTTACTCTTCTACTCTTGGATACTCACTGGGAGTCCGGTTTTAATCCTTTGCGCGGAGCAACCCACGTTCGCGATTAAGGTGAGATTTTTTTATATAACCGAATTTAACATTCATTGATTCGCGGATTAACAATATATTTTTCAAAGTTACTCATGATACATTTTTTTCAAATTCAAATTTATGGATCTGTACTCATGCGTCTTGTAATCGTTTAAAGGAGTATTCTGGTCTAGATTTTCAAAAAAATTAATTTTCTTGCCTATTCTTAAAGTTTAAACCTTTAAGAACATATTCTGGAAAGTAAATTTTTTAATTCAAATACTTTATGCGGAGTTATAGGTATTTTAGTGACGCAGCAACGACGCCCGAAACGTCCGAGCAAATCGGATTATGGACGTTTTTCTGAAAACTACTTTTCTCAACACGGTTGACACGATATCTCAAGTTCTACTTAACTGATTTACTTCAAATTTATTACCAATCTTCAATTGATAACTCTCTATCGCCCCTACCACGTTTGTGTCGAATTTGTTTTTTTTTTACTGTTGTAAAAAGATTAAAAACTATGAAATAAAGAGTCGAAAAACGCTTTTTTTTGTTCAGACAGCCGCCATTTTGCGACAATTTTATTTTTCGTTGTCTCTAAGGGGGGCTATAACGCCATTTTTACTAAGTAAAAATTTACCAAGTAATAAATTTTTGGTTTTTTCTTTAACGAGCTCGAATAAACGCTTAAAATGTATGTCTCGACCAGATTACCGCCTTAACATAATTATATCATATCTAGAGTTTAATATTATAATAAATTTAATGGTTATGGATATTTCGTTCTGGATGTTTAGTCCTTTCAGGCTCGAGGTTGTTTTCAACGCTTGCGCGGAGTCTCCCGCGCACCTGCTCCTATCCTCTCTTCCTCGCGGTTTCTAACTTGGAAAGTTTGCAAGTCTGCAGTTCGATCGATTTGCTTCTTGTGTATCTTTTTTTCGTTGCAGCCCCTCGTCTTTTCGATTTCCTTCTTCTTTGTGTTCTCCTTTCGCGACTATTGCACCGTGCTGGCGTTCTGTATTTGTTTTACGATGCGTGGCGATCGAGGAGTCCGTTCGGACGACTGTATTTCTATGTATAAACCTATATATGTATATAAACCACGTTGGATTAACGATGAGACATGCCGGTGCACAGAAGCAGCGCCCGGAACTCGATACAATGCCCGCGAAGAGGAATCTTCAGGTGTATTCTCTGTGTGTTCAACCGGAAGTGGAGGAACGTTTCGTCTGTGAGACTGAACAAAGAGTTATGCGGGAGCTACACACGGAGCTGGATAAAACCGCGCTGAAATCGTGCGCGATTCAACATCTTGGGTGTATTTTCAAAAGTTCCCGAACCAAAAAGTTAGACCAGACGCGATGAAGAGTGTCCAAATAACGGGAGAATAAAAATATTCAAATAGGAACACCGATGAACATTCCTGATTCATTGCGCGTCCGAATCATGATGATTTACTCTAATGATGGCTAATTTCAGGCATGGAGGATTCTAAAAGAAATTGGTATACCACCGAGTAGGATTTCCCAACGTTAAAGAGAAATATTGGGGGCCCGAGTGATTTGTTTCGAGCGTAGAAAAACGGCCTTTTTTCGTTTCCCAAACAACGACAAAGATTTCACGACGATAAGGAATCCTTGAATGACCATTTGGATCAGAGATTGCTCCTCTGAGAAATCATTTATCGTAGCTTGATGTTTTGATTTTTGGATCGTGAAAAAAAATGAATGAAAGAATTTTTCTGTGCCGACTAATTTCAACACCGCCGTCATTTTAAAGTGTATTTGAATTACGCCGGAGCAAACAAGTTCAATACGCATAACTGAATCTGATTGGATCTATTTTATGCTCTCAAGATTTCATACGTTTGATTTGTGGCTTTTATCCCTTTTGTAAATGACCTTTTCGACAACTAAGAACTCAATGGCTTGCTTACTGTTTTATCGAGTGGACCTTGTCAAGATGCTGAACGGGTCAAGCTTTTTTTATGGAAACTTAAATCGATTAAACAAAAAAACATTTTTTTTCGCGCATGCATGATTTTTGTGCTTTTCACCATATGCGTGGATAGCCAAAAAGTGACCCTTTTCTGACAGCTAAGAGCCTCTTTTTGGCTATCCACGCATATAGCGAAAAGACACTGAAATCACCCATGGGGAAAAAAAGATCGTGTGCAACACGGGCCAGAGATTCGTCTTTTGTCTCGCGTGGTTGCGGCCCTCGCTTCGCTCGTTGTGGCAAACTTCACGCTCGACAAAAAGATTTATCTCTGCCCCTAGATGCACAAAATACTATTAGACATTGTCCATTTATTATATCGCTTGCAACGGTTCTATTCATCGGATACAAAATTAAAAAAAATATTCTTAATTATAAAGAATGTCGTTATAGCCCCTACCTCAGAGAAAACGGAAACAAAAAATTACGCACAATAGCGACAGTCTGAACAAAACCAGGCGTTTTTCGACTCTTTTTTTGTAGTTTTTAATTTTTTCTACAACAGTAAAAAAAATCATCTTGATACAAAAGTAGTAGAGGCGATACATTGAATATTGGTAAAAAATTTGATGTAAATTGGTTGAGTAGGACTTGGGATACTATGTCAACCGTATTGAGAAAAAGATCTTTGAGAAAAACGTCTATAGTCCGATTTGCTCCAACGTGATGGTCGTAATTGCTGCGTCACTAAAATAGCTGTAACGCCGTAAATTATTGAAATTAAAATATTTCCTTTTGGGGATATATTCTTAAAGGTCTCAAATTTGAGAACAATCAGAAAAAATGGATTTTTTCAAAATTCCAGACCAGAATACACCCCCGCTCAAAAGTTTGGATACACCTGTCGATATTTTTTGCCGCACTAAAAGTTGCATAACTTCGCCAAAAAAAAAGATAATCAAATTTTTAAAAAAGCGTTTTGAAGGGGAGGAAATCAGCTTCATTTCCCCTTTTTAAAAGATTTTTTACGATTTTTTTTCGACCTGGTATGAATTTTTGAACGCGACCGTTTTTTGGCTTTTTTTCGACCATCGCGAAATGGGCGCACAGCTTAAGGGCATTTTTTTCGGCTTTTTCAACTGCGGAACATTTAAAAGGATACGCAAACACTTCATTTTTGTCCTTAAAATATTTTCGTACGATTTTTCCTTGCAAAGTTATTTCACTTTTGGCTAAAAAAGACAAATTTTGAAAGATGCAACGTAACTCGAAAACTATAGAGTTTGAAAGAAAATGTCAAGTACAAAAAAAGTAGCGTAGATATACGCGGAAACGTCTGGGATTATTTCAGAATTCTCCTATAAAATTTTTTTTTCTACTATTTTTGCTCGAAACTCGAAATCGTGTCTGATTGAAATTTCCGTACTTGGTGATACAATAAAAATCTGAAAAAATTCAGCAATATTTGGTATGCTATAGACAATAATTATTAATAATAATACTGCCCGAAAGTTATTGATAAATTGTTTAAACAATTTCTTAATGACTTTTGGCCAATATTATTATATTGATCAACAATAATCAATAATTAATATTGGTCATTATCGTTCATAGCATGTCAAAAGTTGCTGAATTTTTTCAGATTTTTTTCAACATTTTTTCAAAATGTTTTTTAGAAAAAGCTCGAAGACCTATAATAACATGTTGAAAACAATCTGAAAAAATTCAGCAACATTTGGCATGCTATGAACGATAATGATCAATATTAATTATTGATTATTGTTGATCAATATAATAATATTGGCCAAAAGTCATTAAGAAATTGTTTAAACAATTTATCAATAACTTTCGGGCAGTATTATTATTAATAATTGTTGTCTATAGCATACCAAATATTGCTGAATTTTTTCAGATTTTTATTGTATCACCAAGTACGGAAATTTCAATCAGACACGATTTCGAGTTTCGAGCAAAAATAGTAGAAAAAAAATGTTTATAGGAGAATTCTGAAATAATCCCAGACGTTTCCGCGTATATCTACGCTACTTTTTTTGTACTTGACATTTTCTTTCAAACTCTATAGTTTTCGAGTTACGTTGCATCTTTCAAAATTTGTCTTTTTTAGCCAAAAGTGAAATAACTTTGCAAGAAAAAATCGTACGAAAATATTTTAAGGACAAAAATGAAGTGTTTGCGTATCCTTTTAAATGTCCCGCAGTTGAAAAAGCCGAAAAAAATGCCCTTAAGCTGTGCGCCCATTTCGCGATGGTCGAAAAAAAGCCAAAAAACGGTCACGTTCAAAAATTCATACCAGGTCGAAAAAAAATCGTAAAAAATCTTTTAAAAAAGGGAAATGAAGCTGATTTCCTCCCCTTCAAAACGATTTTTTAAAAATTTGATTATCTTTTTTTTTGGCGGAGTTATGCAACTTTTAGTGCGGCAAAAAATATCGACAGGTGTATCCAAACTTTTGAGCGGGGGTGTACTTTCTTAAATCGACTTAATTTGTGTCTCACGTTAAATGGGATATTTTGTATATTTTCAACCTAAAAAAATCGTTAAGTATTCTTCAAGCGTAACTTTATGGGATACCGAACTGCTGCAGAAATATACAAACAAGATTTTAAAAAAAAATCCAGAAGCCCCCTTTTTGATCGTCGATCCGCTATGCAAAACGCCTTCTGAGCGAAAAACCATTCTTTTTGTCCAGATGCGCGGGTAAGTTTATGCAAAAAAATGTGTGTGTAAGCAGTACATAAACCCACATACACCCACAACCACATTGCACATAAAGATAACGTCTGCGAAGTCCGTGAGGATAACATAATAACGCTCGAAGCGGGTGATTGGTTATTAGTTTTGGCTTCGCGATACGGATCTTAATGGAAAATACTTAGGTAGGAGGCTCCGAGACATTGAGAATGATCTACGGACAGCGGCAAGACCCGCGGATACATAGCAATCGCCATGTTCCTTGGAGAATATTTCCTGGTTCATACGCATGAAAAACAAAAGTAAATAAGGTCTTCGTGTTGAAATTAACATTGATAACGATGCTCTTGAGAAAAGGATCGATTCTACCGAAGCGATCTATGGGCCAAGAAACGATCTACTCCTTACAATTCCATCTCTCCCTTTTCTCCTTGAATCCCATTGCCTCGTCCTCTGTCATGAAGTACGCGTTTGCTTTCAGCAAAACAACCTTGCACGGATGCGGGCAGGATCAGGATAAAAAAAGGAAGAAGAAAAAGTATAAGCATAAGAAAAAGAAAAAGAGGAAAAAGAAGAAAGAATGACAGGGGAAGAGTGTAGCGCAAGCTGCAGCAAACGCATGCACAGCGAACGCAACAACAATGAAGTGAATACGATCGCGATAAGCATCGAGGATTGCGGAGATCCAGACTCTGGCTTTGCTTGGTGAGAAAAAGAGTCATGAAGGAGGACAAAGACCCACGAGAGGGAGAAAAGAGGAATGAGCAAAATAGAAAAAATCCCAATACGCTTTTTTGTTTCCCCTCAAGAAAAACCACCGGAGTCTCTCATGGACGAAGAATAACGCTTCATTTTCCTCGTGGTCGGTAAATGTTGCATTGAGTTCCTCGAGTCGTGCACAAAGAGTCAATTTCGAAAGAAAAGACCACGCGTTGGAATTCACATGAGACACGTGGACTGTGAATTCCCATTCACAGTTTCATGGACTGTGACAGTCTTGTCTCACGAAAAATCCAAGTCTCGGCATGGAATACACGTCCCATTGTAACGACGGTTGCAACAGGGATTTGTTTGATCGGTATAGAGAGAATTTGAATCTGATCCAAGACGATGGTTATGGATATCCTCCGGAGTAGCGTGAAACGGAGACGATAGGGTCGTTCACAAAAAAGTAAGAAAAGAAGGAGGCAGGACGATACATTTGTAGAAGAAGTGGTGAAAGAGGAGTGTGCGAAGCAGACACGGCTGCCACTTCCTTCCTCAGAGCCAGCTGGCTTTTACTGGGGTGAAAAGATGGAAGAGAAGAAGGGTAATGGTCGGGGTATCGTTCCATTGAATTTTACCAGGCGTGCGTTTTTTTGGGGCCTGCTCAATTCGTTTCCGGAGAATCGATATCCCCTGCACGAGTAAAGTCTCGGATAGTTTGTGTCTCGGGTAAGTGGTTCGAGTCTCGGCTAAAAAAGGTTGATAAGTGTCGGTGCCATCGCGCTGGAACCAACTGAGTTCAACGTATCAAAGAGTCTTCCAAAGACCAAAGAGCCTTCCCTCTTCAGAATTAAATCGTAGACGCCAAAAGTCCTCTGAATGATCGATAATTGATCGGATTACCAAAAGGCCAGAATTGACTATGAATTATCTGACACTTTGGGCAATGATCTTGAACCACAAGCCACGTGGAACGATGGCGTCGATCATTGCTTCACGATTCGGTCGATGGTAATCGACGTGGAATCAAATCGATTTACGAAGCGAATCAGCCGTGATGCATCGTGCACCAGTTAGTATCCATTGCCTACGATGAGAACCCAAAGAAGCTCTTCCTTATTCTCCGTGTCTACAGTTTGTATGTGTAGGGTTTGGATATCGGGCAATTTCTTCGGGGATACCTCGCGGAGAAGGACATACTCAGCGCTTGAGGGAAGAACGGCAGAATCGAGAAAGTGAATTCATCGATGAATCTTGCGGTTTTGCAGGAGGGTGTTGCGAATAAACTTTTGCCGTTTGCGGATTTAACATTGGCAGGCAACACGACGTGTAGAGAGAGTGGGATACAAGGTCCAGTCGAACGGAACGAACGGGCGGCTTGAGAGGTGGAACGGAACAACATCCTTCGGAGTCAATCCCATGTGAAGCGCATGGATTTTGCAAAACCTAGAAGAAAAAGACGACGATGAAGAGGAAGAAAAGCTCTGACTCTGGTGAATGGAAGAAAAGAGATGCGACGGGGAAAAAGACGAGACTCGGTAAAATTGTATTACTATCCTGACGTTGAACGTTAATTCCCAATTTCGACTCTATTCTTATCAATGGTTGGAAATAGTCTCATTTGACAAATCATAGACTAGTTTCAACTATTTTCTCAAGATTTCTAAGATAAAATAGATTTTACGAGAGCTCAAAAGGTGAACCCATTCATGAATTTGAATATTTACAGCCGTAAACGTAGATTGTGGATAAATAATTCGAGGAAATCAAAGTGAACCTACCTTAACGTTTTAATTCATTCGCAGACAGAGTTGAAGAAAAAACGACATTCGGAGCCCAAAAAATACACCCTAAAGAGATGGGAATGCCGATTTTGCAAACCTGCCTCGGCAACCTTGGATTTGCGAACCGCGACGAATCGATTCCTGCAACTATCTTCTCTGGTATATATATATATATATATATGTGTAACTTGCAGTGACGGAATAAGACTATATGTTGAAAGAGGACAAAGACGCCTCGCCACGGTGATCGAGCGACGAGAGCGGCTGCTGAATCACGGGATAATACCGTGAATGGATCCCAACCGATTGGCGTAGCGATGGTACAAGAGGTATTCCAAGACAGAAGGATATCGCCCTTCTTCCTCTTCAACCATGTCCCACAATACTGACCGTACTGAACTAGACCGCGAAACACTTTTGCCCGGAATTCCATTAGTCTCGCATGATCGCCTTGTCTTTTCACTTGATTATCACAGGATCTAACGCATGCTTATCTGGCTCGTTGAGAAAGTAATCCTGTTCTTTTTCCTCATTGTGTCGATACAAAATGAGATAAAAGTGAAAATTTGATTGAACAACTTGTATCAACCGACTAATCGATATTTCTACCGAATGGGAGACTCCGATAATTCTATGATGGTACCAAAAGTGAAAGGGCGTTTTTGATATTTGCATCAAAAAATGCACTCCGGACTGTCCCGAAATGAAAAATTATTTTTTTCAACTTCATGTTTGATGAGATCAAAACAGAGATAAAAAAGGCATGATGTTATATTTTGAGAGTCTAGTGTATGACGAAATTAGCAGCTACATCGGTATCATCATCATCATCATCATCATCATCATCATCATCATCGGTGTTCCCGGATAACTTAACTCGCTCTTTCATAACTTCGTCATAAGAAGAAGGATGATTAAATCATGATTGAGAGCATCAATTAAAGTTCTCGGATGATGTTTGGACAAAGAGAGGAGCCCACTTTTGGGATAAACAGACGCGACACTTGTCCAACGGTTGAAATAACGGTATCAAGGATTCGAATAAAGTAGCGAGAGGCTGCGTGATGGCTACCGCTAATTTTGGACGTCTCATCGAGGAAAGAGAGACAAGAAGAGAGAAGAGAGTGATCCAAGAGCCGCAAGACGAACGAGCGTAGCGAGGATAATGAAAGACCACAACGTGGAGCAGGTAATTTCACGCTGTTGAAATTTGGATTCTTCGCACGGCATCAGAGTCGGAGATCAGAGAGACTATAAACCAAAGGGCGAATGTCGAACCCCACCTAGAGATCCTCCAACGGGGAAGTCTTCGAGTCGAACGCTTAACGGAGGCATCATTCTTCATTACCAAAGATATCTCATTCTAAAACAAACTAATAAACAGCCCTTTAGTTCGATATTCGTGTAAAATTTTATTTTTTAAGGATAAATTAGCAGTCACATCGATTCAATTGTCCTGCGATACTCGAAAAAAAATTACTACCGATTATCCTTGGAATTCTTGATCTTTCAAAGATAGTAGCAACTCCAGGATAAATGCTAATAAGAATGAAAATTAAATCAGTCATTCCTTTCGACAATCCTCGTTGGTCCCTTTGCTAATCTACTTCCGAATTTAATTTCAATGGAATCCCATCGACTGACGAACGAAAAAAGAAAGATGGCGCGAGAAGGCCCCTCGGAGTTCTCCGGATCACCAAATTCGTAGTGGGCCAAGAAATATGTTTTGTTTCTTTTTTTCCTGTCCATACTCGGTGAAGTGACGTCAGATTATTATTTATAATCAATTGTTGAATTTCCAAATGGAGATGTTCTCGCGGTCTTTACAAATGTATCGGGAATTATTAGCGAAGTGGAACATCGAAGCAATTGCGTCTCGAAACGATCCGAGGAGAATCGATGAGTGGCCACTGCGATTCCTCTCGCCGATCGTTCAAGGCTCCTTCTTTCGAAGCAGCAAACTATAACCGATCATCGATGATAGGCCTCATCAGCAGGAGGAATAACGAGGATCTATCTTCTTCCCTCTTTCAATCGCGATGTCCGATTACATTTTAAAATAAAGTGAAAGAAGTCCGCTATGCGAATTGTCTCCGTAAACGACTTTTTGCCACACGTCGTGTCCTCGGCAAACGCCTGAATATTCAACACGGCGGAAGACGAGCAAAACGAAGTAACGGACTGGGGCGAAAGATCGTTTTGGATTTTCGTACGATGCGTAAAAGTCGCCGAACACGATGGAAGAAAGAAAGAAGGGGAAAAAACGAAGCCGATAGTTACATAATACAAAGGGTAAAAATAAATAAGGAGAGCTGAAGAATCGCGCGCTCTGCATCAGCTTCGACTTGGCAATTAATATTGATTTTATTAAATCTTTAGTTTTTGCGCTACACTCAGACACACACACACACACACACACACACACACACACACACACACACACACACACATGATTATATCCTCGAACAGCAGTTGTCGCTCATCGTTGCACACGATGAGAAACGAACGAGCGGAATGAGCGTGTCCTCGGTCTTTCATTCCAGAAACATTTTTGCCTCGACTCTCAACCGGAGAAACTCTTATGGCAATCCCAAAGTTTTGATGCTTCGTTGGTCCTGCGAATCTAGAGGCTAAACTGATGAAATTCAGGGGAGAGACAAGCGTGATGATAATGAGAAAAATGGGGATTAATTGTGAGAATCTGAAAGATCAGTCAGACGGTCGAAAAAAAGAGTGTTTTTGCAATTTTTTTATTTTTTTAAATTCGAATTTTAATATGCTGACGTGGAAGAATTTTGTTGAATTTTGAGGGCACTTCTATTTTATTATGAACTAGCAAATAAAATATTTTGTCTACCCTGTTGTGCTATTAACAACGGTTGCGGACCGTCAACACACCTACCCCCGCACTCTATTTTTTCTTGCATCGCAATTCTGCCTGAGGACGAAGGGAAAACTGCAGAAAAACCTTTGCCGACAGAGCTGGTAACTTACCCGCCTAATTCCCTGGTATCGACATGAGCACGCTCGAATGCAGATACCAAGGTCTTAGGAGGGCCACCTCTCGTACAACAGATAGCGCGCCAGCCAGTGTGCGGCCAAGCGGTCACCCATCCGAGTAAAGAACGCATCCATTGCGGCTTAAATGCTGTCCGCGCGTCTACTGCTCCGGGTTATTACAAGCTAGTATTATTTAATTATTAATATGTAGCATTCATTTTATTATTACTTCTAATTATAATTCGATTTTTTAAATTGGATTTTATTGGAAAAAAATTATAAAATATATCAGGCATTCTCCGTCAATTCCACCACTTTTTTTTCGACCTTCTCAGATCCGTCCCATAACTTGTCACAGTTTAGATCCACTTGAAAGTAGTCTTTGCGATTTTTTTCAGATTTTTTTAGCGGTGAATCAAAGAGTTGCATATATTTTTTTCGAATCCATCTAGCTTAAAACGGAGAGGATGTACAAAAAGAATATTCCTACAAAAAAATTATGTTTTTCCATCAACTATCAAATGCATTGTGTGTTATATTTCTATTCGTGTTGCAAAGACTATTTTCTGCAAAAGAAATGAACATTAATTTTTTTCGCACGGTCCGACACCTTTAATTCTACTGTCAAATTTATACAATCTCTAATTGTATTAGTGGGACGTACAGAAAAATCCACGATACGGCAACTGATTTTTTTCGATGTTAAAAAAATGTTATTCACAAGAAATTGCTTCATGTTATTTTTTCGAATGCATATAGATTAAAACGAAGAGGATGTACAAAAAAAATATTCCTACAAAAAAAATTATGTTTTTCCATTAACTATCGAATGCAATATGAGTTATATTTTTATTCGTGTTGCAAAGACTATTTTCTGCAAATAAAAAAATGAAAATTAATTTTTTCGCACGGTCCGATATCTTCAATTCTGCTGTCAATTTTATACGATCTCTAATAGTATTAGTGGAACGTACGAAAAAATCCACGATACGACTACTGATTTTTTTTGCGATTAAACAAATATTATTCACAAAAAAATAGCATAAAGTTATGTGAATAACATTTTTTTAACCACGAAAAAAATCTTTTGCCGTATTGTGGATTTTTCTGTACATCCCACTAATACTATTATAGAGATTGTATGAAATTGACAGTAGAATCGAAGGTGTCGGACCATGCAAAAAAAAATTAATTTTTATTTTTTTTTGCAGAAAATAGTGTTTGCAACACGAATAAAAATATAACACATATTGCATTCGATAGTTGATGGAAAAACATAATTTTTTTGTAGGAATATTTTTTTTGCACGTGCTCTCCGTTTTAAACTATGTGGATTCGAAAAAATATACGCAAATCCTTGATTCGCCGCTTAAAAAATCAGAAAAAAATCGCAGAAACTACTTTCAAGTAGGACTAAACTGTGACAAGTTATGGGACGGATCTGAGAAGGTCGAAAAAAAAAGTAGCGGAATTGACGGAGAATGCCTCATATATTGTTAGGCAAATACACGTGTCGGCAAACTGCGTATGGAATTATTATCGTAATTTTTTTTTCCCTCGAGTAAACCAGGTCTCGCCCAAATTTATTTTGTGTTTTTAGAAAAAAGAGATATACTTTCCTGCCTCTTCTGGACTAAAATTCTCGCAGTTTTGCCAAGACTTTAGCTCCGATTGACTTGAAACTTTAGGAAAAATACTCTAGACAAATTGTACTGATGGATAAAAAAATAAAAAAAATTGATTTTTTGAAATTTTGCATACCCATGTAACCTCTCAAGGCGGTATTCGGGTCTAGAATTTTGAAAAAATCCATTTTCCGTCTCATATTCTTGAAGTTTAGGGAGGGAAGTTTATATCCTCGAAAGGGAATTTTTAATTTCAAGAATTTCCGGAGTTGTTTTTATTTTAGTGATGCAAAACTACTTTTCTCAACACGCGGTTGACATAAAATTTCAAATTCTATTCCACCGATTTATTCGAGAGGATTTACTTCAAATTTTTCACCAATTCTCAATGTATAACTCTCTATCGCCTCTACACTTTTGTATCGAAAATATTTTTTTTTACTATTTCTTACTATTTTTACTATACTATATTATAATTAATTTTATTTTCTATATTTAAAGGACGAAAGAAATTTATTGTCAAAACATTAATAAATATGTTGTAAAAAACAATGGTGAATAGTATTTTGTGCATCTAGGGCCAGAGATAAGTCTTTTTGTCGAGCGTGAAGTTTGCCGCAACGAGCGAAGCGAGGGCCGCAACCACGCGAGACAAAAGACGAATCTCTGGCCCGCGTTGGACACGATCTTTTTTTTCCCTGCGTGGATAGCCAAAAAGAGGCTCTTAGCTGTCAGAAAAGGGTCACTTTTTGGCTATCCACGCATATGGTGAAAAGCACGAAAATCTTGCATGGGTGAAAAAAAATACTTTTTTTTTTCATCGAGCTTGACAAAAAGCTCCAAATGTATGTCTCTGGATCAGAATACTGCCTTAAGAATTTTGATACAAAACTGGTGGAGACTTTCTTTTTTAGCCGCGAAAGCTCGTGATGAAAACGAAACAACGCCAAATAAATCTAATTTAGTCGAACAAATTTTTCGCCCCTCGTGTTGCCTTCCTTTCTCGCTTTGGTTTTACGCTCGCAAATTTACGGCGTGACCAAGTACCAGCGCGTTGCATACCACGAAGAAAAAAAGCAAGAGAGAAAGAGGAAGAGAGACCGAGTGAGGTATTCGAGGAGAGATCGAGAAGCGGTAAGGTAGGACGGAGAGGGAGTCGAAAATAACGAGGTAAAGAAGAGGGCAAAGAGGAATAAACGAAGTCGAGGTATAGAGAAAGGACGAAGGAGCGCGCGCGCGCGTGTGTGTGTGTGTGTGTGTGTGTGTGTGTGTGTGTGTGTGTGTGTGTGTGTGTGTGTGTGTGTGTGTGTGTGTGGCGCGAGTCCAACTTGCACCCCCGAGCGCAACCAATCGAATTGCTTTCTGGACTTTCTCTCTTTCTACCTCGACTGTATGCACCATTTTGCCCGTGGCACTCGTTCCCCGCTACATTTATAATGTACAATACCAGGTAGCAAAGATGTGAGAGGGAGAGAGTGAACGAAAAGGAAGAGATAAAAAAAAATGTATAAAGGACGAAGAATAATAAGATTTGGCGAACTCGATCGCGAGAACTCCCGCCGTTAAAGGAACGACGAAAGATCTTTCCCGCGAAATTATAAACTCTAAAAACACAGCTTCGCGCGCACGCTATCAACGGTTAAGTAAGAAAAAACCTAAATCAGTCGTAAGTTTTTTTTTCCTCGGTACGCAGAGACTACAATTTCTTGGGCAACGTTTTTGATCCTGCCTCAAAGGATTACATGGGTTTGGAAATTTCCAAAAATCCATTTTTTTCTTCTAATATTACAATATGTCTAGAATATTTGCGCAAAGTTTCAAGTCAATCGAGGTAAAAGTCTAGGATAAAGAGCCTTTGGGGACTCTTGTCGTTGGACTCAGCTTTAATTCTAAAAAGACTGTTTTGAAGTCGATGGACACGACTTCTCAACAAGTAATGCACCGATCTCCCTGAAATTTTGCACACTCCTTCGAAATAGGATTGGCTAGTGATTGAACGAAGATTTTTTTGTTCCGATAACAACTAATTTTACACGGCTATATACATAGTGTGAATTATACCGAAAATTGTCCTGTTTTGCATACAACTCGAAGAACCGATATCGGTTATTACTTTCTTTCAATCGGTAGGGCGCGTGACAACGAAGAGAATCGCGCAAGGATCATCCCGATATCTTGATTTCTTGGCGGCCCTGGAAAATTTTTGAAATCGCAAAAAGTCGACTGTGAGGGGTAGGGTTTAAAAAATTGTAAAATTTTTGAAAAAATGAAATTCTCGGAAATTTCCCGGACAACACGAATATGCATTTTGCGAGATTTTTCCAAATAAAGCCAGTGAATTTTCTAAATTTTTCAAGAAAAACTAATAAATTATTGTTGGAATGTTGCTCTTTTATATATGCTTATAATTTTTAACGAAATCGTTAAATAATTAAATAAAATTAACAAGTTGATAAATTTTCAATTAAATTCGAAGTTAATAAAATTACTTCGGCAAATAAATAAAATTATTAAATTTTATTGTATAAAAAATAAATAGTAAATATGCTTTTTTCAACCTTCGAAACCCATATGTAACGGCTTAATCGACAGGACGAATGGAAGATTTGAGTATTTCTGGAAGCTGTTGGGATGCAACAATGTCCGCGGATTGGACCAAAAGATTCCACGAGGAGGAATTCTACGGAGGCGGATAGCCCAGGCGCCCTGGTAAAGACATTCGAGTAATTGGGACCGCGATTCTTCGATCTCGCGTCTCTGTCCTGCCCGGAGAATCCTTGAAATACGAGCAAAAGGCCCGAGAGTAGGCAGAGTCTTCGATCGAAACAAATCGATACGAATTTTTCGGGGAATAACCATCGGTGCTTTTGCACGTACCGAATTGTTTCAACTTGTCTTCATGAACGCTGGCGATCGGTCTTGCGGCTTCTATCGTTAAGGATAGAAGGGTAAAGAATCGATCGATCGATCGATGTACAAACGAGAATGAAGTATATGAGACATCCAATTGGTAGGAGGATCGAAAGTCGAGTGACATTCTCCGGCGCAATCCGAGACAAACGTGAAGGATGGAGAGGGTCGGCACTCTCCTTGACTACTTCTGTACGTACGCAGCAGTACGCAGTCACAGGACGGATGCTAATTACCCGGCATAATTAAACAACTCAGCGGCCAAGCCGAAGATCACGCGAATCAATCAACGGCCCTCTCGGCTTGCTGCTATTGCACGATCGGGATGAGGGTTACTACGACCAACGATCTCATTTTGTGTGTGTGTGTGTGTGTGTGTGTGTGTGTGTGTGTGTGTGTGTGTGTGTGTGTGTGTGTGTGTGTGAGTTTTATCGATGTATGAACCGACCGCTACCGAGGGACTTGAGGATAATTGGAGCGGCGACAAGTTGATCAACGCCGCACGTTTTCTCTCTTTTTTCTCTCTCTCCCTCTTCCACTCCTGTCGAGCGTAACGAATGGACGAAAGGAGAGATTCGAAGAAAAGAGGCGAGGGTGAGTCAATACCAAAGGCAATCAGCAACGATGGTTCAATCGTCACGACGAAATACAATTTTATTCGCCTTCCACTGGGTTCGAGTCGGACCAGAATCATTTTTGCATCTCTCGAGCGATAACGGAAGTTTGCTCATTTCCAAAAGCCAAATCGGTGGAAAATAAATATTTTACACGCGCAAAAGTGCTGTGAGAGATTTTTTTACGCTTAAAAAAAAATATTTCGAACCCATTTTTCCCAAAATAATGTTTTTCAACCATTTCCAAACAAACTTAAACCACATATTTCTCACAACTATAATTCATGTTGGAACTACATAGAACGAAGTTGAGAATGAAAGATTAATAAAAACAAAATCTCCGCAACGTTGAAGAACAAAAATTTCTCAAAATTTTAAAAATTCAAAAGTTTCCAAAAAAAGATTGAAACTTCTACTACTAGTCATCTTCACAGAGGTAAAACTAAAATGGCCGGTTCCATTGAGAATTGATGAATCGGAATGTGACATTGGCGAGCATAATAATCGTCAAAGAACGATCGCGGATTTTGGTCGTCGATCGTTGGGCTCACGACTGAGGCATGTGACTTTATCGCTCCTGAATGCCGAGAACAAGAAACAATGAGCAGCGAACGAGACTCGATGGAATTAACGGTTTGGAAAAATAGTGTACGAGAGAGCAAGGGTGGTGGGAATCGAGCTTGAGTTCACGAGCTCATTGAAATGCAAAAACGTTTCAACAACGTGAAGTTCGTTAGTTGACGATAATTATGTTTTTTCTTTCAACGGTCGAGGAGACTCGCAGTTTGTAGTGGTAACACACAGGCACAATTACGGCTCTACCATTTGTTTCTCTACCATAAAATACACATCTCTACCGCAACAAAAGACTACCGTGGTGTCACCGTCAATTAACGAGTATACCGCGTGTCACGTAGCTGCCAAAGAGAATCGTTTCAATAACTGTACCAAAAAAGAAGCGTACCGGAATTAATCTCCACCGAATAATAACTCTCTAAAATAATATCTCTGCCACTTGATGACGCTTGCATTTCACGAGTCTACCAGATTACGCGTCTCCGGGTCTATATCCCTGCGATCCCTTGCTTACCGGACGCCCGCGGCGGGCGACTGCGTTTCTTCTTCATCGGAGCGCGCTCCGGCATCGGTAAGTGACCGGCCGAGTCGACAACCCGGAAACTTGTGATTTTGTAGGCTTATCAAACGGGACGAGCTGTCAAGTGGCGGAGAGATTTTGTGGTAAAGACGTTACCGAAGAGCTGCTTACCGGAAGACTTATTGTGCGGTAGAGATGGTATTTGAGAGAGTTATTGTTAGTTGGCAGAGTTATTGAAACCCTTCTCTTTGGCAGAGATGTTGCGCGGTAGACTTGTTAATTGATAGTGATTTTACGGTAGTGTTTTTTTGTCGTATAGGAATAAGTTAACTAAGGTAGAGGTAAGTAAGGTAGCTGGAGCTGTAAATGTGTCAAATACTCGCAGTTTGTGGCGGTATAACGTCGCACGGGTAATAAACCAATGGTGAAATCAATTCAATGAATGTTACTGGAAGATTCCTTGGCACCTCTTAGAAACTTTATCGGCAATGTAAAGAAAGGGAATTGGAAAAATCCCATTATTCTGAGATGTACTTTGTGGGAAGAAATGAGACTCGGTAATAAGGATCGATCTCGTGCATTTCTTCGTTTTTAAATCCCCGGCAATGCAACGTCAAAGATCACGAATCGATTCCTACGATCACCGATCGATTCTACTCTCTTTCCCTCGGTCGTGAGATCTCGTATGCATCAAGGACAATCCGATGAAATTGGCAGAGCCTTGATCGTCCGGAGGACGCCACGAGTCGGCGTAATACGGAATCGAAAGAAGAGAAATTGAAAACGAAGAGGGGATTGAAATAAAAATGCAATAACGAAAAAGCGGCGAGATTAAGTTGAATTAAGCTGGAACAATGAGGATTCCGCTGTTTCGCAAAAGAGAACGAGTTGAGCTCCGTAATGTTAATTGTACAGAATCCGCTGTTCTCTTTTTTTTCTCCTATTTCGTCGTGTCTTCATCCTCGTTGGAACTCCCCTCTGGCTCTCTGTCTTTTTTTCTCATCCTCGTCCATTCTCTTCTCATCAATTTGTCTTAGCATCGAAAAATCTTGCCACCTTTCTCTATCCTCTTTCCCGAACCCTCGGCCACGTTTTGCTGGCACACATCTAAAATAAATTGCTGATTCATTGAATAATTGAAAGCTCGGAATAATTGAAGCCTCTGTTATCCGCGTGGCTACTTCGAACTCGCTTCTTCCAGCATTCAGAGGCTTCGACATCTCCCGCAGAGAAAACGGCTGAAAGCTCGAACTTCGCACTGTAAAAAATTACTGTTGAAACTTCATAAGAAAATATGAAGTTTTTATGCATGTACGGTATACTAAATTTCATATACATGTGTGCAGTAATTTTCCAATATAAATTTTAATTTTCAGGATTTATTCTCTTAATTTTAATATACAAATATTGAATTTAAGTTAAAATTGTTAATTTCCCAATCCATGTTTATTAATTTCGATTTCAATAACAAGTATATTATATTTAATAACATTTTTTACAGTGCGCGCTATATATATCTTGATTCTTCTCTCCGGCTGCTTTTAAAATCTCGTTGAAGGAACAAATTTCCGCGCACGCCGTATTTCGCGAAGCTGAAGCGATAAAGCGAATTTCCCGTTTTCTCAATTTCGTCTAACTTTGTATGCGATGCTTCGTGGGGACAATTGTTCTTTTTGTAATTAGAGAAATTCGGGCAAATTCGAAATTCCAACAAAAAAATGTCAAAAATCGAAAATTAAATGGAAAAACCAGAAAATTCGGCAATTTTGAATAATCTCTGGAATTTAAAATAAAAAAAAAACAATCCCAATTCCTTTGAAAGATTTTCCAATTGAAATTGCCATGTATAAGCTGAATATATTATAATGTATAGAATATATTGAATGTGTATAATATGTAGATTATAAGCTAAATAACAATAATCCGATTCTTCGACAATTAATTATGTCTGTGAGAAAGAAATCTCAAATATTGACAATTTTTTGCATCCCTATAGTGGCTCCTTTCTTCTTAAGGTATCAATTTTTTTGGGCCAAAAAACGGTGAAAAAAACCTAATTTTTTTTTTTTTTTAAATCTCCGCCATTTTATTATTTATCAATAAATATTAATATCCGTAGAATGCGCGAGAGCGACAGTCATACTGAATCTAATTTTTTATTAGTTTTTCGTTTTAGATGAGCCGTTATCTAGATATCAGAGTCGCTAGCGACATATCTACTTTTCGAGGAGTTACGTTTGCCTGTTATTTTCGTGTAAAAAGTGTATGAAATAAAAAAACAAAAAATCTTTTATATATTTCGAGACTGTATTTATCAAGCTCAACAAATTTTATATCAATATCTATAATAATACGTTCGTACAAAATTTACAAAATTAACCCTTTCTTTTAACATCTAAACCAGAATGATACCTTAAGAGAGTATTCTGGTTTAGAATTTTGAAAAAATCATTTTTTTGCATATTCTTAAAGTTTAGAACTTTAAGAATATATCCTCGAAACCAAATTCTAAATTCCAATGATTTACGGAGCTATAGCTATTTTAGTCATAGTACAACCTTAAAATACTTCATTACAGAGCTGGGTGAAGTATTTTCAGGCGGTATTCTGGTCTAGAGACATACATTTTGAGCGTTTTGTCGAGCTCAATAAAATATATATATATGAGGCATTCCAGCTATAACCAAGCGGCCATTACCTCGACATTTTTTTTCGTGACGCCGATTTTTTTTCAGTTACTTTTCGACAAAAAAATCATACTTATTTCTCAAAAAAAATTATTTTTAATCCTCTTCCGTTTTAACACCTTTCAAACTACCATTTTGTTTTTTTCAACAAGATTGTATCCTCCGATTTTGTTCAAATAAATTTACAAAAAAGTACATTTAAAACCGCATCTTTTGATCGCTTTCCCATCATGGAGAAATCATTTTTCGATTTTTAATATGTGTATGAAACTTTGAAAAATGTGTTTTCAATGTATACAAAAATGTATACAATATTTATGTACACATAAATATTGTAACTGTATTAATAAATAATAGCAGCAACAACGTTACCTGTGTACTTACTCCTTTTTTACGAATAAAAACACATTTTTCAAAGTTTCATACACATAGGAAAAATCGAAAAATGATTTCTCCATGATGTGATAGCGATCAAAAGATGCAGTTTTAAATGTACTTTTTTCTCAATTTATTTGAAAAAAATCGGAGGATACACTTTCGTCGGAAAAAAAATTGTATTTTGAAAAGTGTTAAATCGGAAAAGGATGAAAAATAATTGTTTACTTTTTATTTATGTGTACATAAATATTATAACTGTGTTAATAAATAATAGCATCAACAACGTTACCTGTGTACTTACTCCTTTTTTACGAATAAAAAAAAAAATCAAAGTTCCATACACATAGAAAAATAGAAAAATGATTTCTCCATGATGGGATAGCGATCAAAAGATGCGGTTTTAAATGTACTTTTTTGTCAATTTATTTGAAAAAAATCGGAGGATACACGCTTGTAGAAAAAAACAAAATTGTACTTTGAAAGGTGTTAAAACGGAAGAGGATGAAAAATATATTTTTTTGAGAAATACGTATGTTTTTTTTCGAAAAGTAACTGAAAAAAAATCGGCGTCACGAAAAAAAAAATATCGAGGTAAAGGCCGCTCCATTATAGCTGGAATGCCTCATACATAAATATATATATCGTTGCCATTTTTTTTTAACAACATATTCATTAATATTTTGACAATAAACAAACGAAATGTCGAGAAAAATAAAATGAAATCAAAAATAAAAATACACTGGTGTACCAGTATAACGGTCGCCAGTATAACGAACAAATCTTGCGGCCGGCGAGATTCGTTCGTTGTAC
The DNA here is from genome assembly GCA_946863875.1 of Alloplasta piceator. Classification (NCBI taxonomy): domain Eukaryota; kingdom Metazoa; phylum Arthropoda; class Insecta; order Hymenoptera; family Ichneumonidae; genus Alloplasta; species Alloplasta piceator. The sequence continues at coordinate 79,742,528 of OX333071.1, forward strand.
CGTTATGTATGGCGCAGTTTTGTTCCGTAACCGTAGCCCCCATTTCTATAAACCCCCGATCTGTTCATTATACCGGTGCTCCAGTGTATTTTATCCTAATCAACTTCGCGTCCATTTTCGAGAACGTCGACATTGTACGGAGGCGCATTATTCGGCTCTCAATAAAGGTGCGTCTAATCAGCAGAGCGCTTAATCAAGGTAAATGTATTTTCTCAATGTCGCTTCCATTATCAATGATGCTAATTTCGCTGCAATGAAACAGAATCCGCAATTTTACGACGAAGGCTCGAGTGTCATTACAGATAGACATCCGCCATTTTATTATTCGTCGCGGAATGGCGACGTTCGCGCACGCAACGCGCCTTCTCAAGTGCGTCGATATTAACGCGAGAGTCGTTGCTCCCACCCTTTCGAGCATTAATTTCTCAAAGGTGATAACAATAACGAACTTGCGTTACTCTTGGGCCTCACACGGGGAGACGCGAGTGCGCCAATAAAATATTCATGAAACTCGGTAACAAAGCGTTTGGAAAATGGCGAAACAAAGTGTATTGAAGCGAGAACCGGAGTATAAAGGAGGAGGAACGGGAATTTAAAAAAAAAGTAGATAGGGAGGCATGGTAGTCGAAATTCGATTACTTATATACCGCACCTCGGGGTCAATTTTATCGAGCTCCCTCACTTCATTACTCACCGGACTCACTGGACCGCCTCTCCCTCTCTCTTTTTCTCTCCTCCGTGCCTCTTAATCGCAGATCCACTCCAGTTCTATATATATATATATATATATATATATATATATATATATATATATATATGTATGAAGAGAGTCAGCGAAAAAGAGTCAAGCGAACGCGAAACGGTACGTATACCTTGTGCACATACATACATCCACTCAGGGTGTACGCGATAATACTAACGTATGAAGCTTCGGGGCTTTATTGCATGTCTTCTCTCCTCTTCCCTTCGACTTTTGCTCTCCGACGACACTGACGATGTTTCCGGCGATTCGCAATAAAGTAAGCCGAAAGGACAATAAAGCGCAGCTCTGAAATCTTGAGATTTTTTTTTATTATTTTTTAACAAAAGATTCGCGTTCCACTTCCCGCTTCGTTAATCCTGAGTCTTTGGAAAATGAAGAAAGGAAATAATTTTAGATGGGATTTTAATCCGCACTGCATTTACATCTTTACCCGTAAGAACTGTGCCGTCAGGCGGGTCCATCAAAATACAGCTGTGGCGTTCCATCGCTACCATTTCGTAACTACTTTCTCACGGGGATGACTCTTTAATCCGGAAGAGATGTTTCTAAACAGAGATTATAGCGTTATTCGGTAGTGTTGTTCCCGGAGTCCTGTTTTTGTCACTGGGATGTTTTTCATTTCGTTAAGGATATTATTTTGGGGGCGTTGTAAACTGACAGAGATTTTTCGATAGAGTTGTTCAAAAGCAAAATTGCAGTCGGTACAGATGTACCAGCCAAATTGGCAGAGTTTCGATGGTTTTTAAGGAGTTTTTTCTAAAGCAAAAGCCATAGAAAAAATTATCTTTCGTCTTTTTATCTCGTACTTTACTCGTTTCTTATCTCGTGTCTCGACACGTTTGCGTCTTTCGCTCATCCGCGAGACCCATGGCGAGATTTTCATCGCATTTTACACGACGAATGTGCACACTGTTCTGCATCGCGTCGTTTGCGATTCTCGCGTACAATCGCGATATTATATCTCATCTCGAGGGTCACGCTCGTGCTCCTTTTGCTCTCGAACATTACATTTCGTCTTCCGCGTCATCTCTCGGAAACTCTCCCCCGCCCCCTCGCCCCCTTTTCTACCCTTTATATTCTTCTTCATTCGCCACAAAGTGCACTCGTCACGGCACTCTGTACCCCTCATGTTCGCATTATCCTCGCCCCGCGTTGTTCGCTACATTTCGGCGTTTTCATCGTCTCACTCGCTCAATTTCTCTCTCTCTCTCTCTCTCTCTCTCTCTCTCTCTCTCTCTCTCTCTCTCTCTCTCTCTCTCTCTCTCTCTCTTTCTCGCTGTCTTCCTCTCGCATTATGTACAAACTTTCGCATGCGGTTTTGTACTGTTTGTTCCCGACGCAATCCAGCCTCGTTTCTCGTTTGTATTATTTTTTCTCCGTTTAGTTTGCATCGTCCCAAAATTGGTTTTGCCCAAAAAGAATTAAAGGAGTATTCTGGTCGAGAATGTCGAAAAAATAAATTTTGTTTGCATATTCTTAAAATTTAGACATTCGTTAAGAATATATCCTCGGAAGTAAATTTTTAAATTCTAATAATTTACGGATTTATACCTATTTTAGTAACGCAGCAACTAACTATGCCCGTCGCGTCGTGGGAGCGTAGCATTTGAACCCGTTTTTCTCAAAACTACTTTTCTCAACACGGCTGACATGATATTTCAAGTTCTACTCAACCGATTTACTTGAAATTTTTGACCAATCTTTACTGTATATTAATTAGTAATTTTTCCACGGAGATGTTAAATACCAAGCTCCTATTGGTTGGAATTCGAGTAGAAAAATAATCTGCCGAATTCCCCACGTGCTTGGAAATTAATCGGGTATTTCCCTCAAGCTTCACTGCCTAGTGTCATGCATGTGGAGTTTGCTAGGCACCGAAGCTGTCGGAAAATACCCAATAATTTCCAAGCACTCGGGATATTATAACAGAAAACGTTATAAAATATTGTTCGAAGATTGCTCTTACAATTTTTGCTCTATTACAAATTATGCTTACAATTTTGAATAAAAATAATAGATTGTTGAATAAAATTAATAAAAATTTAATAAACGTATTATTCGGTATGCTTGATATTTTGAGTAAAATAATTTATTTATTACATTGAAAAAACAAAACAGAGAAAATATGTTTTTTGTAAACCTTTGAAGCTTATGTAACCGATGTAAAATCGGAAAAATTCCGAGATTCGCATTATTCATTTGTGCGAAAAATGTCCCTTGAATCGTAATACGATTATCAACGCAATTTGCATGATTCGTTGTTCTTTTTACCCCTTTAATTTTCTCCTATCCACTTTTTCTCATTGTAGAATATTTCTCACTTTTCCTCAATTCCACCCCTCGGTCCGCTCACTTTGTTAATTCCTCGCCCACTCGAATGACCGGACGGGCATTACGCTACATGGTATAAATATCCTCCGACTAACTCCCTCCCTTTTTCTCTCTCTTGAACAACGAGCGATCTGAGAACAAGGAAGTTTTTCGCGTATCTCGTGCGCAGTTGGGGCCACCGACGGGGCACCGGAAGTTCCTCGGGAATGTTCTCGTTACGACGCCAATGCCGAAGTACACACCGTAACCTGAAACGGGTTGTAACTCCTTGGGGCATAAAATACTCGGTGCACAACGATATACGCCCGTGTACTGAAACTTCAACGACTCTCTTTCCCTTCTATATTACAAGCGCGTTGCACGTTGAAATCGCGTTTCATTGCCAGGAGATGCGGTGTAATTAGCGATAAGCGATTCACATCGATGTAATGGGAAATTTTCCACAGATCGTCATTTTTCTTTGCCCCGAAATTGCCCTGGTTGTGCTCGAGATCTTCATTTTTTGATCATTCGAGCGGACACCTTATTTCCCCGGAAGTCTTTCCGAAGTGGAAATGAAAAGTTTTGCGGAATTTGAAGAAAATAACCGTTGGTCCTTTCGACCGGATAAAGTTCCAGAAAATCTTTTTCGAAAGACTCACAAAAAGACACTTCGAGATGAAACCAAAGCTTGGAACGAACACTGGAACAATCCTCCCTTCCTTTGCCTCCATTTTCCACTTCCACTTCCTCTTCCTCGCTTTTTCACGTCCTCCGCTCAATTCTCATAATACAAATTCAAAAACTCTCTTCCATCAAAGAGTTTCGTTGATTTCTCAGCATTTCCAACAACTTCCCTGCATCGCACAATGGATCTCTGAGCGATCGTGACGTTTCAGAGAAAACTATTGGTCATCGCTAAAAACGGTTTTCATCAACGATGTCACCGCTTCTCCGTCCAATATGAATTTTATTCGTTAATTTTTATGAAGACGAAGAGAAACGAATGAAAATTATAGAGTACGGAGAAAAGAGTGAGAAAGGCAGAGGGAAAGAAAGAAACAGGAAGAACGAAGTCTAATTCGGGATCGATGCGTGCTCGATCCACCGAAGGAAGATCGGGCAACGCCTCCTCGCGAGATTTCGTTTCGTTGCAAAAGGCGTATCCTCGGGCAACGTTTGTCCCATCCTGGAGGAGAACGGCCAAAGACAGAGGAATAAGAAGAAGAGGACGAAGAAAAGGAAGAAGAGTAAAAAGCGGGAGAAAAAGGCCACGGATGAAGATTTTGGGAGTCAAAATTAAAAGCAGGTTCCGTCTCCTTTTACACTGGACTACCGGTATAACGAACAGAACAGGGGTTTATAGCCCCCATTCTGTTCGTTACGGAACGATACTTGCAGCCGTACGTACTTCTCATTGACTCGAACCCTCCCCTCCCAGCTTTTCAGGGATCTCTCTTTCTCGTCGTCGAATCCTCGATGTTGCCCGGGAAGAGGCTCTCTCGGATATCATCCAAAAAGAAGAATTGCACGGATTTGGTTCTAGAAGCAATATCTTCGCCCCGTTCTCCTTCTTGTACGAGAATCCCGTCCCGTTCGTGCACCGGTGAAGATAAATAGGCGTAAGACAATGGAACGCTTGGCCGCTTACAAACTGACTCTTGTTGGCCATTCACTCTCAGGGTGGACGAAAAGAAAGAGGAGAGAGAGGGAGTGAAAGAGGGTTCACGTATGCCGGGGAAAATTTGCATTTGCGTCCCTCCCTCTCGAACCGCCGATAAATCACTTCACGGCGGATCCGAGGAGAGAAGTGAGCCGGGGAAAGACGCGGAGAGAATGGAGGGATGAAAAGGGTATGAGGGCAGCGAGAATTCACTTCCCGCGCGCTTCCATGATGAGGAATTTGCCGTGCGAACTCTCGCATTCGTCCGAACAAAAATACATTTGTCATGAGGCTGTATGTATCAAATGTACAGGCTGTTTCAGGTCAATTTTATCAGAGTCTGACCTCATTGATGAGAAATAAAACATTGAGTTCATTTTTACGATTCTTCCCTCCAAAGACGTATTCTTCTGGCATTTTCGAGAGAATACGTATTGCTATTTTTTGGAAGACCTTTCCTTTAACGAATTATCCTCAATTTTGTTTAGTCATAAGAATTTCAATTGTCAAAAATTCCATTGACATTGAGTTCATTAATTGAGTTGATTAATAAAATTTTTCCCTCGATTCCAAAGATGAATCCTTTTAGATTTCTACCCGAGCCTATTGCTATTTTCTAGGAAACTTTCCCTTGATAATAATCAATAGTCCGAGAACAATCCTCAATTTTATTCATTCGCGACAACCCAAATTTCCTAAAATTACATCAATTTCCCTCGAGTCTCCGACGAAGATCGGATGAACATTTCGAGACGATAATATTGATATTCAAGCTCTTTTTAACATTACGAGGTTATATGCAGTCAGGATTTTCAAAAAATGGATTTCTTAAATTTCATCTTCGTAAAAAGTACATATATTCGAGTATATACCCAGAAAATTTTATGTAAATCCGACAAATGTTTTCCAAGTTATAGGCGTATTGGTAAATCCGTAATTACTATGTGTAAAGTGCTTTTGAAACGGTGAACGCGATTTTTGCAAAACTGTGTTTTTAAAGTCGGTGAGCAAGATTTCTCAGAAACGGTCATAAACGATCAGTTTCATATTTTTAAACAAGCTCTATAAATATAATTTTGAGTATAATCGATCGAAGGTTTTTTTTATTGATAAATATTTTCCATTTTATATATACAATTTGAGACAAAATTTTTCATCAAAAATCGATTTTTTTTTGTGAGAAGCCACCATTTAGATAAAAATAGATATTTTGCTTGTTCCATCGGTCTGATACTGGATTATACCGTAGGTATATTAACGAATTTTTTTTATTTTTTCATTTTCGATTATCCAATCCAGAGATATTGTGCTCACCGCGAGACGCCTTTTTTAGAGGACCTCCCGGAGATCAGCTGTAGCGGCTCCGAGAATCATTATTTTTTTAAAGGAAAAATTTCAAGATAAAGTTAAACGTTACAAAAATATGTATATAAATTTTTGCATTCATAAACTAAAATGTCTTTCCAACAAAAATTCTTGAAAAATCGCTTTCCTTCAACCTCTTGACTCTGCGTAAAACCCCTTAAATCGATTTGTACACTTGTCGCGCAAACGTACAATCCGCGCGTGAATTGGTTTCGGGGAGGACTCGAGCGCACTTCTGCGAGGTGTGCTCGACTTTGCGTTGCTTTTATTCGGTTCCTTCGAGGCTTACACGAGTCCATGCTTCTTCCTGTCTCTGTGTGTGTGTTTATGTGTAAATGTCCGGAGTAGCGCGGAAGATGTTGCGGGAAGATTGGATGCTCGACTGGCTTGGCCCAGACCGCGGGTGAGGATGAAAACCCGAGACACACACAAACAGAAAACGCGAGGAGGAGGCAAGGATGATAAAGTACTCGCGAGGACTTGTAGAAAGAGAAGCGAAACACCAAGAGGAAGAATAGAGAAGAATGAGAGTGGGGGAGGGAAAGGAGGGGAAAGTCGTGAGAGTGTGTACTCGCCATTAACGACTCGTCGCCCATAATTTATGGGCCATTAATTAGGGAACGGATAAAAGTGAGCACTACAAAATTATAGAACAGTCGCGAGCGAGCTCCATGTATATTGCACATTATACATATGTATATGTACTTATATATATACTTGGGTATATATGTGGGACACGTTTTGCATTATTCCTCGACGAAATCTTATAATCTACCTGATCTGGCGTTCAACGTCGTTTTAGCGTCGACGATTGTTGTGAAAGAGTATTTTTTTATTTTATTTTTTCAATTCATAGCTCGACAGTTCCTCTTCATGGGAGATATATCCGAATTTTGCGTGGAAAGATACCTCTTTTTTTGTATTCTTCTTGACGTCCCACCAAGTTTCTTGGGTGTTTATACAACGACGAGGCTCGTTAACTCGATAAGTTATCGATTTACCGATCTTGTTGACACGAGTCCTATTTATCTCTTCACATTCGATTTATAAATACATGCTGTAGGTTTATTACGCATATATATATATGGATGTGTGTATGCATGTTTTTGGGCGAATTTATCGTTTTAACAAAACGTCTTCATCGTATGAAAAAAAATTTTTTAAATATTTTTCCGTCCTGCGTTAATTGGCGAGGATCATTAGGATTTTAGGCATTTTTTGGCGAGCGTCTCTATACTTTTCTTGAGGTTATTCTTGCATAGTGAGAGAATTCGAATTACCCGGAATCGTTTAGTTTAATTATGGGGGAATGCTATTTCAAGGGATGAAACAATTGTCAATGTTTGAGAATGTTTTTCGCAGACGTAATCAATTGTTAAAGGATCGGATTATCGTTATTTTATCAAGTATTTATTCAACTTGTTTCGTAGCAAATTTAATTGGAGAATCTTGAAAATTAACAGAGATATAATAAAATATTTCTCCGTTGGTGTTTAGAATTTGAACTTGAGCTAGACACTAGAATTGGTACAACAATGTCTAACGTTAGAACCAGAATTTTTAATATCTATGCGTGAATGACAGAATGACGGACTTTTTCCATGTTGCTCTTCGAAAGATCCTTCATAAATCAATCATGAAAATTTTTCAGCTACGTTTCAATGCAAAATGTTTTTTCCTGTTCATCCAGAGAAGTCTTATTATTATAATAAAAATTAAGGATAATTGGGAATGGTAATGGGATAATAAATTTCTCGAAGGATACAATGAGCAATCACGAACGTGAAGAAAAACATTGTAAATTATTTTTAAAAAAGACATAAATTATTTTCGTTCCCGGTCGATTCAACGGAAATGTCTTCCGACTTCGATAAATATCTTTCTGCACCAATTGTTGATAAAATCGATTTTATCCAGAATTTATGGAAAAGAACGACTATCTACCAGAAATAATTAAAAGCAAAAAAACAAATTCAGCAAAACAATGAAATAAGCCCAAAATGCTGGGGAAAGGCTCAGGGTGAATTCTTTGATTCTTCGAGCACCCACGGCGATCAACGACGCTTTATTTTCTCATCGCCCCTTTCCGAATCTTTTATTTTTCCGACTTTCGAACAATTTGCTCAAACACGTACGTCAACGGTTGAAACGCGTCCCAAGAAAGAGAGAGAGAGAAAGAAAGGGAGTGAGCAGAAGGAAAGAACGAAAGGGCGAAAGCTCGAGCTCGTTGTTGCGATCACTTGGATTCTATATCGTTGTACGCCGGCAAGTTGAAATTTCCGAGGGCCTTCCGACACAGGGTCGGTGGAAGAGAGGGATCCCGTGGGACTCAAAGATCGCTACACAGCCACAACGAAATCCTCGAGTGTAAATTCCTCGAATCACTCTCTGCTCTCTCTCTCTCTCTCTCTCTCTCTCTCTCTCTCTCTCTCTCTCTCTCTCTCTCTCTCTCTCTCTCTCTCTCTCTCTCTCTCTCCATCTTCTGGATCGTCGTTCTCAAATCGTGGCCCTTGCTGAAGAGAAAGAGAGAGAGAGAGAGAGAGAGAGAGAGAGAGAGAGAGAGAGAAGGGACAAGGGAGCGAATCGTCGAACGTTGGACGATAAATCGTCGATCTCGTTTTCGTGGACGTGTCCTTCCTTGCGGTCCACTCTGGTGAAGCTGCAGCGCGTTGTCGGATCGCCGGATTGCTCTCGGAGAGTCTCGAAAACTCCGTGGCGATCAGACGGCGAGGAGAATAGACGAGGGTTCGAAGGAATACGCGACGAGGAAACGCGGTTATCATCATTCAAAGTTTAAGAGTACAGAGGAATTGCCGTACAATCTCTGGATGAGGAAGACATATTTTTCGGGGACCCGCGAGAACTTCGAATTATGAAAAAATCCATCATTCTAATATACAGTTCTATAGCAAAGTGTCTTAGCTTTGAGTTGTGACAAAGATTTTGGAAAATATCGAAAAATCGAGGGAGTGTTGACGATTTTTGTAAAACGTCCGATCGCAGGGGGCGATCCGAAACGCATTGATTATTTCCTTTCAATTTTTTAGCAATCTGCGTAAGCTTCAATTTTAAAAAAAAATCCTTTTCTTAAAACGTAGTTCTATAGCTAAGTGTCTCAACTTTAAATTAATGAATGAAAAAATTAACTTTTAATTAAAGATTTTGTAAAATATTCAAAACCTGATGGAGTTGTGAAAATTTTTGTGAAGGTTCAGATCGCAGTGGGCGATTCGAAACATTGTTTATTTACTCTTCATTTTTGAGGAGCCCGCGTATACTTCACGTGAAAAAACTGTCTTTTTAATACGAGTTCTATAGCCAAGTGTCTTAAATTTAAATTGCGACAGTTTGGGAAAATATCCAAAAGATGTTGCAGTTAAGACGATTTTTGTGAAGGGTGCGTTTGCAGTAGGCGATCCGACCCGTACTAGTACCTTATTAGCGGGTTCAAAAAATTGAAGTTTTTTTAATTTCATATTTCGACTCCTTAAAGCATCAAAAATCACTCCTTCAAGGTAATAAAACTTCACATATTCCGAGAAATATAGAAAAAAATACGTAAAAAACTTTAAACGCGTTTTTCTCCAAACGACTTTTTTCGCATGGCGGACAGTTAATCTCCGGATTCACTGGGCCGATCATCACCGGGCTTTTTTCACTTGTTTATTTAGGTGTTCTGCGCAGGAATCCACCACTTTTTTGCGAAAAAGTTATCAACCAAAAATTTGGCATCACAGAAAAGATAAAAAAAAAAGGTGGTTTTTCGCACTTTTTTTGAAAGCATGGGCCATTTTTTATTTTTTTTATTTTTTTGCATATCGGTGGTGGATTCTTGTGTAAATAACCTTCCACTTTAACGTGCTTTTTCCCGATTTTGTTTCAGACCTCTCGATCCGGATATTATCTGTCCGCCATGGGACTACTTTTTTTGCGAGGACCGTACTTTGGCGCCCTCCACCAATCACGGACAAAATGACCGGTCAAGGACTCGGGTTTTCCTTTATTCTCCATAAAACGCCTAGTGATTAAAAAAAAGCATGGTGATAGCTAATAAAGAAGCTGAAATAATCTTATTTGAAAATTTGCTTTTTGTGGCCTTCCAATAGGTATTGGTACATTAAAAATTCCCCTTTAAACTCAAAAGCTGTTCATCCGATGCACTTTAAATTTGAACAGAGCCTAGTTCACGACAATTACTATCTGATAACTGGAAGATTTTTTCACATGCCCATCTAATCAAATTTCAAAAAATATCCGGGGATATGAAAAACCCCAAAAACACCATAATCGTGTACAAAAATTGGAGACAAGTACATTTATGAAAGTATCTCCAGTTTAGTCTTCTTACACAACACGCATTGCCAAGCAAATGCAGTTAATTCCTAATGTAACGTTTACTTTGCAATCAAGTGAAAACTCTCAACAAAGAAAAATAATCAATTAAAAAAATAATCAAAAAAATAAAAAGTACTTGGCGAATTCGTTTTTATCGAACTGTTAGTCAAAACTGTTTTTTAGTGCACAGGTGAATACCAGATATACTCAGTGAAAAAACTCGCCAACTACTTTTCATTTTTTTCATGGATAATATCTCTTCGTTGAAAATTTTCACTTGATTTCACTAATTTTGAAATTTTGACCGTGGAAATTTTTCGAATTTTTTAAATATTGGCTCCGTCCTTAAAAGTCATGATTGCAGAGTAGACGTTACATTGGGAAACTACATGTGCTTGGCAATGCGTGCTGTGAGTTACATATCTATTTATTTCACAACCTCTTGTAAGAAGACTAAACTAGAGATACTTTCGTAAATGTACTTGTCTCCTATTTTTGTACACCATTTTTTGTGTTTTTGGGGGTGATTAGGCCACTTTTTGCAAAGTGTTTCCATTCGGTTAAACCTCGGATAAACCTCAAGGTAGTTGAGACGTTGACGTCAGTTGAGGCCTCAATATAGATATAATTTGCTTCATTGTGCAGTGGACAAAATGCTATTAATACAGCGTTTCGTAACTTTTTTTTCTTCAACCAACATCACAAATTAGATTCTGAATACAAATTCTACAAACGATGAATAAAAAAATCATAAACCTAATTATGGATAGGATTTAGTTCATTACGCACCAAACAAAATACCATTTTGTTCAGTGCGTCCACATTTTGACAGCTACAGCGTTCATTCGAAGATCAATGGAAAGAGAAAAAATAACAAACAATACGTATGTTTTAACAAATTTTAAACTGTATATTTTATTGAAAATATTGAGAAATTGATTTTTTTGTATATAGATATACTGTATAAGCAAGGTCCTTCCTGTGTAGAGAGTCAGCTGAGCTCCGCGAAACGGTGAGATTAGGTAAATGTAATTGTCTCGAGTCGCTATCCCGACTCTTGATTCAACTATTACGCTAAAGAAAAATGTTTAATTTCGGGTCCATTACCAGAATCATCTGAACTGTTTGGACATGCGGCGGGATCAGCAGCTTGTTTAAACAATAATAACTTCGTTATTTATCAATGTTTTCGAATAAAAAAAATCCTTAGCCTTCCCAAGAATATGTATCAGTAGTGTGAAAAATCACCAACCTTGATGTCCTCTCGATACCTGCATCGGGAAAAAATCTTCAAAATCGACCTGATTTTTGGGGCCCCAAGCTCAAATTCTTCGAGTGTATCTCAAGGTTGAAATTTTAAGGTCAAATCTCGAAATTCTGTACTCGCGATTCATTCAACTCCATCGTGAAACGTGAAAGGTGGCAAGATTTCATGAAGCGTATGATCACATATTTAGATCGACGTTACCGATAAAAAGTGTAGACGAATGTTCGAAACGTGATTACGAGATGGCTTTGATGGTGCCGGTTCCACCCCCTCGAAATTCATGTACCATCGAGCACAACCGGACTGTCAGGAACGAGATTTCGATAGATGGAACGAAGGACTCCGGAGCACGTGCTTCCAGGACTGAAAAAAAAAGAAACGTCAACGCAAGAGAAAAGAAGTCGAGAAAAAAAGATGGCCCTGCAATGAAACTCAACCGAGATGATATTCCTCCGATAAAAAGAATTAAGGTATCCATCCTGTATGAGGCGTTCTTCCTGAATTCTTTTTCCCCAAACTCGTGTCTTTCATAATATTTTCCATAGTCCCACGATATTATGTTTTTCACGAATTTTCCATCAAACTTTTCCATCTTCCAGCACGTAAAAACGTACCTCTTCGAGAATTCCCTTTCGTGCATTTACAAGCTGGAAAAATTGTGAAATCCCTTTGCATGAAAAACCTGACCGAGTCCACGACGAATGCTTCGTACGAGTTATGTGCGGGCCGAGAATTGCCCCCTGTCGATGATCGTCAAATCGAAATCCGATAAGATTACTAATAAATACCGCGGCTTCAGGATCCACAGTCTCGCGGACCGATGATCGTTCCTCGAGCGAGACACGAGATCGAGAGATCTTCGCGTGGAATGCGTCTCGGAACAGTCCTAATGACTGCCGGAGATCGAACGATCGAGAAGCCACTGGATGATGGAGGAAATGCGAACAGCGAAAAAGTCAAAGTGAGAGAGAAGGAAACAAAGAGCTCAAGTTCAGATCATATCTGAGAGTTGCTGGGAAAGGGGGCCAAGATTCATCGAATGTTTTTGAGTTTCTAAGCTCCATCAAATCTTTTCCTCCTCCTCAGCACTTCCTCTTCAATTTCAAATCGCCACTGTGAGGAAAGTTGTGTTTTGAGCTTCTGTCACCGGACTAGGGATGAATCCTTAACTGCAGTCATTGCATTTAAGCGGCAATAAAAGTTTGATCATTTCGAAAAATTATTCTTTTGAATATTTTGTGAAAGAATATTTATCTAAAAATATTTTGTTAACATTGTGTAAATATCCGAGCAGTCTAATTATATTCTTCTAATTATCGTTCGCCTATATCTTTCTTCAACTTGAAACGCGTTTTCCTCGAAATTCTGAAAACCTCAAAGTTTAATCAAACTCAAACCAGACATCTATAAATCGCGTTTAAACTGGAAGTAAGTAAAAGCTGACATTTGGAATGTTTTTTGTAACAAAGAACAGCAAAAAATATGACTTTTTTCAAAAGATCTCCGTCATTTTGTGATGTATGCATAAATATTGAAAATTCTAGTTCCAACGAGAGCCTTAGTTGCATCGGATCTAGGGCTCTTGAAAATCTTCGTTTCCGATTATTCTTCATAAAAAAAAAGTCGCCAGCCTACTTTTCCCGATGAGTTACGTTTGCCCGCGGTTCTGGGCAATAAAAGTGTATAAAATAAATTTGAAACAATATTCGTGAATACTCGAAGACTATATTTATCAAGCCCCAAAATAATAATATCAATATTCATACCACCAACGTCTAAAAAAAAGGGATGAATTAAAATCAAGGAGTCGAGACATTCCATCAATTGCAAATTCTCAGCAAGAAGGTATGAAAATTTTGATGAGAAAAGGCGTGAAAATAACCTTTGACAGCCCCCGTGTCACCAATTCTTCGATACTCCTCCACAATGTCCCTCCATTTCCCAAACGAGGAACACATTCGTACTCCTCAAATTCCGATCTCCAAATATTGCTGACGATGTTTCTGTCATCAAGAATCAACGACAGGAGGCTAAGCATAAGCCTTGGGTCATCAGAATGACCCGATGACAATCGAATGCTCATCAGCAGGACTCCGAACGGTGAACCAGAAGCTGGGAACTGGCTTCTAGATACAGAGATTTCCCGACATTCAAACGCAGTTTCACGATTAAAAAAACGCATCAAGATTTCCATTCCAAGCGTGGCTTTTGTCCGGTTCGGCAGTGCATATCAGCGCATGCACAATATACCAACAAGATGGAACGTGTTCAAGATCGCTCTGGCACTCGACGTACAGAGAGGTGTTGACCTCGAACGCCTGCGCTAAAACACTTTTTCGTACCTCTCGCATGCACGGCAACGTATATTTATACATCACATACACATATATATGAGGCATTCCACGATATTTCGATCAAAATCTTACCTCGATGATTTCGATTTCCCTCTAAGTATTTTATATTAAAAAAAACATTGAAAACAAATTTCGCAAATTTTTTAAGAATTTTTTGGTCACGCGTTTTTTTTTCTTTATAAAAAAGGAACCACTTTGTAAAATCTGAAAAAATTCAAAGTAATCTAATAAAATATAACTAAATTTTTGGGCTTTGTTCCGAAATAGAGATTGAAATCTGCATTTTGGAACAGGCCCAAAAATTTTGTTATATTTTATTAGACTATTCTGAACTTTTTCAGATTTTACAAAGTGGTCCCTTTAAAAAAAAAATAATAATAATAATAATGGAAGAGAAGCGTGACGAAGCAATTCTGAAAAAATTTAATAAATTTTTGTCCAATGTGTTTTTTTAATAAAAAAATTTAGAGGAAAATCGAAATCATCAAGGCAAGATTTTGATCGAAACATCGTGGAATGCCTCATATATATATATGCAGGACGTGGAATCATGCCCGTTCATCTCAATACACTGGTTTGTTCGATTCAATGGGGAGCAACAGCCGGCGAATACATGACAAACTCGTGTAAATGACGATTCAACACAGACGACGCCAGCAGAGAAGTGGTGGCTCCTTTGCCCCGGGCTTTCCTTTACAGTCGCTCGTGTGAATGCACCTCGTCTTTTTTTTTTATGACGGGAAGGATGGGATTCTGAACCGATCGGGAGGAATAGAACGAGGGGGAGGAGATGGAGGAGGACGAAAAGGACGAAAAGAACGACAACGACACTGAGAGCCACAGGCGGTAAATTCGCTCGGTATATCCGTCCCCAACTCGTTCCCTTTTCTCTCTCGCCGGTAGTCTTCATTGTCGCGGGATACAAAACACCCTCCCAGGATGCATTGTGCCCTCCAGAATCCCTCAAAGACCCACCCAGCTCCTGTCCACACCGTCTCAATGCCCAGGAGTGATGTTTGTTTTGAGTGCAGGTAAGCTCTTTGTTTCTGCCGATGATCGCCGACGCCGCCGTGTAAACCTAAACATACCAAATAAACCCGGCTACATCTTCGGTTCAGGAACTCTGCGTTAATTCCAGGCTCACGCGTTCAAAGGTCGAAGTTTGATTGTGGTGAACTTCCATTCTCACGCGAGGCGAGAGAAAAATAAATGTAAAAAAATGTAAACAATGATTCGACGTCGCAGCGTTCTGCACGTGGTTCTGCAGATTTCGTATATTCGTGGTGCGAATCACGGCGGTGCGATATCGGAACTTTTTAGCGAAAAGGTAGAATAATGTTCATGAGTTAATCGTGTTGATAAATATTCTAAATTCTAATTCCAAATTATATTAAAAATTATATTCCAAATTGTTAATTCGAGTTTAGTTACGTGGATTGAAATACTGTATTTAGATAAGTTTATTGCGCTATTGAGTCCTAAACGAATAATATCCATATACTTATATCGGAAGCCTCTAAAAAAATTCCTAAAAATAACCTTTTTGTTTGAGCGTCCAAAATCCCATAATCTCCCAACTCGGTCCAGTGGTCAGACCGTTACATATTTGACCGTGGACGTGTTTTTGGCCCCTCGATGAGCCCGAAGATACGTTTCTTCATATGCGAGATCCTACGTCGATCCAGGCAGAGAGTCAACGCAACCGAACCGAGGTTTAACTTAGTGGAATAAGCTGAACACGACCCGGTTCGAGTTCCACTCTCATTATGAAAACTAGTGACCGCGAGAAAGAGACAGAGGCAATCCTTTGAAAGTTTCGACAATGAAGAAAGACCCGATGGTCTATTTCCAAAACTCCGTGAATCTGGACGTTCCGCATGATAGTGTACGTGGGGTTCTCCAGCGATGACGCCTCGAAGTGGAAGGAATCCTCAGCAGCCTCTTTGCTCCGCCCTCCCTTCCTAGCTGATGAGGGACAACAGCTTCATCACCGAATAGTCTCGTCATCATCCAAAAATTATGGTCCGACAAATTTTTATGACAAGGAGAAAAAAAGCTTTACGAGTCGTTTACTCCTCGATATTAAAATTATATTCTACTTTCAAGTGGATTTTTCGTTCAGCCTATGTGCAGTTAAAGGGTTATACGCAGTCAGGATTTTCAAAAAATCAAATTTTTTTATTTCATTTTCATAATGTACATATATTTAAGTATACAAACAGAAAATTCATGTCAATCCGACAAATATTTTCCAAGTTACAGGCATATTTGTAAACCCGTAATTACTCTATACGTGTAAAGTGCTTTTGAAACTTTGAACGCATTTTTCTCAAAACTGTGTTTTTTGACTCGGTTTTAGTAATTAATCGAAGGTTTTTTTACCGATAAACATTTTCCATTTTATAAACAATTTCACGCAAAAGTTTTCATCGAGAAACGAAATTATTTTTTTTTAAGCCCCCATTTTGTTGAACATAAATATTTTGCTTGTACCTTCGATCGGATACTAAATTATACCGTATATTAACGAAATATTTTTTATTTTTTCATTTTCGATAAAAATAGGTATATACGGGCTATTTCAAGTTATCTGGATCAACTTTCAATTCCAACCTTCTCGAATATAATCTCTGTAACTTTTTTCATCGTTTTACCGATACTAAAAAGCACTCACCATTTTCGTAGACTATTTATATCAGCCTTTTTTCGTAATTCTTTTCTTGAAACGTAAAAAACTTAGAAATAGATTACTTAAAACATTTTAAAAAATCCGCAATTTTATACCAAAATTTCTAATCCATTGTCCCTGAAATTTTTACACGAGATTTATAAATATATTTTTTGGTAATTAATCGAAGGTTTTTTTTACCAATAAGTATTTTCCATTTTACAAACAATTTGAGGCAAAAATTTTCATCAATTATCGAAATTTATTTTTGAGATGCCGCCATTTTGTTAAAAATAGATTTTTTGGTGATTCCTTCGATTCGATATTCGATTATACCTTGTACCAACGAAATCTTATTTTTTAATTTATCTTGGATGATCCAATCCAAAGATACCGTGCTCACCGCGAGACTCCTTTTTTTAGATGATCTCCCGAAGGCCGGCTACAGCGGCTTCGAGAATCATTATTTTTAATTAAATATTTTAAAATTTTTAAAAAATTTTAAACAAATCAAAGTGTCTTTCCAGAAAAAATTCATGAAACATCGCTTTTTTCGGCTTTCCGACTGCACATAACCCCTTAAGACAACTCGTAACAGCTCTATCGAAAATTAAAAGCCAAACTTTATCCGTCAATAAATAAGCGTAGGTTATGATTGGAGGAAGGATTTGCAAAAAAATTGAAATTTGAATTTCTGGCAGAGTCGTATACAAAACAGTACAATTTCGATCCTTTTTCGAGCGTTCGAATGGTGTTGGCCCTTAAATCCAAGAACGTAAAAACCGTCTTCTCTCTTTATTCGACGCCGTACATCGAAACGTCGAAGACCTCGTAATTTAAGGTACACGAACCGAGTGATACACTTTATGCAAAGCGACTGACCAAACGAGCAAGCGAGTGCCTCGTTCCAGCCATTAAGATTCTTCCGGTGTCCGCGCTGTTCCCCGTTCGTCTTTTTTCTTCCTTCGAACCTCGGCGCACAGTACTGTACAGATTATACGGCCAAACGTGGTAGTAGTTTTGGTTGTCTCGTGTACACGGTACGTCGCTCAATCGTCAAAGACTGCTCTCGGGTCTTCGGGAAAGACAACGACGAGATGACGAAGAAACGAGAAGAGCAGCACAGCGACGGAGGGAAACGTGAAACACAAAAGACACGATGAATCGTCACGGACAGTTTTGACTTTTTCTTGATCCGGCGTGACGCCAAGTGAGACGCTGGCGGTTTTTCAAAAATGAAAACCAGCGCTGGTTATAAGTAAAGTAGAACTGGCTTCTCACACAGGTGCTTGACCCGTTTCTCGCCTGTTCGTTGGACATTTCGGGAAGGCTCTTTCATCGCGTAGATCCCATGAGCTCTCTTGAAATTCCGCATTCTCGAAGCCACGGTGTTCCTTTTGGTTTTTTTCCCGGGTTTTTTTTTCAGTGAGGTCAACGCTATACCGATTCACTGTCAAATTACGAAAATTTCCCAGACGATTCCGAAGGGCTGACATAACCCTGGAATAGTTGAAAAATTAATTTTTCTCCAAGTTTTTTTCTCTGTTCTTTGAAGAATTTGAAAGAAGAAAAAATTAGGAAAATTTCACGTTACTCGATGAATTTTTTATATTTTCGAACTTTTTTCTTTTTTAATCCTAATAATTGTTTTCAATTCAGCATACTATTTGTTGAAAAATCGCATACTCGAGTTTGGAACTCCGTAAAATTGTCATTTTGGAAAAATAAACAAAATTACCCCTCGTCGGACCATTGAACATGGTGCATCATTTTACAAAATGATTCCTTATTTTTGCCGCTTGAAAGAATTTCAATGTTTTTTCCAATATAATCTGCCTAATAAGTCACAAGAACTGTCTGAGAATTGATTTTTCTTCGCGAATTTAATCATCGAGAAAAGTAGCTAGAACTGAACCAAAGATGGCGATTTTCGTTCAAAAAATTGAATATTTATAACATATTTTACATACGGTTAAAGTGCAAAGTATGTTCAGGAAATATATTTATAATATATTTTTTAAATTATATACATTTTATAATACATTCATCTGTCATTTACAGTGGGAATTTCGATATTTCCATATTCGATATCACAATCAGCGACTCCTTGAGAATAGATCTATGCGGATCTCACTTTTACTCAGCAATAAGCTCTCCCCAATCAAGCTCGTTGCGCGATCTCAATATTTCAATCGCCGAACGTTCACGACCATTGAAAACAATCTTGTACGCATATGCCTCTCGTCAGTCGTCACAAAGGTCCACCGGCATTCGTTGCCATCGTCGTCATGATGATCGTTGTGTATTCAAAGCGCAAAATAAAAACTGCGTTGTACACTTTGCGGCTGTACGTACGTATATGTATATTCAAGACGGACGCTCGGGCACGTACTTCGGGGTGTGTGACGTGACGCGCCGCGCCGCGGTCGTGCACAGATGCACGGTAAATTACCGAAGTCTAACTTCGTGGTCGGCGATGTACGTTGAAGAATCTCGTGCGTCGGTCCCGCAATGGCAAAATGAGTGGGCAACGGAGGGAAGAGGGGCGAATGTGGAAGGAAAAGGAGACTTTAACGGGTTATTCGCAGTCAGGATTTTCAAAAACATCGATTTCTTTGGTTCATTTTCGCAATGTACATATATTCAAGTACATGCACATAAAATCTCATGTCAATCCGATAAATATTTCCCAAGCTATTGGCATATTTCCGAAGTCGTAATTATAATTTGCGTGAAGTGCTTTTGAATCTTTGAACGCCTTTTTCTGAAAATTGTGCTTTTTGAGTCGATGAGCAAGATTTCTCAGAAACGGCATAACCGATCAGTCTGTACACAAGCTTTGTAAACTAATTTTTACCGATTGATCAAAGTTTTTTTTTACCGATCAATATTTTCCATTTTATAAACAATCAGAGACAAACATTATCATAAAAAAAGCCATTTTGTTAAAATTCATATTTTGCTCATTGCTTCGGTCAGATACTAGATCATACCTTGTGTCAATCAACAACACCTTTTTAATTTTTTTATTTCGGATGAGCCAATCCAGAGATATCGTGCTTACCGCAAGACGCCTTTTTATAGAGAATCTCCCGGACATCGTTTACACCTGCTTCGAGAATCATTATTTTTTTCAAAGAAAAAATAAAGTTAAAAGTTACAAAAATATGTATATACATTTTTATGTTGATAAATTAAAATGTCTTTCCAGAAATAATTCTTGATAAAACGCTTTTTTCGGTCTCCTGACTGCGTATAACCTCCAAGGGATTTACATGGGTTCAAAAGGATAAAAAAAA
Organism: Alloplasta piceator; assembly: GCA_946863875.1. Taxonomy (NCBI): domain Eukaryota; kingdom Metazoa; phylum Arthropoda; class Insecta; order Hymenoptera; family Ichneumonidae; genus Alloplasta; species Alloplasta piceator. The sequence goes on from OX333071.1 coordinate 79,762,552, forward strand.
ACCATATTTTCATTTTTTCTTTGATACGATACAATTTAATTATTTTATTAGATTTTATTATATATCTATTGATTTCTGATTTTTATTTCACAATTCAACAATATTATTCAAAATTGTACGCATACAAAAGAGCAACGATCAAACGATATGTTATAAAATTTTATTTATTTCGAAATATTTATAAATAAATTTAAAAATATTTTATTAATAAAAAAAACAAAAAAAACCCTCGTTCGATCACCGGTCAATCCTATTTCGAAGAACCGTGCGATATTTCAATGAGATCGGTGCATTAGTTTTTGAGAAATCGTGTCCGACCTGAAAAATAGTGTTTTTAGAAAAAAGCGATCAAAATTCCCAGCTTCCGGCCGGTCTTGCCCAATGATTTGCCACAGGCTCTCTCATCTGGACTTCCACTCCGAATGACTCGATACTTTGGAAAAATATTCTGGACATATTGCACCACTGTATGGAAAAATATAAATGGATTTTTTGATATTTTCAAACCCACGTAACCCCCTGATGCACGAACACCGGAACACGGGCGGTCGCGGTTCGCTCGGATTGCAACGCGAAGCGACGCGCGCCCCAACGAAGGTATCGGAGGGTCGCATCTCCGTGACAAATACCGGCAGGACCTCGCGCGCGGACTGAGATACTATCTTGGCTTCTATACACCGTAGTGAGCACCGGATAAATGATCCCGGCGCATACAATGTGCCTCCCGGCCTGGTTTTAGTCCCCCCTCCGCCGATCCGCTTGTACACGTGTACACACGCGCAGCCAAAAGATTGTACATTGCGCGTGAGCAAAAGGACGAGTCCCAGGACGAGGGAATACGACGCCTCCTTGTGCTCGGTGAAAGTGTCACGAAAACGTGATACCGCGAGGTTCTGCAAAATCACAAGAGCGATTTATAATAAAAAGACACTGAGAATTCATAACGAACGAATTCTCTGCGATTCTTTGACATTACCTTTTCCCCAAATTCTTCGTTTATACTTGAATTTTTTATTCTCAACTTTATAATTGGAGACACGCGCATGATTACCGTCACTTGTTGTATTATATTTTTATCAATTGTTAATAATACTTATTAATAATTGATACATAATACTTATTAATACTTATTAATAATATGAAGTATTATTAAATATTATTAACAATGCTTATTATTTTTCTTTCCTAAAATTACGAAATCGAGAATCCGCAAACGAGTTGAATCACACCCAAGATCAAGACCAAGAGAGAGAAAAAGAGCGAATAAACGTGCGGAAATCTAGCATGATCTTGTTTTACCGGGATTATGGTTAACGGTCGAAGGTTTCCGTATCTCCGTCCCGTTTACTGCGCAGTCGACAACCTCGGTGATACTCGTCAACGGGAACACACGCAGATCCAGTCTCGTCGTCTTCCGGTTAACGCGCGTGCCAAGAGAGACCGGTCTCTCTCTTTCAAAACGCGTCGTATTCTCACTCTCTCTCTCTCTCTCTCTCTCTTCACCTCTCTATCCCTTGATTCTTCATCTATACTCGCTTTCTACTGTCCCGGTGGTCCGGAGGATTTTTGCGTATCTTGAGAAGCAGAAAGAGAGAAAGAGAACGGATCTCCCTGATGGATTCTCGTCGAACTCTCATGAATGCAGGATGACGGAGAGTGAGGAAAAGAGAGAAGAAAAGAAAGGAAAAGAGTGGGAGAGAGATTGAATAAACAGGTGGCGATTGGATAATGAGTCGGGGGAGGGGGATCCTCCCTTTAAAAGGTTTAATTAAGGGCTTAACGAGTTATACGCAGTCAGGAGGCCGAAAAAAACCGATTTTTCAAGAATCTTTTCTAGAAAGACATTTTGATTTGTTAAACTTTTAACTTTATTTAAAAAATTTTCTTTTTCAAAAATAATGATGAGTACGTCAAAATTTGAGACTGATCGGTTATGTCATTTCTGAGAAATCTTGCTCATCGACTCAAAAAGCACAGTTTTGAGAAAAAACGCGTTCAAAATTTCAAACGCACTTTACACGTAGTAATTACGGGTTTACAAATATGCCTCTAACTTGGAAAATATTTGTCGGATTCACATGAAAATTTCTGCGTATATACTTAAAAGTATGTATGCATTGCGAAAATGAAAATTAAAAAAAAAATGATTTTTTTTAAACCCTGACTGCGTATAACCCCTTAAAAGATTTAGTCATAGTCCTCATTTTCTTTGTGCTATTCCGCCTCGACTACATCGACGGGATAGATCGATTAAACTCGCTATTTCAGAGCCACGAAAGCTCCTCCGTTCTCAGAGATACTTTATTTTTCATTGTCACTCTCGTTATGGATTAAATATACACAATAAAAAACGACGTATCTACGTATGTGGAGCAATGAAAGCGAAACACCGTCGGACATGAGCCTGGATCATGTCGTGCGGACTTGTAACAGTTTCAACCGGAGTTTATAACGCGAGGAGCGAGAAGATTTTATCTGCCCAACGTACAACGTAAAGTACATCGAGTTACGTAAATAAATGTGTACGTGTACATTTATCGTGACTCTTGTGTTTGTAAACGACTCCGCGCTTTTTTATTCTCGAGTGCAATTCGATTTAAATTATTTCTGAAATTAGTAACTCTCTTCGAACACTTTTTGCCGTTTGGTATTATGGAATTTTAGATGGATTTAGATAGATATAGAGTTCAGATAGATTTGGATGGATATAGAATTATAGAGTAATTATGGAATTTACGAATTCAGAATTTAATTATAAAATTCAATGTAAATGTAAATGATAATCTTTGTATTTATTCCGTATTTATTCTATAATCATTCCGTATTTATGTATAATTTCCCCCATGAAAATAAAGTTGAGGCGGTATTCTGGTGTAGAATTTTGAAAAAAATCGATTTTTTTTGCATATTTTCAGCGTTTGATGTCTCAAGAATGTACACTCGAAAGGAAATTTATAAATTCCAAATATTAACGGAGTTATAGCAGTAATTAGTGAGGAAATGTAAGTATATGTACTATGAGAATGCATTTGAATATTTATTTAATTATACGTACGTATATTATGTCATACATATTCATTCATTTCATTATTTCATGAAAGAATTACGTATGCGTAATTAAATAAATATTCAAATGTATTTCTGTATATAATTTTTCGAAAACATACATAGTTCTGCATGATCTGGCCCAAAAATAAGGTCAAGACGAAACTTCGATTGGCCGTAGCTTTGCAGATTTTGATCTCGCCATTCTCATTCTGGTCTTAAAAATTTCGTGATTCCCTATAGAAATTTTACAATATTTTTATTTTATAATTCGAGGTGGCGTACTTGCTGAAAAAACGTTTTTTTTTGTGTTGTATGATGTAAAAAAACAAACTTTCATGTGCCCACAATTTTTTTGTTAAATATTAACTGTTTTACTCGTTTTATAACGAACAAGTTTTGTCCGAAGCGTTTTTCGATAGGATCTCGAATTATCGAGATACCACGTGTTTAGGGTAGAGAGTTGGTGAAAAATTCGGATTTTATACTAAAAACGTACGACGAAAAATATCAATACTCGGCCTTAACAAAAAAATACCTGTCTTTTCTTTTTCGGAATACTTTTCGGAAAAAATTTGTCACAATTATTCAAGAGGGTCCGGGTTCGAACGTGAAAATTTCAGCGGGAATACCCCATATATATATATTTCTTCTTGGTCCACAAAGTTTTTAAATTATTCCTGTGAATGTCGCGTCGCGACGACGGCGACGAGGTGATTTAGTGTCTGAGACGGCTACGTTGAACAATGCACGACTCCTGCGCGCTGCAGGGGCAGCAACGCCGTGTGACACCGCAATGAAATATATTCGAGATTTCCGCATAGGTAGGATATTACAACGTAACGCGAGAAAGACGAACGATGGCTTCTATAAAGTCAGATTTTTCGTTCGAGAGAAAAATATTTTCTTTTCTTACGATTTACTTGCTTTTCCTCGTGAATAATTTTTTTTTCGACAAAAACTCTGCCCGATTTGCAATCAGCGGTCAATTTGTCATCGAAATAACTCTCGAAAACGATAAAAATATACACACATTTTTTTTTGCTCATTTTCCGCAACTATTCGGGAATCTCAGAATAGCGAAATTTCAAGTGCTCGTAACTTTAGTTCGGTTTGACCGATTCGGAAATTTCTTTTTCGTACTTGAAGATTATGGCTAAACTTGGAGAATGGCGTTTGATTTATTCTCATAGTTACAGTTTTGTAGAAATGAGAGCAGTTGAAAATCACCGAAATAAATAGAACGGGTCAAATTTGCGAAAATCGGTGGTCGAACTTAAAAAATCTGCCAAAAATTAAAAAATGACTGGCATCGGATGAATCAAGCGGGGTTTTAAAGTTTCAACGATCGCCAAGAGAATGTACGCATGTAAAACCCGAAATTCCACTTAAAAAAAAAAGCTCAGCCGTTTTACCAAAGCGATTAAATTTTCGCCAAAATGGAAAAATTTTCATTTTTATTAATCCTTACGACGATGTATTTTTTCTCACTGAACATGAATCTACCAATAATTTCCACAAAAACTCAATACCTTTGTGAATTTTCATTTTTTTCAAACACTTTTTCCAGATTTTATTTTTTTAAACAATGCTTTCTCCACGGAGTACTTAATTTAAAATTACAATAAAAATTGATCATTATTTCAGAATGAACATATATCCCTGAAATATTTATGAAGAATAAAAAATTAGAATAAATATTTTATTTTCATTTCAGTGAAGTAAATAAACAAAAAAATTCTTTCGCGAAGCATTTATCGCATTATTTAAATTTCGTGTTGCTCTGATTCAAAATCAGGAGAAAAGATAAAGAATTTTAATTCTATTTTCAAGAAAAAAACAATTAAGACCGCATTCGATCAAGTTTCAATTTCGAGTATCAAAAAATCTCCTTTTTTCCAATTCGATGAAGCACGACGTCCCAACATGATTAATAAAAGAAGAAACATATTTTTAGATCGAATTTCAATGAACACAATCGCGCGTGTTAATCCAATCGTTCAATGAGGCGAAAAATAAAAACGTCTCCCACGTACTTGTCAGGAGGAAATTCGGTGTTGCTTCTTATCGGACTATGTAAATTCGTTAACCGTAAACCTATATCGGTTGTAGAACATGAGAGATCGCGGACACGAAGAATCATTTTAAACGAAAGGAGAGAGATCAGTGACGATCGGCTTGGCTCGAAGAGCCGCTTCGATATTTTCTCTGATGCGAGAAAAAAGGAGCTGAGAAGAAAAAGGCTCGTCGAAGAAGAAACGATGAAATTCCGACGGGAAAGATCGATGTAATTTCCCAGGATTTCGAGGCATCTCTTCAGGCGATTCTCTCCCATCCTTTCGCTAATTTTTTTCCACCTCTCTCCACCTTCTTCCGATTCAATTGCTGGAACCGGACGACGAATCACCGTCGCTGTCGTCACTCAATCTTGGCTCCCTTATCTTGTGAACCAGAGGCGCTGGTCTCATTGTCATCAGAACGTAAGTGCCGCCCGGGGTTTTCTTGATTTTTCCGAGTGACGATCCAACCTTGAGAACGTCGATGATTGCGCGACGGGCGTTGCTTTCGGACATTCGCGAATTCCTCATTACGTAACGAAGAATAGCGCCAAAAGTTGCGCCATCTTCGGACGATATTGCCGGAACATTCATTATTTAACCACGAATTAATTAATTAATATATTTTAAGAGTCCCGACGAGCGAACGAAAATGATACGATATCTTGAAGAGACTCGAAATTTGGTTAGCTTCTTTTTGACATGGAAAAATTGATGGGGAATTGGAGACAAAACAAAACACTTTGAGGCTATTTGAAAAAATTTAAAAATAATTGAGAAACACAATTAATTGAAATAATCTTTATTTAATTAGAAAATATAGATACAATTTTTTTTTAATTTACCACGTTTTTGAAACGGAATGAAAAGTATTAAATAATTTCTCTAAGCTTCATGCGGAATAAGACCACATGCAGATTTCAAACCTCTTACAGATTGAATCCAAATGCAAAATTCCACCCGGGCAGACATTCAAGAAAGCAAGTTGATAAAAACGTGGTGGTAATAATAATAATAATAATAATAATAATAATAATAATAATAATAATAATAATAATAATAATAATAATAATAATAATAATAATAATAATAATAATAATAATAATAATAATAATAATAATAATAATAATAATAATAATAATAATAATAATAATAATAATAATAATAATAATAATAATAATAATAATAATAATAATAATAATAATAATAATAATAATAATAATAATAATAATAATAATAATAATAATAATAATAATAATGATAATAATAATAAACACCAATTCCTTTCTTCAATTAGACAAAAATGACGATTAAGCGAAATAATTTGAATTTGGTTGGAACAAGTTCTACGATTACTTGAACAATTTTTTATTTCATTGGGAAGAAGCCCTAATGAATGAGAATTAATCAGAATATAAGAGTAATTTCAATAACGCAAAAAGTTGCGTCATCCTCGGACGATAAAACCGGAATGTTTATTATTCAATTACAAATTGAGAAATAATATTTTTTTAAAGTTCCGACATGACGAAAAAACGAAAATTTCACAGTCTCGAAGAGACGTGAAATTTCGTTTGCTCTTTGTTTGCAACTGATGGATCGAAGGAGAATGGAAAAAAAACGTTAATGTTATATAAAAAAATAAATAATCAATAAATAAATAAAACTCAATCGAAAAATACAATTAATCAAAATAATTGTCATCCTATGAGGATAAATCACAATTAATTGAAATAATCTTTATTTGATTAGAAAAATGACAATTTTTTAATTCGATCGGACAAAAATTACAATCGAGCGAACTAAGCTGAATTTGATTGAGACGAACCCTACGATTACTCGAACAAGTTGTAATTTCATTGAGAAAAAACCTCAATCATTGGAAATTTACCGAAATAAGTATAATTTCTTGCGTAGTGTAATTTTCGATACGGACAAATTGATGAGGAATGGGGGAAAAAAAAGACTCAGTGGGTATTTGAAAAAAAAATTTAAAATTAAAACGACACTAATACGCGATGATTAAAGTATAATTATTTCATCGTGACTCGGCTAATATGGAAAATATATAGCCGAGCTTCGAGACTTCACGCTATTATACGCGTCATGCGCTTCACCGGAAGATTTTGCGACAAACCGCTAGACCTCTCTGCGTAACTTATTTTCACCTACATTAGGGTGTTTAAAAGTTGCAATTCAATTTTCAGATTCGATCGTCGATCGAGATTTTTGTATTTTCAGATTAAGAAATCTCAATGCTAATGCACAATGCTGGAAAAGCATTCAATTTGTGAAAATGGATATTCTGCTTTCGGACTTTTTAAAGTATTTAATTTTTCACGTGAGAAATTGTGAAATAATAAAGTCATAAAAACAAAACAGCAGAGGAAGCGAATAATTAATTAAAAAATATTTCACACCAATGATGATAATTAAAATTTTTTGGGGATTTTTTAATTTAATTTTCAAATTGTTGCCCTTATGAAATTTTTTTGATGAGAAATAGTCGATAAATAATAAACAGGGGTGTGGATAAAACGACAAACAGAGGATAAAAAAATAAGAATATAAATAAACTAAGAATTTTTTTCAATAGTAATGAGGCAGAAGTAAAATATGTAATAATACATAATATAAAATTTAAATTTGAGGTAAGTGATTAATGAAATAACAAATAAAAATTAATTTCAAACATCAGTAATTCCAATTCAATTTTCCAAAAATAAATATTTTCTTCTTTTTATTAAACTTAAGATTCTTATTAAAAAATCACAAAAAATGAAAATAAAATGAAATCTTATTAAAAACAAAAGACACACGAATAAACACGTGGAATTTCGCAAAAACGCAATTTTTCTAATTTCCACACAATCGAGGCATTTTTTAGCACAAGAATATTTTTCTACTTTGGCAAAATGCAAGGAATCTCAAGGAGCAGCGAGACTAAGAATAGAGTACAATTTTGAGGCACGCTAATGTATTTATGAGCAAAAGCGTGTCGAATCGGGGTAGCTTCCCTCGTTACCGAGTACACAGAAGCCGACTAATTGGATTACGCTCCGACGAGTGTGCATTGAGAAAGAGAAAAGACAGAAAGAGAGGGGGCGAGATCGCTCGTGAGCTCGAGCAGGAATTCCCGTCGTCGACAAAAAGGTAAGAGGGTGACCTGGCGAAGATCAGTCTCTGAGCGTGGCGGGGACTGCAAGAAGAAGCGGAGGATATTAGTCGTAGCAAAGGCAGATCCAGCTATAAGGAACGTCGAGCCAGAGATAAAAGCCAGCAAGACAGAAAGATAGAGGAAAGGAGGGGAAAAAACAAGAGCGCAAAACGCGGTCTTGTACGATGGACAAAGCGCAAATATCAACATATACACGTATAATGATGTATATCATTATACGTGTATATGTGTGTGAGGGAGCGAGTATGCGCACGTATATAGACTTTATGGGTCGTATATTAATCCCATAATTGAGATATGGTGGGTTCGAGCGAAGCCGGTGCAGCACGCACGAGCACGCGAGATCTTGCTCTCTTTTATTCTCTGTGTCGCTCACGCAATGAGCCGCGGGCAATCCGTACAATCTTGGACAAGAAAATCCAAAGGGCCATTATGAGACTCGATTGCCAGAGAGACGAGAGAGTTTCATCCCTTGTACAATTGTCGAGCTTCATTTGCTTTTTTTAAAATTCAATCTTTAATTGCAGGTCTATTTTTTGTTTGTTTTTTTTTCTGGTAAGGGGCCGGATAGGGGTGCGTTTTATAGATCGCCAAATGTTATCTGGCTTTTTGAAGGTTTCCGCCATTATTCCTTTTTTTAGGACTGATTTTTATGCTCGTTTGATAATTTAATCGTTAATTAATTTTCGTACCCACAGCACTTGGAAAATAACGATGATAACTTCGGAAAACGATGTTTCAACTTGAAGCAATTGATAAATATCGAAAAATCATCCTATCTCGATTAAGGGAGTATTCTGGTCTAGAATTTTAAGAATCGATCAAGAGGTTTGGTTTAAAAAAAAAAATTAAAATGTTTCGCAAAAAAATTGCAAGTTCTCTAACTTTTGTAATTTTGCATCTATCGAGCGGCGTTATTTTGTAACGGCGGTACATTCAATGACAACGAAAAAAAAATACTGAATTTTAGAAAAACCGCTCGAGAGGTTCGGTTAAAATTTTTTTTCGAAACTTTCAGTTACAATACGTGCTTGGAAATTTATCGGGTATATCCCGATAGCTTCGTTGCCTGGTAACATGCGTGCCAAGTTCGGTGGATCAAAATCCCAACCGCGAAGCGCGAGAGATTTTGTGCCAAACTCCACATGCGTGTCACTAGACACGGAAGCTTTAAGGAAATAGCCGATTAATTTCCAAGCACGAGGGGTATTCTTTTTTTTAATTTGTATCGGATACTATAAAAAGCTTGCAAGCGTGTCAGCCAGCACACCCCTTTTTTAGCCCCAACTATACCAGCTTGTGACTTATTAAATTTTCATTATTTTTTTCAAAATGTTTTTCCTTTAAAATTATTGTCGAAATATTAATAGATATGCTGTACAATAATGGTGAAAATATAGATTTTTTTTTTATTGAGTTCGACAAAACGCTCAAAATGTATATCTCTGGTTCAGAATGCCGCCTTGATCGAATGGCATTTGAAGCTCAAATAATAACAAAGAGGAGTGCGGAGTGAGCCAAGACCCGGCCGAAAGTTAAACAAAAAATTATAACGATTTTAGAGTAACTAAAAACACTAGAACCGATTAAAAATTGACTAAACCAAAATGATTGAAATAAAAGTTTTAAAACAATTCTCTAAAATTATTCGAAACTTCACACTGAAATAAATTAAATTAAAAACACAATAATCAGAACGATAAATGATACAAGTTGAACTTAAAACGTGACAACCTGAAATATGAAATTTAGGAGTACCAAAAAATCTTCTGAATTAAGAGAATTTTTTTGTTTACTTATTCAAAGTGATTAAAAGCTGAGAATATAAAAATTGAAATAAAAAAATTATTAATAATTAATTATTGGATTAATTGTTATTGTTTTCATATTTTTATTATCATTATATTAGTCACAATTTTTTTCGCGCATCCCTGTGTCAGATTCTTCGTATAAACATGATACATCTGCCTGCATCGATATATATTTTAATCGTGTTCCATCCCGCTTCTTTCGTCATAAACTTGTCTCGTGAATGACAACGGCGACAAGGATGATGATGATGATGACGACGATGATGATGATGATGATGATGACGATGAAGGATCGAATGATGAAAAAACGACGGAGAAGCAACTGCGATCGCAAAAGAGAGAGAGAAAGAGAGAGAGAGAGAGAGAGAGAGAGAGAGAGTAACTGAGCAAAAGGACGCCGACATCCTGAGGACTGTTGCACGCTTTTGCTCCGATTGACCAGGAGCTCCCTACCCGCGACGCGAGGAAGAAGCATCGACTCGAGTTTCTTCACCATCAACGCCGATACACATTTACAACTCTACCGGTTATTACTCCATCCTATATAACCTCCCGACATATACAACCCCAACGCGATTGAAATCTAATAAAGCATCTTCATTAGACAACAACTCTACCTTATAACATCTCTGCCAAACAAGAACATTTCAACACCTTTACCGAATAACAAACCTCTATATTCATGGAGGTAATCTCGACCGAATAATAATCGACACACTTACAGCTATGATAGTTATTTTTCTACCAGAAATACATGCCTGATACTTGCTATGCTGATACTTGTACAGTGCTCCCTCTCTATGATATCAAGGTCGGGGCTAAAAAATATCATACGGAGGGACCCCACTTTTTTACATAAATGGCGGAGCGTAGTCACCTAGCGCACATGCTCGGCTTGAAAAGTGCGCGAACTATTTGAACTGGAAAAAAATGTTTTCAATAATAACAATTGTTTAATTGTAATTTCCCGTATTAAAGGTATTTACTTAATCGAAAAGGGTGAAATAGCTATCAGGGCGAAGATAAAAACAATTTTTTGTAATTTTTTAAATCAAAATTAATTATTAGAACGACTAGCGTAAATCTGAAAGACGGTTAGTAACTGCCTTATGAGTATACATTATGCGAAATGGATAGTACACGAGGCTTCCGACATCAGCGCATGCGATCTGCAAAAGAAACTAGAGAAGGGGACCACCTTCCCCGCCAATTAGGGTTAATGAAATCATACGAAGGGAAATCATAGGGAGGGAGCACTGTACCAAATAATTTTAATATCTCTATTAGATTAATTTTGAGCAGTTTTTTTATTCCTCTGAGACCTCAAAACTTTTCTACAAGACCGATATATTTTACGGTAGAGTTTTTATTTCATAGAGTTGTTATGATCGCTGATTTTCATCTCATCAGTCACAGTTTTCAGGTAGAGAAGTAAGCTGGTGGAGCTTCCAATGTTGTGAGAGTGAGAGAGACGGAGTCCGGACGAAGTTCCGGATGCGAGAACCCCAATGGCGCGCAATATACCAGCTCGAAACACAAGCTCGACGATATAATTAGTGCGCCATCGGCGGGATAGCCCGGTATACGTCGCTCGGCTGTCGCTTAAGTTACGACTCGATTCGCCAGAACACCCGGTTGTACCTTGTTACATCCCGACATTTTTGTAATTATATTTTTCTATTTTATTTTCCGATCATTAATGATTTTGAGATATCATCATTTTTACTATTTTATTATTTTAGTCATTGTCAAATTGATTTATAATTTCGCTCTCGTGAATCGCTCTCACGAAAATACGAGCCGCGCGATCCGGTGCAGTTAGATTAGAAATAAAAATTGCATTTCGCGAATTGTGGCCTCGATCGAATTTCTCGGCGACGTTGCGATTCGCGACCGTGGGATGCGCCGACGGACCAGGACTCCACGCACGGAACAGTTGAATCAGGGATTTTTGCACGTAGGACTGAAAACAGAATCCCTACAAAGAATCCCCCAGAAACCCTCCTTTTGCTCAGGAGAGGGAAATATTCTATTCTTCTTTTGAGTCAATAAAGAAATTATATTCAAAATCAGTCTCAGATAAAACTCGGTAGAGTCAACACCGGGATCTCGGACTCCGGGTTTCCCTTCGTCCTCCCTGCACCGCGTCTGTAAATCTCATCCGCGTGTAGGCGGGATGAGTATCGCATAGTGGGCTATTGCGTCGAGGGAAATTCGTGAAAAACTATATTATTATTCGAACTGTCTTTTGGCTGAAATTATTAAATATTTGTGACGCCGAGTGTCTCTTCGTCCTCCCTGCGCCGCGTCTGTAAATCTCATCCGCGTGTAGGCGGGATGAGTATCGCATAGTGGGCTATTGTGTCGGGAGAATTCGCGAAACTAATATTATTATTCAAACTGTTTTTGACCGTGCACAGTAGTGCAAATATTAGTGCAATTAAATATTCAAGTTATTAACGATAAACTGTTTCGTGCGTGTGAGTGTGAGGAGTGGGTCAGCACGAGTGAGTAGCGGGTGTGTGTGTGTGGAATTTAGTTTAGAATTTAGGGTAATTGCGCGTGGAATCTCGGTATTCCATATTGTTGATTCGCTACGACTAATAAAATTAAGAGTTATTTTAAATTGTCCTTTTTTTGATATTTTATTCGAAAACCTAACGATCACCCATCTCGCGACGGGAACGGGCCTGTATAGGACGGGGCAAGGCGGCCCAAAAATTCAACGACGGTAAGTCGAGCGGGGAAAATATAACCCCGCGTTACGTCTGTACGTAACAACCTCGATCGAGAAAAAAATATATGTAAAAAAAATGACTACCATACGGGTACAGTGATGTACTCGGGACTGCACGTGATGATGAGAGACTTTTTCTCCACCTCGGGAATGTAGTCGGGATTTTCCAAAAATCGATTTTTTTTTCATTTTTGTAATGTCCATATATTTAAGTATGTACACAGAAAATTTCATGCCAATCCGACAAATATTTTCCAAGTTATAGGCATATTTGTAAACCCGCAATTACTATACGTGTAAAGTGCTTTTGAAACTTTGAACGCGTTTTTCTCAAAACTGTGTTTTTAGAATCAGTGAGCAAGATTTCTCAGAAATCTTGGCTGATCGGCATAACCGATCGGTCTTAAATTTTTACACTAATATTTGCATAATATTTATATAAATATTTTCCATTTTATAAACAATTTAAGGCAAAAATTTGCATAAAAAATCGAAATTATTTTTTGAGGAGCCACCGTTCTGCTCTTAGAGAAAAGATTTATCTGATTGTACCTCTTCCTATGAATAGTGGCCTAATAAATCTCTTATTAAGCCGGTATTTCAATAAAATTTTATTTATTTCAAATAAATTTATTTGAATCAAATAAATTCTTTTCCTGGGTGTGTTAAAAATAAAAATTTTACGTATACCTTCGATTAAAAACTATATTATACCTTGTGTTAACGAATTCTTTTATTTTTTTTTCATTTTGGACGATCTAATGCAGAGATATCGTGCTCACCGCAAGACGCCTTTTTTCGAGAACCTCCCGGAGATCGGCTACAGCGGCTTCGAGAATAATTATTTTTTAAATAGAAAAAACTCAAAATAATGTTAAAAGTTACAGAAATATGTACACTAGTTGAAACAATGAAAGGAACGAAAAAATTGCCTAAATTTTTAGTGGTTTTTAACAATGCTGTATCTCAGTCAAAAATGGTCCAATCGAGGTCTAAAAAAAAGCATTTTGAAGCTTCAAGTTTCTAGTTTACGGATAGTTTACAGATAGCAAAAAAATTTGCGAAGCTACAGGCTGCACGCAATCCTGAGAAATACCGGGAAAAAAAATGTTGGCAAATTGGTATCACTTTTATTTTGGCTGCAATTATTTGGAATTTTTTTTTCCAGCTAAACCATTGGATGGACAGCTTGTTTATTTAGCTTTAACTTGCTTTTTTTGAGACCTCACTGCGACCATTTTTCGCTGAGATTTCGGATTTTTAATGAAAAAAGATCCCTTTGTGTTTGACCATTGCTATCTCAGCAACCAATGATCGCACGGAAATCAGAAGAAACGTTTCACAAACTTGAATTAATGCTCTACAAGGATTGACGATAGTTTTTTGAAAAAACAAATTTTTCTATCCTTTCCATGAATTTGAAAAAAAAGGGCTATTTACGGTTTTTTAGAAAATCAACGGCCAAAAAATATTGACGAAACGACTAATGTTGAGAGTGACTTTTACAGCTCAATATACCCACAAAATCCGTGTAAAGTTTTAATTCGATCTATCGAACGGTTTTTTTGTTTCAAGCAATCAAATTTTTGAAAAAAATTAAAGGATCACGTTTGTTGCCCCTTACCGGTAATCATTATTAAAATGAAGAAAAGATAAAAAATTTCGCGGATTTCCCGCATTTTTATCGCAAACAACGTTTAAATTTATGGAGAAATTTTTTTTTTTTAAATGTTCAAATTTTTGTTTGAAATTTTTTTGAAATTTTTTTTTCCAAAAAAATTCAAGGATTATGTTTATTGCCCCTAAACACTTTATAATCATTATTAAAAGAAAAACAAAATTTGTTTGAGCTTTTTCCGCATTTTTATCGCAAACAGCGTTTAAATTTATGGAAAAATAATCGACATCATAATTTTCAAAGAAAAAAAAAATTCTAAAATTCTTTGAAATTTTATTTTCCGTATATTTAAACGCTGCTTGCCATAAAAATGTGAAAAAAGCATAAAAAAAAATTTTCCACTTTAATAATGATTATGACGTTTAGGGGCAGAAACATGATCCTTTAATTTTTTGCAAAAATTTGATTGTTTGAAACAAAAAAACCGTTCGATAGATCAAATTGAAACTTTACAGGAAGTTTGTGGGTAATTGAGCTGTAAAATTCACGCTCAACATTGGTGGTCTTGTCAATATTTTTAATTTGGCCGTTGATTTTCTAAAAAACCATAAATAGTCCTTTTTCTCCTGTTTTTTCAAATTCATGACAAAGATGGAAAATTTTTTTTTTTCAAAAAACCATCGTCAATCCTTGTAGAGCATTAATTCAAATTTGTCTAACGCTCCTTCTGATTTCTGTGCGTTCATTGGTTGCTGAAATATCAATGGTCAAACACAAAAGAATATTATTTCAACAAAAGTCTCACACCGAGAGAAAAGTAAGGCATAGAAATATATTTATGGTTATACGAACAATAATTTGTTGTTCGTAGAACCATACTGAATGTAGCATTAACCATACATGAATGTAGCATTAACCATAAATATATTTCTATGCCTTACTTTTCTCTCGGTGCAGTGAAAGTCTCAGTGAATCTCAGCAAAAAATGGTCGCAGCGAGGTCTCAAAAAAAGCAAATTGAAGCTAAATAGATAAGATATCCGGTCGATGTAATGGTTTAACTGAAAAAAAATTTCCAAGTAATTGCAGCCGAAATAAAAGTAATACAAATTTGCCACATTTTTTGTTCTCGATATTTCTCAGGATTGCCCGAAACCTGTAGCTTCGCAATTTTTTATTTACCGAAAGATCTAAAAACTAGACACTTGAAGCTTCAAAATGCTTTTTTTTAGACCTCGATACAGCATTGTTAAAAACCACTAAAAATTTAGGACATTTTTATGTTCCTTTCATTGTTTCCACTAGTGTATATAAATTTTTACGCTAATAAATTGAAATGTTATTCGAAAACAAAATTTTTGAAAAATCGTTTTTTCCGACTTCGTGACCACGTACCGGAACCCCTTAAGGGGTAACATGGTTTTGAAAACTTCAAAACAACCATCTTTTTTATTTTTCTATCTAATAAGACAATATGTCTTTTTACCGAAGTTTCAAGTCATTCGGAGTAAAAGTTTAAGGAGGGAATGAGCCTTTGGAAATTCCCCTCACCAGATTAGACCGCCCGGGAGCAACTTTTAATGGTTTTTTCTAAAAATACTATTTTTGGAGTCAGTGGAGACGATTTCTCAAAAACTAATGCACCGCGAACTTATTAAAATTTTGCACACTTCTTCAAAACAGCATTGACCAGTGTTTTAATGAAGGTTTTTCTTCGATTACAACGAATTTTACAAGATGTAATGTAAATTGTACCAAAAATTGTACTGTATTGTATACAACTCTGCCAAATATTTAAATTTCAATATTTTTTTCAAATCAAATTCAAATTCAAAATTTGTGTTTTTTTTTTTTTTAATTTCAGACAAAGCTGTCATGAATTATCCTGACCACCACGAAGACACTATATTTTTTAATGAGTCTCTGGAAACCAAATTTACAAAATTTTTCAACAAAAATTTACAAAAATATTGTTTGAATGTTGCTCTTTTATATGCTTACAATTTTGAGTAAAATTATTAAATTATCAAATAAATTTAATAAATCAATAATTTTATAATGAGAATTGAATGTAATAAAATTCATAATTATGGAATTTTATTATGTTAACAAAAAAAAGAGGAAATATGATTTTTTAACCTTCGAAACCCATCCACCCATCCACTCAAATCATTATCTTGTCAATCGTAGAAGCATTGATTAATTTCCATCGTGATTGAAAAAAAATTAATATTATCAAGATTTAAAAAAATCAATATTATCATTATTCAAGAATAAAAATTAATTATTATCGATACATCCGGATATTTTTTGCGTATATCGATCAATGACGAGACACGAGAGCCAATATTTCTTCGCAACCACTGTAATTAGTTCGAAACTCCAGGAGCTCGATCAAAAAGTCATGACGATTGTGTGTGTCCACTGTCTCTCGATTATATATAAAATCTACGTCGAAATTTATTCGAGTACGATCGAGAAGGATAATTAGCGGGCAATCAGAAATCACCGGGATTCTCCCTCTCTCTTCTCCTTTCTCGCTTGGCGCTGTCGTTTAATTTATCACCGAGTATTTCGCGGCGGTACTAAAAGAGAGAGACAGAGAGAGAAAGAGGCCCAAGCCGCCGATTATCATCAGGTGAGACTAACACACGCAGACCCAAAAATATAAGAGCCTTTCTACTTTATAGCGTCCTCGCGCGAAATGAAGATCGATCGACATCTCGCATCGTTTGCCATGCAGCTGCACGAAAATTAAGTAATCGTTGCTATAAATCGATGGAAGAAATACTAGAACGAGTACCTTGCTCAGAACGTTAAATTTTTATTTCACCGACCAATTCGCGAGATCTCGCCAAGCCTGGAGGTGCAAAAAAATCCAGTTAATTAGAATATCTTTGAATTTATTTTCGATTTTTTTTCACTCTTGATGAACCTTTTTTCATAAGGGAGTCTATTTTTTTAATTTTTACCTCAGTCTGACGAAAAATTCGCGAATGGGAAAAAAGTTCATGTTACAATGTAATTATTATTATTTAATTAATTATTTATTTAATCAAATTATATTTTATTATTATAATTATTTAATTTATAATAATAATTTATTTATTTATTTTCTTTTATTCTTGAAAGTGTCAAAAAAATAAAAAAATAAATAAATGAATGAATGAATAAATAAAAGAGTAAATAAATAAAAACTTACTAAGTAACTGAAAAAAATTAAATTAAATTAAATTTTAAAAAAGTTAGTTAGTAAGTTTTTTATTTATTCATTTATTTATTTGTTTGATTATTTGTTTGATTATTTGTTTGATTATTCGTTTGATTATTTGTTTGATTATTTGTTTGGTTACTTATTTGGTTATTTGTTTGGTTATTTGTTTGCAAAGTTATGCAAGATTCAAAATTTCACAATTTTTTAAATATCTGCAAAAATTATTATAGTTACGAAAAAATCGTTCTGGATTCGTCTCGAAGAGTATACTTGTGGCTACGAAAAAAAAATATTCCGACATTTTTTTTTAATGATGAATTTGGCGAATTTTGAATTTTCAAAAATCTTGAAAATCCACGATCAACGTTTAATTTTTGGTTCAATTTTTTTTATATGATACCTTGTACTGATCTTAAAGAATCCTGAAATTTTCAGAAAGATATTTTTTGTTTTTTCAAAAATATGAATTTTTGAATATTTAAACATCATGTAAAACCACGATCAACATTAAATTTTTGGTGAAATTTTTTTTATACAATACCTTGTACTGATCTTAAAAGATCCTGAAATTTTCAGGATGGCGTTTTTTGTTTCAAAAATATAAATTTTTGAATTTTGGTTAAAAAAAAATATTTTTTCTACCTCTCAGTTAAGTAAAGTTGAGCAATCAGATAGTTTTGTAATTTTGAGCAGTAAAAAAAGTAAAAATAACAATATTTTGGTTAAAGAAATTTTTTTTTACCAAAATTCAAAAATGTATATTTCTTAAACAAAAAAATACCATCCTGAAAATTTCAGATTTTAAGATCAGTACCAGGGTTGCAAAATTTTTAATGAAAAAGTAATGCATTAACCATTACTTTTTTAATAGCTAATAATTTCCATTGACCAGTAAAATTTAATGGTTAATGAAAATTATTTTCATTAACCATTAAACCTTAATAATTATTTTCATTAACCATTGAATTTTCATTAACCATTAAATGTCAATGGTTAATGAAAATACAAATGCATTACAAAAAGTAATGCATTACTTGCAACCCTGCCCATCGTCTTCTTCTTCCTCTGAGGAGAAAACCGAATGATCGATCTTTCTGCTCTTTGCGAGAAATAATCGCGCTCAAAAGTGGTTTTTGCACGAGGATAGTTTAACCTGCGAATGTTGCCGCGCCATTTTGTATTTTTGCTTCATTTTCCTTCCGTTAACGGGAGGAAGGATTGGAAAAAAGGTTCAACGTCTATATTCCGGCAACTCCGTCGTCGAGGATTTTGTCGTAGAGAGACGAGAGGAAGCTGCGTTTATATAAATAAATACAGATTAAAGCGGGGGAAAAGAAGGAAAGTCCGGTCCGAAGCGAGTCAGGCCGAAGGAAACATCATCAGGATGTTGGTCCACGAGGATGAGAGGGAACCGTTTATAATAAGGCAGCAAAAATAGCGTCGAAGGGATGCGATGAAAATAGTGGAGTTTCTCCGCGAAGAGCGAGCGTTTTTTTTCTTCCTCTTTTTTTCGGTCTTCCGTTTTCTCGTACATTTGTCTCTCGGCGCTGATGTTGCTGCTGCTGTTGCGAGAGATCGCGAGAAAAAACAAGACGCGCAGGTGATACCACTTCGTCCTAATTGAAGGGGAGGGATTGAACGAAGAGCGGAGGCGAGACGAGGGAAAGAGCTCTCGGTAAGCTTCGGTAACGTATAATTATCGGTTAGAAGGAGCCCGAGAATGTTGCGGCCCGAGCGAGAATAAAGACATTATACCGCTGGTTTCTTTCGTGTTGACTCACTCCCTCTCTCCCTCTCTCTCTCTCTCTCTCTCTCTCTCTCTCTCTCTCTCTCTATTCGTCTTATTTTCCCGGTATTCAACTCTCTCTCTCTTCTTTTATTCGCATTGTTTTGTTTTCGTCTTGTTTTAATTAGCTCGCGCGCTTCTTCAATATAGCGTCGCCGAAGGTCAACGACGAAGTGGAGACCGAAAGCCGCCATCTTGAAACGCAGGAGTGGAATTTGAAGAAATACGAAATAGTTCCGCATCTTCAAATTTTCAAATTTTGAGGAATGTAGGAATGAAGTTTAACAAAATTGTGAAAATTCCGCATTTATAAGTTTTCCATGATCTTTGCGCGTGAAATTTGTACGAACTTTCTTTAATTCTTCGACATCTTTGGAACGAAAATTAGGTTGAGTAAAGAATTTAAAAGCACGTCGAATTGCATCGAAGAAAACCATAAGACCGCTCTTGTTTTATTTTCAGTTTTTTGTTTGTTTTTAGTTATTTTCCATTTTCACTCGCGTACGATCTCAAGATGGGGGCCAAGGAGGAGGGTGGTGGCAAACGAAAGACCGGAAGTCGCCATCGTGAATCGTAGGGATAGTGTTTAGTAAAATCGTGAAAATTTCGCATTTACAAGTTTTCCATCGTTTTTGCTCATAAAACTTGTGTAAAATTTCTTTTATTCTCCGGAATTTTTGGAACTAAATTAGATTGAGCAAGGAATTTGAACGCAGGTCGAATTGCAGCAACGAAAGCGTAAAAACGCTCTTGTTATACTCGCAATTTTTAAAAAATTTTAGGTATTTTCCATTTTTACTCACACACGATCTCAAGATGGCTTCCGAGTAGGAGATCGATCGCGAGCAAGCAACCGGAAGTGACCATCTTGAAATGTAGGAATAGAGTTGAAAAAAGTCGGAAAAACACCGGATTATTTTCGACTTCTTCATCGTATTTGCGCACGAGAATCTTATATGAGAAAGCGTAGAATAATTTTGGAAAATTTCGAATTTGCACATTTTTCTTTTATTCTCCGCCATCTTTGTTCCTAAATAAGATAGAACAAAGAATTCAAGGGCACGTTGAATCTCGGCAAAGAAAACGTGACTTTTCAACTCTGCAATCGTTTTGAGAATGATCCGAAAATTATCCAGTCGTTGAAATTACGGATCGGGAAGTTTTGAGCGCACTGTGGGAAACTTCCAGACCGTTTTGAGACGCACAGTCGAGTCGCTCGTACGTTGAGGTGATGAAATTAAGGCTCGTTAAACGAAAATAATGAGCGTTACGCGGACGTCTTCGCGCTCGTTCGACGCCGAATTTTTTCCCGATCCCTCGAACGATCCGATGCAGCGAGAAATATCGAAGAGAAAAGGAGAGAGAGAGAGAGAAAGTCGAGGAGCCATATGTAACAGACTGCAAATGTAGTTAATGGTTGGGGATAACTACACGCGAGTGGGTAAAATTACGAATATTATACGCGCTCGAGTGGGCCCTCATGCCGACTCCTCGAATAAACTCAACCAGCCCTCATTAACATAACATTATTATTGTTATCATTATCACTATTACCATAACCCTGGAATAATTCTTGCGCTTTTACGACTCCGTGGTTGAAGATTATTTCATGCGTGTGCTGTGAGCCACATATGTGAGAAACGAGAGAAGAAACGAGAGTCACGAGGTGAGAAAAAGGTGCGTGAATGGAAAAAAAAAAATACAAAATCGTCGAGGCATCGGTGTAAGACGGCACGATAATGACAGGACTCGATGATAAACCTTGTTACATTGGCGAGCTGAAATAAACTGAAAGAATTACGAACAATCATTTTTTTATCCATTTTCAGAAGTTATCCTTCATGCTAGTTTTTCATCATGAATCTCTGAGAATTATCATCATGAAGAAAAAAAAACGTATCAGAAATTTCAAACGAAATGTCAATTTTGCCTCATCAATTTTTGACGGAGTGTCGAGTTTGCGGGTGAATAAATTATACAGCGGCGCTGTTATCACCGATATCAATTTTTTTCCTGCATGATACTCCAAAGTGTCCTCTTTGATCTTCCGTTTGAATATCGATAATAGGTTGATTAGAAAAAAAGATACGAATTGTCGTTTGAAATATGAGATTTTTGCAGATTTACTACATTTTTCGAGCTGCGAATTAAGTTTTAACCCAAATATCGTTTAACAAAATCCAATTTATAAATACACCATTAATTCTCTTCCCTATAAAATCCCGAAGAAATCCATGCACGATAAAAGCCCCCGATCCCTCAAGAACTACCCTTACGATTTAAAATAACGTGCAAGCTGATTATTATTTCCTTAACGTATTTAAAGAATGCCTAAGGAATTCCATAGCACGATCAAATTCCCCAGTCGATCAATTTTGCCCTCGCGTCTCGGCAACTAGTTCAAAAACAAATAAAGATCCACGGAATTCGAAAAAAAAAATATGTATGTATTCAAAAACCTCACGAGGACAAGCATGCGGAGTATATCCGAGTGCTGAATCGGAATCTGGCGTTAGAAAACGAGTCAAGAACATCGTACCTTTAACTTGTTATCCGCGCATTACCAATGCGTATATATACAGGGTGTTCCATTTTAATCTTACAGCTGATTTATCACGAAGAATACTGCTCTGTTCAAAAATTGAGTACAACGAAACTTGTAGGGTTCAAAGGGGGACGCGTTAAAAAAAAAATATTTTTCGGTAAAAAATTAAAAATAGCGGCAATATGCTTTTTAAGAATGGAAACGTGATTTTTTTTCACTAAAAAATTTGTCAGGTAAAAACTAACAACTTTTATAGGAACATTTGTTCGATACAGTCCATAATTAGATCACCATTTATTACTATTTCAGCGTTGTCCAGGATAACGACGAGTCGTTTGAATTCGAAAAATACTGCGGAAGTGACGAGTCGTAAATACCAAATCCTTGTAAGCGGTCCACACGCGTGCACGCACGCACACACGCCCACTTGCACTTGGGATGTTAAAAACTTTTTACCTCCTCGTCCTCGTCGTTATCCTGGATAACGATAAAATAGTCAAAAATGGTGATCTATTATAGACCGTATCAAAAAAATGTTCCTACAAAAGTTGTTGCAGGTTTTGACCTGACAAATTTTTTGGTGAAAAAAAATCATGCTCACGTTTAAAAAAAAAATATGTCGGCCACCTTAACACCGCCATTTCGAATTTTGGAACTCAAACCGAAAAACATATTTTTTAACGTCTCCCTTTGAACCCTAAAAATTTCATTGTACTCAATTTTTAATTGGAGCAGCATTTTTCGAGATAAATTAGCCGTGAGATTAAAATGGAACACCCTGTATATATATCCGTATAGTAAAATAGAGAAAATGGACGACGAGGGAGTTCCGTGTACCGAACCATTACCATATCAAACGCCAGTTGGCGCGCAGTTACCATAATTTTCGCTATCGCCAAAGCATCTTATGAGACTCAACGCGAAATAAGTGTACGGGTATACCAATACGGCAAAGGGCTTACATCGATATCCCGAATGAAGAAGGGCCGAACGTCGCTGCCGGAAAAGTGTGACATGAGTCTTTCGTGAATTGGAAAATTGATAGGAAGACTCCAAAAGAGCGGGAGTCGGAGAAAGAGAGGGAGCGCGCCTAGACTCGCAAAGAGATGTAGAAGAGACTTGTAAAAGGGAGAAAGTGGAAAAATTGTTAAGTGTATGCAGATAAAGTTTATTGTATGTATAGAAAAATAGGAAAATAGGGATAAAATGGACACCATAAAAAGGTAACGCAGCTTAGAACGCTGAGCAAATGGAAGCAAAATTGAGCAACGATGGTTTTTAATGAAAATTCGTGAAAATTTTGATTTGTCGAGAAAATCATTAGTAGAATCGTGTTCAAGCAGAAAAAATACATCGATATAAGGTTCTTGAAAAATAAATTTAATTAATTTTCTACATGAGACATCGACGCTTCAACTTGTGCTCATTCTCTTCGCGATTGTTGAAGCTTCAAAACCACACTTGGTTCATCCGATTTCGATCATTTTTTCATTTTTTGGCAGTTAGTTCTAGTTTTGGCAACATTTTTCAAGTTCGGCCATCGATTTGGCTGATATTTTGTCGTGCAATCATATCGCGTGCCTAATGCCAAAAGGGCCTATTACAGCAAGAAGATAGGGGTCCATGCCAAAAGGGCCTATAAAAATTTTTTTTTTTGCCATTCTTCTTAAAATTGCTTGAAACGTGAAGATCTGTAAAAAAAAAAATTTTGATGTACTAAAACCAAAAGGGCCTATCTTAAGATATAGGCCCTTTTGGTTTTAGGAAATTGTCAGCCTAAAACCAAAAGGGCCTACAAAAAAAATCAAAATTTTTCAAAGTTTTGAATAGAAATTGCATACCAGAGCATTTTTTTTTTGGAAAAAAAATTTTTTTTTTTTAATTTTTTTTTTTTTTGAAAAAAAATTTTTTTTTTTTGAATTTTTTTTTTTTTTTTTGAAAAAAAAAGTTTAAATAATTTGTTATTGCTTATTTGTTTAAACATTTTGTTATTTTTTATTTGTTTAAGCAATTTGTTTAAACGTTTGTTTAAATTACTTGACTTGTTTTCATTTTTTTTTTTGCAAAAAAAAAGTTGAAGTAATTTGTTATTGTTTATTTGTTTAAATAATTTGTTATTGTTTATTTGTTTGGACAATTTGTTATTGATTAAAACGAAAGTAATTTGTTATTGATTAAAACGAAACTTAAAGTACTTCTACTTTAAGTACTTTAAATCTCAAGTACTTAAAGTAATAAGTACCTAGTACTTTAAGTACTGCCGGTACTTAATACTTTAAGTACTTAATGTATTTTGTACTTTATACTTGAAGTACTCAAAGTACTAGGTACTTATTACTTTAAGTACTTGAGATTTAAAGTATTTAACGTACAAGTACTTAAAAAATCAAGTACCAATTTCAAGTACTTTTTGTATTAAAGCATATTTTTACCTTGCATGATACACTGAGAGTCGACAGATTGGAACAGAAATATTTAAACCAAGAATTATCACGATAGAAATTTTTTTTTTTAAATCTATTTTGATACAGGTATTCATGATAATTCATGATAAATTCACGATATTATATCATGAATTGTTACAATCGTGGATCCGAATCAATAACATATTGTTCAAAAATAAACAATAACAAATTATTTAAACAAATAAACTATAACAAATTGTTTAAAAAAATAAGAACAAATTGTTTGAATAAATAAACAATAACACATTCTTTAAACAAATAAAAAATAACAAATTGTTGAAACAAATAAACAATAACAAATTGTTGAAACAAATAAATAATAACAAATGATTTAAACTTTTTTTTTCCAAATAAAAAAAAAAAATTTTCAATTTTCTTAGCGGAAAGTAAAAAAAAAAATTATAGGCCCTTTTGGCATTAGGTACGCGATATGTCGTGTAACCGAAATTTCGCTATTTTTAGGTTTTTTTAAATAGGGCGAAAATTGAGCAAAAAAAAATTGTCTTATTTTCATCCTTTTCAAACGTTAGTTCGATGGAAAATTCACCGATGATTGTGAATCATGCAGAATTTTTGTCAAAAAAAAATTTGATCACGAGAAAGAGCAAGGTAATTTTTTTAAAAAAATATCGTTTAAAGAATTTAGAGGTTCTCGAATATTCAGTTATAATACCCCGAGTGCTTGGCAATAGCCGATTAATTTTCAAGCACGAGGGGTATTCGGCGGATTATTTTTTTCACTCGATTTTTAACCAATTGGAGCTTCGTATTTAACATCTTCGTGGGAAAAATAGCATGGCTTTATTAAAAATTATATTCGACATCGTCGATTTTCTTTCGCTCACCTCGATGAATTTGACGTTTCTGACACGTACGTGGGTTACAAGGTATTGAAAAATTTTCACTCGTTACCTAGCAACAACCGGGAAATTTTCGAAAAATTACCGATATAATTTCGTCTTGCCTGTACCTCGTGATGTCGAGTGCAAAGCTCCCATTGGTTGAAAATCGAATGCAAAAAATAATCATAAATATTTTTTATGTATTCAGAGGTTCATGAATATACATGAATATTTTTTATGAATTTCGTGGTTCATGAATATTCATCTCTCAGAGTTAATATCTCGACAGATACGGTTGGCTATTAAATCAATATTCCCGAACAAAACTTTTACAACGAAATCTCATGTAAACAGAACAAAATGAAGAAAAATGTTCATTAATAACAAATCCGTAATATTACAGTTTCGGAGTGACACTCTAACGAATCTTTTACACGAAAAAACAACCTTAATTTGGGATTAAAAAGTTTTCTAAAAATATCGGCCACTACAAAATTAAAGGAGAAAGAAGAACAGTCTTGAAGTTTTAGTTCACCGAAAGCCCGCTAAGATAATGCAGCATGCCAAACGTTTAAATGCGCCAAAACAACCGGTAATGTACGTGCGATTTTTTTTTAGAACTAATCGGCCATCGGAGAATTAAATGAGAGACAAAAAATGTTAATAGTTGGGAAGTCATGCTGACGATCAGCCGAAATCGAAGAATGCAGATGCAGAAATCTTGAGGGTCATTTGGAATTTTGATTTTTTTTCGATCATTTTTTATGGTGTCCATCTTGCCTCCAGTGTCCATTTTGCCTCCCCCTCCCCTGTATGTGAAATTTTAGTAGTGAGCTCATGGAGCGATCTTCTTGAATTTCTGTCTATTAGTTTCTCCCAGTGTAAATTATTATTATTATTATTATTATTATTATTATTATTATTATTATTATTATTAAGCCCAAAGTGTTATACACTGATCGTGAGCATGGTATATAGGCTATGCACTACATACGGTAGAGTAAAATTTGCGTACTTGTAACAGCTGTATTGCGTAACGTTGTAACGTTGCAGTGCTGCGTGTTGAACGAAGAAATGTAAGACAGAGAGAGAGAGAGCGATATGATAGTAGTATGCAGGAGCATCGACACCGCTGTTACCATCACTTACGTTATCGTATCACATCGTAAATTCGTAACGGGTGTGTGCGCGCGATGCTATTGCGAATGGAGAATGTAACGGGCGCGAAGCGATTTTGCTACCTCGCTCCGGAGGATCCCGGCAGACGGAATTTTAATCCTGCGTGCTGTTTGAAATTAATCGTACAAAATAGTTCTCTTTTTATACCTTTATCAATAAGTGGCGCATTGACATCTCTACCGGTCACAACCGAAACTGAAAAATTGTGGCAGAAAATCGTGAAAATTGGATATTTGCAGATGAATTAATTTTTTTTTTTTTACTACGATGACATGCAAGGAAGTTTGACGAGTGACCGTAAGAAATCAGCAAGCTATATGTGCAAATTTCTGGGATTTTTTTTCCAAGATCTGCCAATTTTTAGATTTTGAGGCTCCCCAAGCGTTATTTTATAAAAAATTCTATAAACTTGTAAAAAACTTGTAGCTGCTAAAATGTGAAATTTTGAAAATATAATAAACCTCACGATATTCTAGAATTATTTTCAGATTTGTTTTTCCGGTAGAGATGTTTTTCTCCGTATTTCATGGAGGTGGACTAGATTTTTGGTACAATCGTTGGACGGTGAAGTTTCAACCGGTGGAGATGAAAATGTGCAGTATCGATAGATAGTAGATACGTAGTATACTATAGTATAGTATCGATAGTAGATAGCGGATAGTCGATCGCGTTGATTTTTCGATATAGATATATCCGCGTGTAATCGATTCTTCTCCGCGGTTTGTTCGCGTCTGCTCGTGCCGAACAAAATCGCGCATCCTACCGTTTGTGCAATCGTTTTGTCTGTATCCGCGTGTGCATGGATATCGCGGTCAAGTGGAGGTTATCGCGAGGTTCGGTCGACGAGACTACAAACGCTTTGTCGTCTTATCGAAGGCACGCGAGAGTTATCTCTCCCTCTCTCTCTCTCTCTCTCTCTCTCTCTCTCTCTCTCTCTCTCTCTCCCTTTATCTCACTCTTGTCCTTCGCCCTTGTTTCCTCCGGCATTTGAAGATTCTCCGTAGCATATCCCAAGGGATTTTTATTTCAGCGTTTAAAAATTTGTTAAATTCTATTTGCTTAAAAATAGTTTAGATTCTGCACATAGAGATAGTATATACCCAGAGATTCCTATATGAATTCTTGTGGGACGTGAAAAACTCATTTGAACGATCCGAACGTTCGATCGAACGGAGGTTCGACGAATGTTTTTCGTAAGAATAATTCAAAAAATCCCGCCATTAATTGGAAAATAAGTCATGAAACTTAATTCATTATTCAAGGAGAGACGATGACAAATTCCATTTGTTTTTTTTTTTACATAATTTGCAGCCTTCAAGTGTTTAGAACACGTGGATAAAAGGATATTTTCATAGCTAAAGTAAATCGTCAAACATTTATTATAATGTCAGCTTAAATTCGTTTTGCTGGGAATAATATTTTTCAGCGCGCAGGGCGCTCTACAGCTTCAACCACTGAACCGATTCACACGAATTTCTGTGCAATTGAAAGGAAATTCACTTTGCGGGGTAATCAGGGAGCGATTTTTATCAAAAATTAATTTAGAAATAGTTTTTTCGTCCGTTGAAGCAAAACAAAATTTAAAAAAAACAGGGCAAAAAATTGGGGTTTTTGCAAAAAGCATTTCGTTATTCAGAGGTTTTTTTGAAAACGAATACCGATAAGGCGACCCAAATTTAATTAATAATTTTAAATTTTTCAATTTTCGTGAAAAATTTCAGTTTCCTCCAACTGAATATCTTCACTTATTATGATGTAATTTAACAGTCGATAGCGACAAATTTCAGCCTCCCCCAACGTAATATCATTGCTAATGATCAGTGACATAATAAAGCTGATCATCGCGGAAACAAAAAATTTCTGTCATTTTTCGGACAAGCCGCGATTCCAAATATTTACCGTATTATTTTTTATTAATTTCATTTGTATGTACTTTGCACTAAATTTTAAAAAAATTTCACAAACACAAAGCTTCTTATGAAAAAAAGCCAAATTTCTCGACTCAATGAACAAATATCCGCGAATCTCGATGAAAAAAAATCAAGTGAACGTACGTTTATCGGTATTGCGAGAGACGCGATACAACGAAGGAAAAGGCCCGACAAACTCACGTGGTGAAAAAATAGGAAATCGACAAAAACCGACGTATTTCTTCGATCGTCCGTGATCGCTTTCTTACACACGAATGGAAGAGGTATGTGTGGAGGGAAAAGATTGAAAAAAAGGATAATTAAGCCACGCGGGAGGGGTCGACAACGGACCCGTGTGCTTCGAGAGAACGCATGAGAGAGAGAAAGCGGAAGGGAGAGAGCGGGACGTTGAAAAAGGCCCCGAAAGTGTGTGAGAGACGAGACGAAATGCATATATGCGAGGATCTATAGATATAATAGCAAAGATGATGGAAACTTATATTCGTGCGTGTGTAAGCGAAGCAAAGTCCCGCTTGCGCGAGTCCCAGCGTGATTTACGCGTGTACGAGGCCTCGTGTGTAATTTCCTTACGCACTTGTATCCAGGCTCGCCGTGAGTCCCGCACTTGAACCATGCGTTTCTTCTCGAAGGATATATATAAAGGAACGCGAAGGTATACACCCACTGGCTCGAGAATATACGTATATATAAATATAAGGGAAGGGTGGGGGCAAAGTGGACCCCGTGAGAAGACAACGCAGCTAGGAAGCTGCACAGAGCACAGACTCGTTGTTTTTCATCTGAAAATAACGTTTCAATCGATTGGATCAGGCGCCGAAGAAAATAATTTAATTCCCCGGCAAAATAATGGACACCACCCGGAAAATTTGCTTTCTTCGAAAATTCAAGTAAACGAGGAAAAACGTTCAAAAAACTATTTCCCTCGCCTCTCGCATCATTTTATAATAATATCCAAGATATTTGGACCAAGCTGATTGACGCATTTTGTCAATTAAAATTTTGGCAAAATTTAATTTTAATGGTAAGTGGATTATCAAATATTTTTTTTAACGATTATGTATCCAAGTATTTTAGTAAAAGTGAGTTATTTGTAATTTTTCTAATTTTCATTGTTTTTCGATAATTTTTTATGGTGTCCATTTTGCCGCCAGTGCCCATTTCGCCCCCACTTACCCTGCATATATGTGTGGGCTTCGTGTTCAACTAATTGTAAGTAATTTACTGTTTTTTTAATGCGATGAGAATGATGATTAAAAAAAAATTGCATCTCTTCGTCAGAAATTGTCATGAAAATATGAAATTTAGTGCTGATTTTATTCAAGTATATCAACGCCAATGACAATGATGATTCTCGCAATTTGTAACATTTTGAATTCTATTTTTCGAAAATTCAAGTAAACCAGGAAAAACGTTGAAAAAACCCTTTTGCTAACCCTTGATGAGCAATTGTCATGGAAATGTCATTAGCCAGATCTGAGTTAGCGCGGGGAGTCTATTTTGAAATATTTACGCTCGTAATGATAATAATTTTCTCACTTTTTTGGATTTTTCAATATTCATTTTTTTTTTTTTGTAATTGTCGATGGTGTCCATTTTTCCACCAGTGTCCAATTTGCCCAGCCCCCTCGCCCATAGTATACACGTGGGTAATTTACAAGCTTGTATGAAATTTTTGTCGCGGTCAAATAGTTGAATAATGTACGTCGGTATATGTTCACCGCGAGTCTGAAAAACACGCTGCGAGGTTGGCTCCAAATCCTCGAATCGAGAGTCCAATAATTATATGAATTTTATCCGACCTCTTGCGCGTATGTGTGTGTGTGTGTGTGTGTGTGTGTGTTTGTTGGCATGGTAATCACCCTCGTGTCTTGACCCTCGCGATTAAGGATTTATCGATATTCAAGCCGGATTTCCCAGCCAGATAGCGGCGATACGATTATTTTAACAATACACATATTATAAAAGGCTTCGGGTTGATCCACGACCAGTGTCAAAGTTTTTCAACATTCTTCAAACCTTGGTGTAAATTGGCGACGTTACGATACGCGATAGAGAAAAGCAATAATCGATTGTCATAAAATACAAGTTCCCTCAGAGCTCAGGGAAATTCTTCCGAAGATCCTTCCGAGTGACCCTCGATGTTCATTCAAAGGAGGGACTCCAGCTTGATCCAACAATTGCCAGTTAAAGCTATGGTAGATAAATATATTTTGCATATATCCGGCGATATATTTATCTTTTATTTTGATATAATAATTTTATATATATTCTAGAATATATGAAATTATATTATACGTTATATTATATATATCATGTATTATGGAATATAATAGAATATATAACAAAATTTATAAATATGTATAAATTCATTGAATTCCAATTGTCCTCGTCTGCGATTTTTTTAAGCAGTTAGCATTTTCAAAAAATCATTTTTTTTTTCATTTTCCCAATGTACGTATATTTACAATCTCACATCAATCCGACAAATATAATTTTCCAAGCTACAGGCATATTTGGAAAACCCTTTGATACTATGTGTAAAGTGCTTTTGAAACTTTGAACGCGTTTTTCTCATTACTGTGTTTTTTCAGTCGGTGAGCAAGATTTCTCAGAAACGTCATAACCGATCAGTCTCAAATTTTTACACGAACTCGATAAATATATTTTTTAGTAATCGATCCAAGGTTTTTTTTACCGATAAATATTTTTCATTTTACAAACATTTGAGGCAAAAATTTCCATCAAAAGTCGATTTTTTTTTAGAAGCCACAATTTTTTTGAAAATAAACATATCGTTTGTTCCTCTTCTACCAGATACTAGATTGCACCTTGTATGAACGAAATCTTTTTTATTTTTTTATTTCGGATCATCCAATCCAGAGATATCGTGCTCACCGCAACGAGTATTTTTTTATCGGACCTCCCGAAAATCGGCTACGGCGGCTTCGAGAATCATTATTTTTTTAAAATAAAAACTTCACGGTAAAGTTAAAAGTTACAAAAATATGTATATAAATTTTTACGTTAATAAATTGTCTTTCCAGAAAAAATTCTTGAAAAATCACTTCTTTCTGCCTCATCCTGACTGCGTATAACATGTTAATATTTTCGCGCTTCGATGTAAATCTTGGTCACTGGAAAATTGCGCAAAATTAAAAAATCGTTATGCTCTTTTGCCACGATTAAAATAGTAAATAATCGTGCTATTTTCGTGTGTGTGTGTGTGTGTGTGTGTGTGTGTGTGTGTGTGTGTGTGTGTGTGTGTTTTAACTAGCGCACTATCGTTATCGCGACCCTCGAATAAAAATAAGGTGCGTACAAAATTCCAAAACGTCCGAGTGAACAAATGGACACCACCGAGGTCGACCGGCTTGCTCCCTCAGCTTCTTCTTCTTTCTCCTCCTCTTCTTCTTCTTTTTCTCCCTCTTCTTATACTCCTCATCCTCTTCTCCAATTTTCTTTCTTCCGCTTTTTCCCTTTCTGGCGTTTTCACGGATCGACCGCGATCGACCGGACGCGGACGCGGACGCCGAAGAACTCGCCGGCGCGTCTCGCGCGAACCTCGATCCACCTCGTTCGGACGAGCCCACCCGCAAGATTTCTCGTCTCCCTCTCTGGTTCGCTCTTTTTTTTGCGATCGAGCTTTCAGCCCCCTGGGAGGCACTCGACTCACGCACTTCGAGGGCGATTATTTTCTCACGCGTTTCGAGCACATCGTGAACCTCTCACCTCTCCCCTCAAGGGTATTAATAAGATTCGTTAAATTATAAACTCCATAAATTTTTCTTTGCGAAATTCATTGCTCTACGAAATTACGATTTCCTCGATTTCGAGATTAAAATTTCTTTTTCGTGCGCAAAGGTTGTGATTGAACTCAGGAAATGCCCTTTGGCTCATCCCGATAACTTGTTTTTTTTAGAAGTGAGAGTATTTGAAAAATTTGCAAAAATCGATGGTTCGATGGTTCAAAAAAAAAAAAAATTTTTTTTTACACAATTTGTTTAGAACCTTGTATCATTCGAACCCCCTGAACACGAATCTGTACCAATCATTTTCTCGAGAATCGATTTGCAAAAATCGATGTTCAAATTTTAAAAAATGGAAAAATGATCGGAAACGAATGAACAAAGCGGTAATTCGAAGCTCCAGCTCCAGTCATTTTAGTGAACGATTCAATTTTCACGGAAATGTAAATAAAAAAATTCATTTTATTTTTTTAAGCCTCACGTCGAGGTATCGTTTCTCACTGAACATGAATCTAGTACCAACAATTTGTCAAGAAACTCAAAATTTTCATCAAAAACATGTTTGCTCAATTTTGGCCCCATTTTAATAAACCTCAAAATATAGACAGAAACAAAATCTTGCAAATTGGAAATTTGCACATAGCTTCCTCATTTTTTCCGTCGTTCGTCGAGCTTCGTTCATGAGGATCTCTTTGACCATCTTTATGGTACGCGTGTTTATTTTCATGGCTTCCTCACGAACGAAACTTCACGAACGACGGAAATAAATGAAATAGCTATGAGTAAATTTTCAATTTGCAAGATTCTTTAGCAATTTCGTTTGATTACATTATTAATTGTTTTTATCATCCAGTGTATTGGTGTTAACAAAGTAAACTCGATAGCCGCTAAATTAGGAAATTTAATGGTCACGAGTATTTTTCGAAAATTAAAAAAAAAATCTTGACAGCGAACCTCTCGAGCGCTTTTCATCAAATTCAACGGTAACCGTTCTAGTCGTCCAATGTATTCGCGCAAAAAATTTTAGCTCGGTACTTTTAAGAATGTGAATGGCGGAGCGTTGACAAAATTTTTTTTTTAATTTTAACCGAATCTCTCAAGCGATTTTTCTGACGTTCGGTATTATTTTTCGTTGTCATTGAATGTATTATCACAAAAAAATTCAGCTCGATGGATACAAAATTACAAGTTATGGAACTTAAATTTTTTTTGCGAAAAATTAGGTTTTTTTTTAAAACCGAACCTCTTGAGCGACTTTTCCCAAATTCAATCCCAACCGTTCTTATCATAAAGTGTCCGTCCTTATCATAAAGCGTATCCGCACATAAAATTTCAGGATGATAACTGCAAAATTACGAAAATTAGAAGACCCACAAACATTTTACTAAAAATTCCAAGTCCCACCAAATTGACAATTATTTTGCAATTTCAAAGAAATTTTCACCGAGTACACGGACGTACATGGTCTACCGGTATACCAAATTTCAAGACGTACACACACACACATATGCATACGTCCGCACATTTTTTCCAAATGCATTTTTTGGACGTTTTGGGACATTTTAAACACACTGACATGAAAATCTCGAAAAAAAAAATTCGCAAAAACGAAGCTTCCTTTATGGGGTAGCAAAAAGGTTAATACGCAGGTTGTTTTCTCCGCGCTACGGTAAATAGGTTATGCCGAGGGTTGCAATGTTTCTCGATGGACGAAATAGTTGCAAAATATCTGCCAATATTTGGCATATTCTTTTATCCAAAATCTTGTACATCGCACGCATACATTCCGCGTATACCTATTTGAATTGCTTCAACTTCAGTGGGAGATGTGAAATATATTTTTACATATATTTGTGTATAGCTCATGTACATTTCCATCCGACGATGAGCCAGAAGAAGAGGACTCGCGCGAACGCCCGGGAGGGCGTTCTTTCTCGGAGATCGGCGATCTCCAGAGGCTGGAGCACACACCCGAGGAAAGAAGAGCAAAAAATAAAGAAAGAGAGAGCGAGAGGGACCGGAATCAATATTGTTGGATTGCCT
The DNA here is from genome assembly GCA_946863875.1 of Alloplasta piceator. Lineage (NCBI taxonomy): Eukaryota > Metazoa > Arthropoda > Insecta > Hymenoptera > Ichneumonidae > Alloplasta > Alloplasta piceator. The sequence goes on from OX333071.1 coordinate 79,796,748, forward strand.
CGATAACGCCTCGTAAATATAATAAAATCTCGCTCGGTGCGATCTTTGCAGAGAGAGGGATAGACCGCGGAGCAGGGTGTCTTCATGGCCCTGCATGTTTCACACGGGGCAACTGATTTTATTTTTGCAATTTTTTTTTTCAACAATCCCTCGAGCCCCTCGTTGCTTCTGGGGCTTTTTTGGCCGCGCGCCACCATCGCGATATAAAACTGGTGGCTCTCGCGCTCTTCGAAAAAATCGTCTCACACCATTTTCTCGAAACTTCTCTTCTTATCTCCTCGTTTCATTATTACATATATTATTATATATCGTATTCTCCTGGGCTTGCAAAATTCAACGAAGCGTCGATGATCCATCGAGAAAAAAGTATTAGAAAAAAAGAACTTTCCTCTTTTATCGGAGACTCGCTCTTTCTTCGCTCGATCTCCGCTCGATCGATCAATCGATTCCCGGAAGATCGAACGAATTTGCGTAAATCCATCCGATAAATCGACACATCGGTGCATCGAAAAAAATCACGCGGATTGAAAAGTTGGACTCATGCTTCCTCACAACTTTGTACGCATTCGCGAAACATGAGAAATTATATACGTCCAGAAAAAAAAGATTTATTCATTTCGAACAAATTTATTTCAAATAAGTAAAATTCATTCGAATGGATTTGGGTTTTTTTGTACGAAGGAATCATGGAAAGCTGATTTTTTGGTAAAATCAAAATCTCAGAAAATTTCAACCCCTTGAGAGCAATCTTGAAAAAAGTTTTCTCAATATTACCAAATTTGCTGATTTGTAAAAAATTTGTAAAATTATTCGATCATTAATACGAAAAGTTTATTCACTTTTACGTGGAAGAAAAAAAAATCGAAATCCGTCCAACCGGCAAAAAGGTGAGTCAAAAACCTTATTTTTTTAAAGCCTTCTTGAATCATATTTCGATCGCAAATTTATAGCTATACGCGGATCACGCATTTTTCCTGAAAAATAAATTTGTTCATGAGAAAAGACGAGAAATTGAAGGACCGTTTAAAAATTATCAATATCCGAAATTGTTGCGATACAATTGTGAAAATCGCGAGTTAAATAAAAAAAGAAGATCCTGATTGATCCTGGGATCAATATTTCGTTGTCATTTTCCATTAAATCGGAAAAATGTATTCAAATCGAATACATTTTTTTCTCGGTCGAAGGAATCATTTTTTTGCAACTTCTCAAAGTTCAGACCTTTGAGAATATATCATCGAAAGGAAATGTTCATTAAATTCCAATCATTCGCGCAGTCACAGCTATTTCAGTGACGCAGCAATTACGACCGTCACGTCGAAGGATCGTTACCCCAAACGCGTTTTTCTCAAAACTTCTTTTCCCAATACGGCTGACGCGATGTCTCAAGTTCCGCCCAACCGAGTTACTTGAAATTTCTTACCAATCTTCAATGTACGACTCTCCATCGCCCCTACTACCGCTTTTGGATCAAATTTTTTTTTCTATCGTAAAAAAATTAAAAACTATGAAAAAAAGAGTCGAGAAACGCCTTTTTTGTTCAGACGTCAGCCGTTTTGCGAAATTTTCTGTTTCTTTTTTTCTCCGAGGTAGGGACTACAACGACATTCTTACTAATTAAGAATCTTTTTTTAAATTTTGTATCGGATTACCAGGAAGGTTGCAATCGGGTCAACCGGAACACCGCTTTTTTTACCTCTAACTTTACCAGCTCGTAACTTGATTAATTTTCTTTTTTTTTTGATATTTCTTTTCTTCATTGTCAAAATAATAACAAATATGTTATTGAAAAAATAATGGCAAACATTTTTTTGTTTCTTTTTTATCGAGCTCGACAAAACGCTCAAAATGTACGTCTCCAGACCGGAATACATACCGCCTTTGACCAAGCTGAACGATGGCGAGTTCGACGGCGACGCTGAAAACTCTCGCGTGGTTTTCTGGGACTTTTTTTTTTCTTTGACTCGATCGCACATACAGCGAAGAGGCATCCGCGTGGCGTGAGCGCGCTGCGAACATCGAGCGCGCGGCGCGCGCACGCGCACCGACACGAGCACGAACACAACCGAGCAACTCGAAAGCCCCGGGAAAGCATTCGAACGACAACGAGGAGCGTGGCAGTCGGGCAAGAGCCGTGCGAACGAGCGTCTCGCGAACCGGCGAAGCCGCTCACGGATCTCGGGATCTCGTATTTCTATATTTATTTATTTCGCCTTAAAAAAGTTTCGCCCGTGCTCCGTTATAATCGCGAGACGACATAAAGGGGGACGAATCGACGCAAGAGGGTGGCGAATCAAGGCTTCCCGGAGAAATTTCGCGCGTGGTATTTTCCCTCTCATACCGGAGACAAAAATTTTCGCACATCCTCGTGATATCGTGTAAATTTCCATTCCAATAAACCCCGACATTTCGTCCTTGACGAGAGTAGAAGAAAAAGTGATAGTTTTTCGTTTTCTTCCCTCTATCGTCGAGCCAATACCGACTGCATTCCCAAGAGGACAGAGGTCAAAAAAATTCGCCATTGATTCGAGACGTTTGTCCTGATAAATATATTTATAAGCGTGGAACAGGGGTAGTGTGTCCTGGCGCCCGAGGGAAGGGGGGATGAAGAGGGGACGAAGAGAAGGATGAAAAGTTTCGGCCCAGTGGGGCGGCGGCGGCGGCGGCGGCGACAGCAAGAAATTTCGAAGGATTATCGCGAATGAGAGAAGCCGCTCCATCATTTTGTCCTCTCGCGCGCGGCGACTCCGAATAAGTATTTGGCATTAAATTTCGATAAATAATCGATAATCAGTGCGGTTTTGCTGTTTCGTCGTTTTTTTACATCTCCGGTCTCACGGTGAACGTTCGAGCAGCGGCGTGTCGGCGTATTCCTCCGTTTTGCGCGCGGATTTCTCGGCGCAAGGATATCGGTGGCGGCGCGTCGTCCGGCCGAAAACGAGAGACTCGAACGCCCGCGAGAGCGCGATGTCGCATGATCTCGAATCCTCGCCGTGCGGGACAACGACGTCGACGACGACGATGACGATTGCAAAATCGTCGTCAATCTCACGTCCCGAATCGCCGAAATATCGTTACGACGAATTTTCCATAATCACGGATTTCCCGAGTCTCCGATAACAAGCTCGAAAAATCGTCGAATCGACGCCAATCGTCGACGAACGATATTTTGCAAGCTGGATAATAAATCTTGGACGCGCGTGTCCGTGTCTCTGTGTCTTGTGTACCGTGTCTCTGTGTCTGTGTGTGTGTGTTTGTGTATCTTTCCTGTGTTTCCCATAAGGAAATGAGATAATACGCGAACGAAACGCCGCGAAATTGAGATATCCGCGCGAGATTGTTCGCGCGTGTCGCGATCGTTTTCGCACGGGGATCCGTGGGAATCCCCTCGCGCGTGAGTGAGAACCAGAATCGAGGATTTACAAACGAAAAAAAAAATACACAAAAGGAGTAAAAAGGATCGCGAGGAAGCCAAAAGAACGAGCGAAGCGAATCGCTGGATCAGCAGCGGACCCGCCGGAAATCGCAGTAATGGGAGACACGAGTGTGAGTACATCGGAAATGCCTCGAAATGTCGCGGAAGAAAAATTCGAATTTTTCTTCCTACTTTTGTCCGCATGGATTTTCAGCGATAGTTTTTAGTTCGAATCAACGATTATTCTTTATCGCTGGAACTCTCGTGAAAAGAAATTCATCCCGAACCAATATTATTTCATGAAAGAAAAATATATCAGAATCTTGGGGTCTGTAGGCGATAATTACTCCGATCCGAAATAAAAATATTAAAAAATAATGAAAAATGCTGGGATCGATATCCCGATTCTTCCTCGCAAAAAAATGGCGTTCGGGTTTCGGACTCGATCGTCACGAGGATTTTTAGGAATTGGCGGACGTCGACCTTGAAATTACGTTTTAACGGGGAATTCGCGTGAAAATATTTCGATTTATAAAATTTCGCGCTGATTCGCGAGCGTGGAGCGCATCGAAGCTTTCTCGAAAAGAGCATCGAATAATGGCTCGATAAATCGCTTTGGAGGCGTTTTTTTTTCTTCCCATCGCCGCGACTCGGACGACCGTTTATCCGCGAGTCTCCGACGATAAGCGCGAATCTCCGAGAGGACCGAAAGGTAGAGGACGAAGTCGTCGAAGGTACGGGCGCGATGTTGCGATCGAAGGCTCTGTGAAAGAAGGCGAGGTGCGCGCGATACACCGCGAACGTAGAGAGCGAGAGAGCGCGCGAAGCGAGAGCGCCGGAGATTTTAATGCCTGGCGATACTCAGCGCCGATCCTCTCTCTTTCTCTCTTTCTGGCTCGCGCCTCGTGCCCGGACAATGAGTCGAGATTGCATATTGTTGTTTATATTTACGCGGGGTGGCATAAATCTTCGTTTACCTCGCATTCAAGCGCGCGGAAGTTCTCAAGGTGCTTCTTTCGCGGCAGCAACGGTATACACGTATACGATGTTTAATATATCCGATGTATCGCATACGCGTGGAAAATTCTGACGAACGTAACATTCACGCGCGCAGGAATGCGCGTAGAAAATGCAAATTCATGGAACACACGTGTATCGCGATCTTTCCATCCGCAGACGCGTCGAATTGCCCATTTTTTTGCCAAGAAATTCAATTTCGCATCGCACCGAAGTGGAATTTAATATATATAAAATGTATTTACATGTATTAAAAGTAAATATATAAATACCAAATATATTTTCATAAAATAACCGATCGAGTCGTTGTAATATTTGATACGCGTGATTTTCGTGTGTGTTATTATAACACAGCCAAAAATGCGATGTCCGTTATACGTCTGTCGTACGTTATACGCGTATATTTTAAATTTTTTTAAATGAATTATATCCTCGATGAATAAAACTTGTGATTCGAGTATCAGGAATATAATAATAATGCTCTTGACGTGTATTTGATATACCACGCGTGAATATATTCTTCGTACACATCGGATTTATATCGGGCGTATAAACGATGTATCCGAGATACATTGACCGGATATATACCACATCTGGATTTCACGAATCAATCACACATCATTTGCGTATCTTAATTGATGTATTCTTCGCTACATACATTATACTCTCGAATATAACGAGTATATTAATTGGCGTAAAATATATCCCAAATATATCAAGTAGGTACGCTAATCTTATATTTTTTCGATTGAAAAAACGGGAAATACGAAAATACACGTTCGTTGCGTTTCAACCGTGCGAGTTTGGTGGGTGGAAAAAAGGGTTTAAAACCGTTTGATCATCGCGACGCGACGCTATCGACGATTACGGCGCACTCGCGCATGCCCGGAGATTGCGAAATAACGTCGAGAGACTCGTAAAGAGGAGAGTGGCTCGAGGTGCGTGAAAAGCCGTGAGACGCGATAATGATCAGCGAATGAAGCTGAAAACGCTTTTGTTTATTACGCTGCGTAATGATTTTGTGAGTATGAGAATGAAAATGCATGCGCGTTCCTCAAAATGCGTGAATCCGTGATGTATGTACAGCGCGCGGAATCTCGCGAGGCGAGAGAATTAATCGCAAGTACTTTTACACGTTTTATATATAACAGTTGAGTAGTACAAGTGCTCCGTTGCGTGAATTGTCGGCGTAAATGTCGAGAGTGGGGGAATCGCGTACCGCAGGCGCAAAAGGGGTTTCGTCGGCGATGGCGCCGTTAGTGGGGGGATGAGAGAGGGTTCGTCACGGACAACGCGCGCGCGGTCTTCGTTGAACCTTACCCTGAGCGCTCTTTGCGTGTGTTTGCGTGCCGGCCGACCATTCGGAGATGCCCCGGACCGGCCTTCGACTAATTTGTACTGTAAATGAGACCCCGAGGAACGCGCGAGCTGCCGCGCGCGACTTTTCTCTCTGTCTCTCTCAAAATCAGATCTATAGATTTTATATTTTCATGACAATTTCCTACGGGGAGTTACAACATTTTTTTTTTTCAAGAGTCATTCTCATTGCATCGGAAAAAAAACCACCCCGACATACTGTAATGGTATTCTCGTCACCCATTTTTACTAAAATACTTGGATAATCCGAGGGCCACGGTAAGATGAGGCACCCCGGGCAAAATAGCCATCTCCGTAATCATAAAAAAAAATATTGGATAATGCAACTGTGATTAAAATTGAATTTGGCCAAAAATGTAATCGCACGGATACGCCGAGCAGCTTACTCCGAGTATCTTGAACATTAAAATGATGTGAGAAGCGAGGCAAATCGTTTTTTCAACGTTTTTCCTCGTTTGCTTCCTTTAATTTTCGAAAGAAAAAAAATCAGGGTGGCATGCATTTTACCGGGGAATTTGTTTTTTTCGACGCGCAATCTGATCGATTGAAACGGCATTTTTGGATGAAAAGCAACGAGACTGCACTCGGCGCAGCTTTCTAGCTGCATTATCTTCTCATGGGCTCCATTTTGCCCCGAATTGTACACAGCCATTGAAATAAATCCACGTCGCGTTTCCCACACCGCGAAATACGTTATATCCTTTTGCATCGCGAGAAATCCTCCGCGCTTGTTCGCTTCGTCGTTTCTCCTCTCATTCCTCTTTGTCCCAACATTTTTCTTCCAGCATCATCCACTCTCTCTCCTTCTCCCCACTCTTTCTTCGCTCAAAAAACGCGATTTTGCGCCTTTTTCCGCTTGATTCTTTTTTTTTCTTTCTTGCGAATACTTGCAATTCCCTCCTCCTTTTATTCGTTCAGTTTCAGAAATTGCGTCAGACTTGAGAAATCAAAAAAATCTATCAAGAAAGAGAGAGAGAGAGAGAGAGAGAGAGAGAGATTGAAATATGGATATGATAATTCAATTAGAAGGCCGGGTAACATTTTTACAACATTCTCGCGGTAAAAGTTAAACGTTTCAATAATTTTTTTACTTCTTCGCGACAAAGTTGACGATAAACATTTCGTGCCATTTTATCAGCGGATTGAATTTTTTTTAATTTCATCTCATAAAAATACACGGAAAAAAAAAATTGTCGAATGAACCAAATCGTTAGTCGCATACGCACGACTAAATATTTATTTGGTCCAACTGAATAATTAGTTTCTCGAATAATTCTGCGCTTCGGTTGACCAAAATATTATTCAGGCAAAAAAAATGTGGAATTTTACATCTAAATATTTAGCAGCGCGTATGTGACCAACGATTTGGTTCGTTCAAAATTTTTTTTTTCTCAGTGTACTAAAAATGGCTATTACAAACGCCAACGCAAGGTTTCACCGTTCCGGACTCGCAAGAGGAATCCCAAAAAATGAGGGACTTTCAGATTCAATGAAAAGAAATTGTGCAAATCAAAAATCACGCATTCCCATTTTTACTTCTATCCAAAAATTGTTTTTCACGTATACGGATAGCGTGCGGAATTTTTATGTTTTTTATTTTCGAAACGATAGCTGCAAAATTATAAAAATCACAATCCTGACGAGCATTTTGATTTGTTTTTTAAATTTCTGGAATCCAAACCCTTCGAGGATTCTTCGTAATTTAAAAATCCAATATCCCGATACGCTGGCAAATTTTCAGAAAAAAAAATTGAAGCTCAAAAATTTTCGAAATTTTGTAAAATCTGAGAATTCTCGCGCGTTTCTTTTGAAACAAAAATCCAACCATCCTTGTTTCATTCCTCGGTTCTTCCCTCAAGAATCGAGGCTCGAATCAAGGCTCAAAAAGGTCCAAAAAAATCGTTTTCTAAAAAAAGATATCCCGAGATAGCTCGAATGAATAATTTTGAGCTGGGATGAAAATTTCGAGATTTTCGTCCCGCTTCCTTTGTTTTTGCTTCCTTTGTGAGGAAGCAAAAACACACACGCACGATTCCATTGCGTTTGGATTCCCATGAAAAATATATACGCGGCCAATAATCGAAATTTTAATCGTCGAAAAAAGGAAAAGGAGAAGAGGAAGAAGAATCGAACGATACGGAGGATAATTTCGATCCTTTTATCGAATAACAACTGCTATAATTAAAGTGAATTCTCCGAACGAAAAAAAAATAAAAGATGCGAGAGAATTGCCCTGAAACACAAACATGGCACATTTATGTCCTATATACGGGTATACATAATGATAATGTATGCGTGCAAAAGGGTTTCACGTTGATATTGAACCCGCACCACTGAAACATCTTGCACAGATCCCAAAGTCTGTACAAAAATTTATGTACAACTACGGAGTATTCCAAGTAAATTTGACCAACGAACGATCCTATAATAACCCTCGCGAATTGTCTCCACGATTTATTTTACCGTTCCACCGACAACGAGGCCAAAGGGCACTTGAAATTTTTTTTTCCCAAACAAAAAATCCGGAATTCACTATTTTCGCTCAAAAAATTAAAAACTTTTCATTTCCAGCTGGCCAATAGCAAAAATGGACCACCCCCATTCAGGACCATAGTTTAGAAATTTTTATAAAAAAATTTGCTTCAAACTTATCAACGTGTACAGTGAAACTTGCAATTTTTGCAAATTTGTCTAAAACCTGAAAATACAGCCGTTTTTTCAAAATAATTTTTTCAGACAAAAATTTGAAATTCTCTCTTTTTGTTTCAAAAATAATAAAATTATTATTTCCAGCTAACCAATATGTAGAAAAAATGACGCTCCCCGACTCTCGCCGATAGTTGACAATTTTTTGTAAAAATTTTTTTGTTTGCCAAATTAATAAACTTGTACGATCAAAACCTCCAAGTGCAGCGTTTCTCTCCTGGAAGAAAAATTTATTTCCCAAAGACGGTTGATGGGGACATATGTAAAAAACATCGAGGTGCTCGTTGGTCTCGCGGGGAAATTGTGGGAAAAATCGAGGACCAAACCCATTATGGTAAAACGTTGCTCGGCTCGACTCGAAGTACCTCGGATGACGGGCATCAGAACGATCTTCCATACGCGTTATCTCTGGAATAGAAAAGACGCAAGTGGGAACAGGGGATGAAGAGGGAGAGAAGAAAATGCACGTGCACTCACGAACGGGAGAGAGGGCTGCGGAAACGAATGAGAGGTGAAAAAAGGAGAAAGAAGAAAGAGGTGGCGGCTGCCGCCGCTGCTCGAATATTCAAACGACGACGTCGCCGCTTTAAACGTCCGACAGCGGTAATCGCGGCGGGTAATCGTTTCTCCGTAATCGTTCGTCCTTCTCCCCTCATTCTATCGTTTTTTCCCCACTTTCGAGAAACGCCGGAGAAATATATATGTATAATAAGATAACGCAATGTGCAAGCCCGCCGATCAAGAGACAGCGGAGTGCAGAGTCGAGAGAATCCTCTCAGGATTGCGAAGAAAAGTGGTTTTTTAAAAATGAATTTTCGATCATTATAACGCAACTTCCAAATCGTTTTCTCCTATGGTCAATTTTTGCGAAACCGTGCATCGAATATTTCATTATTTCGCGCAAAAATCAAATTTGCGAAAAAAATTTCTTCCGAAAAATCGATAATTATTCGATTTTGACACAAATCACGGTTACGAATGAGTATTTGATACTATAAATAATGGTAAAATATCAAAAAAAGATTTTTCCTCAAGTTTTTGTTAAAATTTAATTTGTTTAAAAAGTATGTCAACCGTTGTGAATTTTTTGAACCTCATAATTCATGATGAATTTTTAATAAAGAATTTTTTCGTATCAGAAATTATGATAAAAATTCTGAACGAGATTTTTTAAATATTATAATTAATCGTAAACTTTCAAACAAGAATTTTCCACGCTCATTCAAACGTATTATCTCGATTGTGGTCAGCTTTTTCAACATCATGATTACTAAATTTACTAATTTAGTAAAAATCAGCTTGTCAATTGCATCGCAATTATAATTTAAAATTCGTATCAACACGGTGGAGGGTAAGGAAGATCTTGAAATTACGTTAGATTTTTAAATTCTCAAATTTTCCTTGTAAAAACAATTAGCATTCCGAGGGAATAATAATGTATAATAATGTTAAATATGACGGTAAAGCGTAGGTACAACGAATTACGTTTTGTAATACACGCTGCGCTGGGAAGAGTCGAGACGAGAGAGAAAGAGAAAGAGCCGGAGTCGTGTGCCAGAGATGCCGTGGGGTCCCTTGTAACGGCCCTCGGTGGGACCTATGCAGTTGGACCCTTCGTTGTAACAACGGACGGCTCTTCCGAGATAGGTTTGTTACACGAATCGCGCCAGCACGGGTATGCGAGCGATGATGAGTCTTTCTCTCGAAACAATATTTCCATTACCAACAATATTCACGCGAGTATTTTTCAAATCGGAAAAATTATATTTTCTCTCGAGACAATCGAGTGTAATTTCAACTATCGCAACAAGCAATAACTATGACACGTTTTAATAAATTTGGAAAATTCTCGATTGCAGATTAAATATAACATTAATTGTAATATCAAAAAAATTTTATTCGGGATTTACAATGATTTGTGCTGTCAAAAAATTTATCAATAACCATGAAGAGTTTTGATAAACTTGGAATATTCTCGATTGGAAATTTAACACAAATTATAATATGGAAAAATCCTTGTTCAGAATTTTTATCATTATTTGTAATAACGAAAAATTCGAATTTAAAAATTCATCATGAATCATTTCGATACAATAATTGTGAAAATTTGCATGGAATTATCGTAGCTTTGAAATTTATTTGCATTGCGGTTGTTTCATGAAATTATCGACAATTATCGATATACTTTGCAGGGGATTGAAATAAAAAAAATGAAAAATAAATAAAATCCCTCGCACATTTCTCAGTTACGAAGGTCAAAGTTCGACGAGGGTTTTTTGCTTCACCTTCTCGCGAGTGCAATCTCGTATTACATGCACTAACCACTCCTGTACATATTGTAGCGTGCAACGCGTAACGCGTTAGTTCTTCATCTTTTTCTCGCTCTTTCTCTCTTCTTCCTTATTTCCCTCGCCTCTCGAGACCTCTGGGCTTATTTATGCCCGGCTCCGGGTGGCTCGAGAGAGTTATTCCCGCGCTTGTAAAGGCGACTGGATATATCGATTGGTTTTACACACTATGTACGCTTTGATACCGCAAAATTTACAAACACAGTTGCACAAAATTCGTATCGAGAGAACCGTACGGCATCCTCGATGTTTTCTTCCGTGTGTGTTTTGTCGTTAAACTCGAATATCCACACGTGTAACGGCGGCGCGATCTTGAAAGGAAAACAAAAATTGCGTCTCCCGAAACTCTCCAGGCACGTCTTAATTTCATACACTACGATCTCGATTTATGCAGCTTCGATAATTGCAAGAGTCCCCACTATGCGGCGGATATCGATCGACGTGGCACACGGTGTGAGAGCGGACACGGATCCCGACTGGTGTGAGATGCGCATTGCGCGCACGGGCAAAATTCGCGCACCTTCGATTTTTGCAAGTGTCCAGCGGTGCCAGTCCCGCCGCTCTCGCATAAATCGAGGTCGTGGTGTACTCGATGAGGCCAACAATTACGCGGTCGCTTGGTGCGTGGCGGAGAGAGAGAGAGAGAGGGAGATATTCTCCCTTTGTATTTTGCAAAATTATAAAATCTTTATTTAAAAAAACTATAATGAAAGAAAATTAACGAAACGAATTGATGCGATTCATAAAAATTGATTGAAATACTGGAAATTGATGGAATGTCGTGAAAATAGACAAAAACGTGTGAAGCCTCACAGAAATGTGTGCGAATTCATAGAATTTGTAATAATTAACGGAGATTCATTAAAATTTATTAAATGTATTCATAGAATTTATCAAAGACTGAAATAAATAAATAATTACATGACGATTAACGAAACAAATTTATATATAGTTGATAAAAACTGCTTGAAATTTATTAAAATTCATGAAAACGCACGGAAATTCATGAAACCTCACGAAAAAATGTGTAAATTCATGAAATTCCATAACAACTAAAATTTATAAAAACTTGTTGAGATTCAAGAAAATTTATAAGAATTCTCCATATTCTGAATTTAATATTTAAAAAAATGTAGTGACCAGCATGTTTGCAAATAAAATTTAATTATGTTCAATTTTAATTAATTATTAAATTGTATAGTTCAATTATAGCTTATCGGTGCATTAAATTTAGTAATTCACTTGTTAATTATTTTATTTCATTACCATTCACTAATATCGCTCAAATTCAATTATTAAATCATTAATCATTGATCCATCGAATCAAAAAAATCCCTAAAAAATAATTCAAATCTAAAGAAACGAATTTCCAAAAGCCACGTGTCAAAAATAGCGCTCAACAATTTTGTGAAATGCATCCCGATGCATCTTAATTTGAAAAACAAAACTCCAACGACGAAAACTTGTTAAAAAATCCGAACCGATTGCAGGATTTCCCTCGTAAGGACTGAAAAATCGTTTCGTTCATGGGAAAGGCGTTATTTCTTGCGGCTCAATCTGTTTCTCGGTTCGGCGAAACTCTCGCTTTATTTCATCATTGAAAGAGGCAAAATCGAGAGGAAGAATGAAAAAAAAGCCCTCCCATCGGGATATAACAGGAGGAAAGGACAGGAACGGAACGAAACTCACGATCGGCAAAAGTTTGTGCCTTACCTCTACTCGGCATCATCGCCGTGTTACATCGATTTGTACACACAAACTCACGCACGCGTGTGTGTATGTTTGTAATACGCGAGGATCCGATTCAACCGTGGCGATATAATCCTCCGTCTGGTATCAAAGGAGCAGCCGGAAATCTCATCCCTGTGCGAGGGTATTATCGAGAGTAAGAGGGGGGCTATCTTGTGAACAAACTGCGTTGCTGTTTCTTAAGTACCGGGCGAAATGAGAAGGGAGAAAGAGAGGGAGGGAGGGAGAGAGAGAGAGCATAAGGAAGTATATATTTCTCTCGGCACGCCGTTGAGCTAATCGGTTTGCACGAAGAAATAAAGCGCGTAGAATCAACGGTTGCCACTAATTTTCTTCTCATTACGGTCCAATGCGTTTTTACACCTACCCCTGTAACACACATATGGGATGTTCCGATACAACTGAATCTTAGTCCCCGAATCTCTCCGATTTCATTAAATTTGATTATAATTCGAATTAATTATTCAATGGAATAATTCAATAATGCATTTCTGGTATAAAAAATTAGTATCGATTGTTTTGTTCATTGTTAATTATTATTATCATATTCAATTTTCATGTTGAGTCATTGATCATTGATTAAAAATTATCTTTTTTTTTTTAATGAATAAAAACCTCGACCTTATTTATTATTTTTCCCGACTATTATTCATAGCTCATGAACTTTGATCTGAAATATCAAATTTTTTAACATTTTTTCACACTCAAAGATTTTGTTACCTGGTTGAAAATAAAATAGTAATAAGTATCAATCAAATTTGGGTAAAAGAAATGCGGAAAATCTGAATTTGAAAAATTAAAAATTCACTCGATTTAGAATTTAAAAGAAATTAACTGAAAAAAGAACGGTTGGAATATACGAATATTGAATTATACGATACAAACTATAATTATTTTTTAATTAATTATTGACAATTGTCAGGCCAATTGCCCAATGGTTACAAGAAAATTCAACCGTCCAAAGGTGTCGATAAAATTTTGATGATTTTTGAAATAAAAAAAATCGGGCGGACATTAATCTTTCTTCTTAATTCAAAATCTAACATATGCTAGTCAAAAATATTCAGAATACGTCAAATGGATTTTTTTTAAATTTAAGATTCGTCAAATATGCGTTGATGAAAAGTGAAAATAAAAATTCGTCAAATTTCAAGGAAAGAATCGAAAATTCTTCATGCTTGAATGAAAAAATTGTAAGTAAAAATAGAAATACTCAATTATTTCATGTGAATACCATTTATCGCTGATAATTGATAAATTTAAAAAAAAATTCCCATCCAAAAATATATCTATGCAAAATTTCAACGGCCTTTTTAGAAAAAAAATTGCCAGTGCTTTTCAGCCTCAAAATAACTCTACGAAAAATTATAAATCACATCCGAGAAAATGAGAATGAAAAATTGATCGATTTAACTCAAAACACCCCGTATAAATATATATATATATATTGTGATATCACGTATAACTCCAAAGTTCTCAGAGCTTCGGACTCAACACCGCAATCTTGTTATCGGAGAATCCGAGAGAGAGAGAGAGAGAGAGAGAGAGAGAGAGAGAGAGAGAGAGAGAGAGAGAGAGAGAGAGAGAGACTTTTGCGCGTAAAGCGTTGTAGGGAATGTTTAAAGAAACTGTTTTATACAGCGTCGATCGTTTGGCGCATCGCTGCGATCGATAGAGATCCCGTTTTTACGAGAATACCTCCACGAGAGTTTAGATAAGAAAACAAAAAAATAGATAATGAAAATATATATATTGTTTTTTTTAAAGCACCAAGATGTTGAGAATAAATTGATGCACGAGAATCGTCGAGAAAGATTGTACATGAAGAAATGCAATTTTTTTTGTTGCTGTTTTAATATATAGTTGGCGAATTTTATAACGAGATGGCTGGCAAATTATACATTTGAGAGGAGTTTCCGCACGCAAGAGCTATACAGAATGTACATGGGAGAGGGAGAATAACGGCGGGGGGGAGGGATCCTCGATTCACGTGTCCCCCCCTCCTCTCGACGCCCCGGAACTTCCCGTACAAATCCAATTATTTCACCTGCGCGAGCGTAAACGCAACTCCGCGAGACCCGAGTAACTCGCTGATATTCCAAACTGAAGAAGAATGAAAATTTCGACCGTTGGTTGGATCGTTGGTGAAAAAAATAAAATGCCGATTCTTGCTGGAGAGAAAAAAAGAAACAAAAAGGAGGGAAAAATGATAAAAATGGGATGAAATGATTTCTTCAAAGTATAAAAAATTGAAAATCAAAGAAAATTCTCAAAATATAAAAAAATTAAATACTACAAAAATCCCTGAAGCAAAGACATGTGAAAATTACAAAAATTCTCAGCGTTCCAAAAAATTAAAAAAAAAAAAACGCTTAAAGTATGTAAAAAAAAAATCGGAGAATAGTTAAAATATAAGAAATAAAATACTACAAAAACCCCTTGAAACAAGGACATCAGAAAATGACAAAAATTTTCAAAGCACAAAAATGAAAAATTAAGAAAATTCTTCCGTGTAAAAAATTAAGAATCAAAGAATTTTACTGACGAAGACATCTTTCTCGAATTCCAAGATGACCGTGGAGGGCGCGAGGGATACGTAGGAGGGCAACTATCTCATCGTCAGGGGCAATTTTTTTTAACCGCGGCGGTGTTTTTCCCATCGACCTCCCACCCTTCGCTCTCCTTTCTTTTTCCTCATACGCCCATCTGTATATAATTTTTCTCGTATGGCCCGGGGTGACGCGCAACGCAGTGCGCTATCAAGGATGAAAGACGCCGCGAAGATCCGGAGAAAGAGCCGAAAAGGTGGATAAACGACGAGGATTTCAAAGATGATAAAAAAGAAAGAAAAAGAAAGCCCAGGAATACGAGAGAGTGAGGAGTTAGAGGGGAGCGCGAGGAGAGAAACGCGATGTAATTTATTTCGGGATTTCTTTTTGAGATGACTCTCGCTCATCCAGGATATTTCGGCAACTTTCCCATAACCTTTCTAATGCTCCAATATCAGCGCTATACGGAGAAGCCCCACTTTCGGGCACTTCTTAACACTATCTTAATCGATTGACTCTCTCACTATCGTGATTTTTACAACCGACAACCTTATTTTCCATGGCATTGATCAACGCCACTCTTAACTTCCTTCAAACTCCAGGACACGTTTTTTTTTTCAAATCCCGGCTCAAAGCCCATTTTTACGAGAAGGGAAGCATCCCGAGAACAGTTTTGAGTATACCCTAAACTCCCGGTCAGACTCCCGATTCTCGCGGCCTTGGCTCGACGCGCTCCATGTAGACAAAAAACTCAGGAGCAGTGTGCGCGTATATATGTATGGCGCATTAAGCCGGGCACACACTTGAGAACGAACGAGGCTGAGGCCCGGCTCGTGTATATATATATATCAGGCCGTCCGTTATGCAGCAAGTTGGTTTTTTTTATATCGCCTCCTAAATTTTTAGTTTATGACCTAACGAAAAATATCAGATAAAAAAAGCCCTTAATATTCACATTTGAGCTTGCCCGAAAGACGATATATTTCCCGTTTGAACAACATGGGATTTTTCCACGCTTTACATGTTTTTGTAGGAAATTGAACTACAAAAAAGGTCTCTCGTGATTTTTCGATAAACTCACTCCTTCAAATGTTATTCAAGGTTAAAGTTGAACTTGTAGGAAATTTTTCAGATTTTCTTGCTTGGTCGCATATATATCTATATATGCGACCAAGCACTTTTTAATTTTACAATTTTTTTATTTTCAATTTTTTTCATTCTTTTTCCGCAACTAATAAAATGAGACAAAGAGAGATGTATTTTGGAAAGCCGAAAAATTTTATATTCTTTATGTTTTCTTATTTTTATCTGAAAAGAAATTCATTAAATTTGAATCAAACAAAAAACGTAATAAAAAATAAACATTTGTAAATCTAAAAAAATAAAGAAAGTACAACGTTCAAATATAATACATTTATCGCACTCCGTACGTAAAATGGCGCTCTACGCACTCGTGCAATAAAATTTTGTATGACACTCGTACGAGAAACTTTTTCTGACTCGTGTGATTGCGGCATTCGCCTTCGGCTCATGCTGCAAACTCACGCTCGTCGGAAAAAGTTTTATCGTACTCGTATCATAAGATCATAATGTACTATTTTTTGGTGTAAAAATATTTTGCTATTAAAATCCTTTTTTTGCCATCTTTGAAGTACCGTGTGCGGTAAGAGGAATACGAGCGAAGGCTCGCGCTTTTGCTCGATAAATTAGAGGGGAAATGTATGATCCATCGAGCAGGCATACCATCTGTCTCATTGTCAGTCGGCCTCTGGTCTGCGTATCTCGAGTAGCGCTTTTTGGGTCGCTATACAGACCCAGGATGGAAATATACTTTTCCAAAAACTCATGAAAATGACCTTCGTCATCTTGTAGCTGGGGGGGGGGGGGGGGGGGTCGCTGGTTCGCAAATCACTATAATTAATTCTATTTAGCGCGATAAACGAAGGAAGAATCGTTAAAAAAACGTGCAACAAGTCCTACGGGCCAATTTACGGACTTTTTTGCATTTATTGACACAGTTATTTAAAGAAATGAAATTATCGATTGCGGTCTTGCATATTCCCATTCCTGAGGTTACAACGATTCGAATTTACTACTTACGAGTTAGAAATTTTTTTATGAAAAGTTTTTTTTTCTACAAGCAAAAGAAGTTGTGGGTCTCCGTGGACCCAGGGTGGACCGGTCCAGGACTCCGGAAAATGCCAAAATGGTGGGCCTCGGCGGATTAATTTTTTTTTTTTAATTCAATGACGATTAGTCGTTCGATAATTCCGCGTTTTCAGGGACTAACGACATGAGAGAGAGATTGATTGATTGATACTTTTATTACGCCCTAGCTGGCTATGGGGTAAACATGATGCACAACGGAAGATATAAATATGTGTAGTAACATAAGAGAGTAAGAGAGAGGCAGAGAGTGAGTGAGAAAAAGCCCAAGAAATGGGCGGCTCGTTTCATTTCTAGTTTCGCGAATCCTTTGGATCTCGCTCTCATTCCGCGTTTAGTGGGAGCATCGACGGAATCGCGGTATGAAAGAAGAAAATCGCGAACCACGATACAAGTAAAGATCTACAACCGAAGCCACTGGTCAAGGATATAATGGCGCTCATAAAACGCTCGTAAAACGTTTCTCTTTCGCGCAGTCCCTTCATCCGCCTTCTTATAAACACTACGCTGGATCGTAAACACTCGAAATTATCGTGAGTCTCCCTATCCCGGTTATACACCGAGAGACGTGCCGGTACATCTTGCCAAGTTTTTTTGCACCCTCGTCCCGCTCACGATCAGCTTTGTCCTCGCTCTGTACTGGATGAACCTCCGGAGCGAAATTCCGAAAAATGAGAAACGAGAGAAAAAAAAAGGGCGAAAGTTAAAATACTTTTCTCCAAAGAGGGCACAATTTGATGTGTACTCCTGGACCGTAGAATTTTTTTTTCACCGTGTCAATTATCAGCAAGAAATTGTAATTCATACTGAATATTCGAATATTGTTTTTTTCTAACCGTGTATTTTTTACGTGAAATTTTGTCTATTTTAATTTTAGTATTTTTGTCATTTTTTGAGTTCCACTGATTTTAAATGGAGAAAAGAAATTGAAAATCTGCTCGAATTTTTTTTTTTCGAAAGAGTATTTAAATTTCACAGGCGTCTTTGGATCTTTGTATTTTTTTTGTGAATTGCATTTTCATTGATCAATTAAATATTCCTTTTTTATAATCCATGTGTATTTAATTGAAATTGTTATAAATCAAATTTCCCACCAATTTTTAAATTTCTCCGTTGAAATTTGACTGATTTTTTATTTTTTATTTCACATATTCTTAAATATTTTTTTTATTTTTTTTAATCGTTACAAATTTTAATTTCACACAAACTTTTTATTTTCTTGGTTGAAATTTGACTTGATTTTTAATTTATTCTCCTTTTAATTGATCATATTTTTATTATTATTTTTTTACCCCTGGGTTACCACACTTATTTTTTTGGGCCGTACTTCCCAAACTGGGGTTTGTGGGACCTCATTCAGGTTTTCAATCGTAACTCCCAATAAAATAGTCGTATTTGGATGATTGCTTTTTAGATCGATAGCCAATTAATCCAGAAATCTAGCTATGCATTGACCGAATCGTCAAAGTTAAGAACTTCCGAGATATACTAAGAACAAAATGTAGGTACACGAAAGTGTCAGGGGCTATGGAGAGTTGTACATTGAAAATTGGCAAAAAATTTGAAGTAAATCGGCTGGGTAGAACTTGAGATATCATGTCAACCGTGTTGAGAAAAGAAGTTTCGGAAAGAACGCGTTTAAAGTTTTTGCTCTGACGTGACGGGCGTACTTGCTGCGTCACTAAAATGGCTGTAACTCCGTAAACTATTGGAATCAAAAAATTTCCTTTCACGGATATATTCTTAAAGGTCTAAACTTTAAGAATATGCAAAAAAAAAATGGTTTTTTTTTTCAAAATTCTAGACCAGAATACCCCTTTAATTTCTCGCGCAAAATGTGCCCGCTCCGAGTGATTGTAATCGAGTGAAGCAGCGCGTTCTCAGCACCCACTGTCCAGGGGAAAAAAAAAGTGTTCGTCTTTTTCGTTTCCACGTGTATTATACGCCGCAAATATTTCGTCGTTTTCGCGCGAGTGTATACGAAAAGAGAGAAAAAAAAAAAAACAACAACTTTCTCAATTCCCATGCAAATAAGCCAATTTATTTTCGCTGACGGTCCCAAAACGATTAGGTTTAATGCGAGATCTTCTCCCTCTTAGACGCGAGACGATACTTTTCTTATATACGTAATCCTGTTTATTTACTTTTTTCTCGCTCAACGATCTTTCCAATCTTTCGGGAATATTTCGGGCAACTTTACTTTCGGGTTAATCTTGTTAAATTTCAAGAAATTATTTCCCAATTCTACTTAAGCTCGGGTGTATTAAATTGAATTATCGGAGGTTCCTCTTATCCATGAGAATTCAACGTTATTAATTCTGCCGAATTATTAATTTAACGTTATTAATTCTGCCGAATATTATTGGAGCAAATTTAGTTCGATGCGTTTTTTATTACAAAATAAATCTCCGTTTTAAAAAATAATCATTTTCATTCGGTCAATTTGTTTCGTTAAATTATCAACGGGCATATCTCAAAATTAATATTAAGATCTGAATGAAAAATCTACGAATATATTGCTTTGATTAAAAAATTTGAAGAAACCTTGACTTGATAAATAATTCTTATAAAAATAAAAAAAATAAAATAAAAATTCACCGAGTACCAAACGGTTCTTTGAATTTGTTTAAAAATTGTTGAATTTTCAGGTAATAGAATTTCATAACGACAATTTAAAAAAAATGAATTAATACAAATGAATGGAATAAAAATTAGTTTATTTTATTCCTGCAATTAAATTTATTTTCAAAATTCGTTTGATTGAGAATTTAAAAAAATCTCGAGTGTTTGAATAATTATTTTGAGCTATAAAAAAAACTGGAAATAATAATTCACCGAGTATCAAGCGATTTTTAAATAATTTGTAAAAAAAATTCCATTTTTTGTTCAGCTGACCGTTTGAATCTTTGAGTACCCAAAATATCAATTTGCCGATACAATATGAATGATCCTATCGCGTCGAAAATGAAAACAATGTGCACTTGGTGAGTTTGTAGTGTTTCGTGATCACCCTGCCGTATACAATTTTCGCATAAATTATGTGTGTATAATGGTCTTAACTTGATCAACGAACGTCTCGATTGTAAATCGTTGCGGTGAGCGCTCGTTAAAAATCGATGAGCCACCGCGCCGTTGCGAGTCAAAGAATCGAGTGTATAATACCACGCGTAAGGATATCTGATCCTGAGTCTAGAGAAATAAAAGGAAGTGAGAAGTGGGAGAGGGAGTGGGGAAGAGAGAGAGACGCGACTTTACTTGAACGAGAATGCGCGACCACCGGCTTTATATTTCGCTCTGCTTCTATTATTTTTTATTATTACTTTTTTTTCATCCTCTTCGCTCTCGAGGTCCTTCGTGGGTCGCGGGAGGATACGGGCAAGCTAATATACATGTAGGTATAATAATCGTACTTTGAATTTGCCGTATTTCGCTGGTGATCGGGCCCAAATTGTCCGACAAGGATCAAAGACAATTTTTCCCATTCGATTTTTTTGTTGGTTTATAAATAGCAAATTTTTATTATCATTAGATTGGATGAAAAAATAAAATTCATCGTCCTTATTTTCATCCTAGTTTGGGCCTTGCGATTTTTTTATCACGCTAGATCTTGTATAGCAAATTCCGATCATTATCCCGTCCTGGATCGTAAAAAATTGGTTAAAAATCCGGTTGAAAACATAATAATAATAATAATCACCGATCGTAATTTTTTTTTAAATACTTTCGGGCCTGCCCAATTTTTGTTTTATGCTAGATTTTAAGCGATATCACTTTTATCGCGGGAAAAAAATTAATTTACCATTCTCTCATTGAAAAAAAAAAAATTAATTTACGATCGATCGTGATTATTTTATTCGTACTTTTGGGCCTCGTCAATTTTTTATTACACCGGATTTTTTTTTTTTTCATTCTTCATATAAATTATTGATCGTGCAGGAATTCCTATTTTCATTATTTTGTACGAAGAGATTGATAAAAAAAATACCGTCTAAAAAAATAATCATCACCGCCCGTAATTATTTTTTTCGCATATTTTTGGGCCTTACAAATTTTCTTATTTTACACCAAAGTCCTACCATAGCCTCATAATTAATAATCCGGATTAAAAATAATGAATTCAGCATTTTGTTGTTTAAGAAAAAAAATGGAATCACAGACCGCATTTTTTCAGACGTTTGGGACTTGCGAATGCTGTCCCTCCTCATTGTCGCGTTTCTCGCAACGACAGGTGAGGTTTGTCAGCGTTTTTCGGGATATATACTCCATTCTCGTTATTCCCCGAGTATTCGAGGAGAAAAGAATGCCGATAATCGTTCGCGTGGAGCAGAGAGAATTCGAGCGAAGAAATTTTTCCCTCTACACGTGGGGCAATTTCGTTCGCCAAGATTGAGACACTAGCGACGCGATTTCATCGGTCCCCTTTTGCCTAATAGTTGGACGTGCGTAGCGGTAGGTCCTCGAATGTTTTTAACATTTTTTTCCCGCAAAATCCTTCGTCATTTTCTCTCGCTCCAGTTTGCCGGTTTCTCGAAAAAAGAGAAAGAGAGAGAGAGAGAACATTTTTTCAGTGGTGGAACGCGAGGAATCGCGAAATTTTCAATTTTTTCATTTTCTTCAAAGAGATGAGAGAGAAATTTGCGGCACACGGAGAACACAAAAATCGAGTTCCTCGACGCTCCGCAGCGATTCTTTTTAATTCGATGCGCCACCCGCGGTATGAACCACGAGGGGCCTTTCCCTCTCTCTGTCTCTCGCAAGTTTCTCAAAGAAAAATAAAGGATAGTGTTTTCGCGGATCAACTGGTATCGCTCGTTGAACGTTTGGTTAACACGATTCCCAGCGCGTATGTTTCCCATTTTATTGTGCGAAATATCCACAGGAATGTGGGGCAAAATGGGTCAGTTTCGGTGATCCAAGCGGATCTAAAGATTTGGAAAAAAAAACGATGTCAGAGCGTTTGAGTCAAACACAAAAGTTCGGGGCAAAATGGATCAAGACAGCTACAGGGAAAAACATTTGAAAATCCCCAATCAAAACACGGCTGTACATAAATTATTATAGAAATAAAAATGAGAAATTAAAAAGCTCTCGTATTAAAATAAAGATTCATTTGTATTTTTTTGTCTCTCATGAACGTTGAATTTAATGATAAAAAGTTAATTTTAACCAAACCTTTGGCGAAAAAAGTGTTTGATGAATAAAAAAAAAAAAATGACCCTTGATGATAGGAAAAAAAGGGAGTTTAAAAAATTCACCTACAAGCTTAAAACAGGCTTTTATTTTTTATAACATATTAATATTTAAATAAATATTTACATTAAATATATAAATATATTTCCGAGCTTTTTGTGATTTTTGAAGACCCAAATTTCGTTAAATTTCGCAAAAGAACTTGTTACAGAGTGGGGGAATGACGCGATCGCAGGGGGAGTAGATTCGAGGTCGTCTGGGATAGATATATATGTATATATAGTATTATATGTATGTGTCGAGGTTCGGCGCTTGTCGAGTTGAGGGCGACCCAAGATCGAATGTGCGATCGAGTGTGTAAAAGTGCGAGCGGCCCACCAGCAGAGCTGAGACCACCGCCGGTGCCTATATATATATGGGCACCGGCGGTGGTATATATATATATATTACACACACACACACACACACACATATTAGGGTGGTCCTTATTTTTAGGCTGTGTTGTTTTTTCTTTTGACGATAGTGCTAAATCGGTTTTAAATAAATAAATAGAAATTCATACCAAATTTCAGCTCGATATCTCAATTTTAACCTGGCCCCACGGCAGTCGAAGTTTTAAAGGGGAAATACGTGTATTTTATACGGTCAATGATTTTTACATTTTTTCAACTTAGTTAATATTGATTTAAAAATTTGAAACTTGGCTATTTTAAAAATTTCTCTATGATTTTTTTTTAGCCCGGTACGCACTTTTGAACATGGCAAATAGCCATGTTTAAAAGTGCTTACCGGGCCAATGACCATGTTCAAAAGTTCGTACTGGGCTCAAAAAAAATCGTAGAGAAATTTCTAAAAAAGCAAAATGAAGGTTTATATGTCCTCTTTCAAACGCTGATTGGAAAATATAGCTATCTTCATTATTGACTCCGCAATCAAACTTTTAGTGTGGTGCGAAATTCGACAAATGTGTCCAAACTTTTTAGCGGGAGGGTATGTCGAAAATCAAGGATGAAAAATCTGATAAAATACTACAAATATATCTTATACTATGAGCAATATATGTGCCAAGTTTCAAATTTTTAAATCAATATTAACTAAGTTGAAAAAATGTAAAAATCAGTGACCGAATAAAATACACGTATTTCCCCTTTAAAACTTCGACTGCCGTGGGGGCCAGGTTAAAATTGAGATATCGAGCTGAAATTTGGTATACATTTTTATTTATTTATTTAAAACCGATTTAGCACTATCGTCAAAAGAAAAAACAACATAGCATAAATAAGGACCACCCTAATATATATATATATATATATATATATATGTATGTATGTATATGCGTGCTTCGAGCCTCTCTTGTAGGTTTTTTTTCTCGCGCTTGACTTTTCTCTTTTCTTAATCCTTTCCTCTCTTCCTCTCTTTCTTCGCTCGCCGACGAACGAGAGACAAAAAAAAGAGTATCGTAAGGTGCGCTTCTCTCTCTCTCTCTCTCTCACCTTCATAAAGCGTACCAAGTCTGGTTGGACTCGGATAGATCCAACCTGGGTGTGCACACTTAATGGGGTAATTGGAACAAAAAAAGTCTAATTAACAAAAATTGGGTTTATTATTATTTTTGTTGTTGTTGTTGTTTTACTTCAGTCAATACAATAATAATTGAGTAATTTTTGTTTATATAAAATTTTCTGTAATGTTTGAAATATAATTATCGTCAGAAGTTAAAGTTAGAAAAAAAACAGTATTTCTCAATTTTGTGTTTAACAACCATCTATGTAAGCCTGAGTAATTGATAAAAAAAATTAAATTACCGTTTTTAAGGAAAATTGAAAATGTTGGAAAATTTATCGTTGTTTTTTTTCAACGATTCACAATTAGTTTGATACAAGATAGTATTTGGAAAATCTTTGACGTATACGTGGAAGATAATTGTATAAAAATCGAAGAATTCTTTGCTTTTTCAGTTTTATGCAAACATTACGCTGAATTAAATGCCGATGAACAGTGTCGGAGCACTTCAAGCATATTGGAATATTTTTAATGAAAAAAATCAATATCTTTGTATGGAAATTGTACGAAGATTCTATTTTGTACGAAGATTCGTTTTTTTTTTTAGCCGAGAAATAAAATGGCGAAGATTGAGCTTCTTTTTTAGTGTGCCATACAGATATCCCCCTTAAGTGTGTTGGACGAAGAAGAGAGAGAGAGAGAGAGGGAGAGAGAATTTTTGCAACGGACGACCTGTCGTTCGAAGAATGCGTAGGTTGACCGTATATGATTCGGAGCGTGTATTGCACCCGCGCACTTCCATTATGGCAGATGATCGTACGGAATATTTTAGAGAATACACAGAGCCCCTCAGTCGTAAGCTTTGTGTTTCGAGATTTTTTTATTATCTTCAATTCGCATTTAAAATATCATAACAATTTTGAAAAGATTTTTTGGACTTTACCGAAAGCCGGAAGAATGAGAAAAAACATATCAAAATATGCTTCTAAAACGTTTGCAAAAAAAAATGTTCCGACTTATTTCTATAGACTTTTTAGAAACTTTGAAACAGTGAAATTTCAAGCGCTCACTTTGGTTCGACCGATTCCAAGATTTCTTTCTCGAACGCAAAGGTTGTGACTAAACTTAAAGAATGATGATAGATTCATCTTGATAAATCCATTTTTGTAGAAATGGGAGTACTTGAAAAATCGCTGGAAAAATGGAAAGGAAACCTCGAAAAATTGGCTAAAATCCATGTTCGAACTTGAAAAATCGGGCAAAAATCGAAAAATGAGCGGAATCGATAAAAAATAAACGGGATTTTTGAACTTCAACCATCGCGAAGAGAATAAGCTCAAGTTGAAGTCGATATCTTATCTAAGAAATAAATTACAGTCATTTTAGTAAAACTGCGAAGAAAACAAAATTCCAATTAATTCATTCAGGAGCTTCGATCGATGTATTTTCTTCACCCGAACACAAATCTACCAATGAATTCCCCTACGACTAAACTTGTTTTTTTACAAATTTTCATCAAAATCACTTCTTTGGGCGTTTTTTTTTATTTTTTGCTTGTCGACAAAATTTCTACATTTTTTTACAGTGATTTCCATGGATTTTTCTGAATCGTCCTTCATCGTCGTAAAGGTAAGACGAACGCGCGAGCCGAAAGAATAACAATAATAAGGTATCGTCCGGGTAAAAAGGAAACGAAAAAAGAATGGAAAGAGAGAGGAAAAGAAATCGCACAAAGATCCACGGTAGCGATGATGCGCCAGGGATGTCGCGATGGAAATCAACTCGTAAAGATCGGGAATTAATTCGGAGCGTTAATTGATCGGGAGGAAGTTACAGTACCTTATATACATAGATATATTACATATACGTATAAACGTGTAAAAAAAGTCGACGACTCGTAGCGCGACAACATTGACTGTAATAGTTGGAATAAATCCGTGCACTGTGCCAAGTGGATGCCAATTTCGGGTCTGTGGGCGGATCGTAATCACACCGAGAAGTCCTAATGAGTCAGAGAAGCTCGTGATCAACGATCGTACGTTTGATTTCGCTCTCGGCCAAATCCGCGACAACGACGAGGATCTTTATTCTCTTTTTCTTTTTTGTTTACTTCCCCATCGCAGACTTCAAGCAACCTTCCTCGTTCTTAATATCCTTTAAGCGTATCCTTTAGGCTTCAACGAGAAAAAAGTCTCGGCTTGATGTAAATTTAACGTTTTTATTCAAATTTAGATTTTTTTATTTAAACGAAATTTTTTTTAAATTTAGAAATCAAATAATGAGCAGAATTTTCTTCTCTCCCCTTCCCTTCTTGCAACCTTTTTCGTCCTTAATATCCTTCCATCTGATGTAAATTTGTCATTTCAATTTTTTTTTTTTTTAATTATAAAAAAATATATATTTAAAAAAATGGAAAATGCGTGTGGAATTTTGTTTTTCCTCTCAATTCCTCAAATCAATTTTCTCTAGGTGTCAAGTTCATTAAATGACGTGGACAAAAGGAGGAAATATGAAAAGTCACGTGAACGAACGGTGTGGCAAATGTGAGAAGCAAGCGGATGATGATCGAACCGATCTCTCGCCTCGATGAGGTGACTTTGAGAATCGATCTTCTCTCGCTGGTGGATCGCTACTCCTCCCTCCCTCCCTTCCTCTCTCTCTCTCTTTCTCTCTCTCTGTCTCTCTCTCTCTCTCTCTCTCTCTCTCTCTCTCTCTCTCATGTTTGTTCGCCTGTAATTAAAGCCCCTCGACCGCCACGGGCGCGACCTCGATTGCTCTCTCTTCTTCCTGATACGCCTACCGATCTCTCACCTTCGCGCGCACCCTCTCTGTCTCTCTCAATTCTCTCCTCGCCCCTTCCCGATTCTCTCGTCCGCCCCTCTTTCTCTCACTCCACCCACATTTTTCTCTTGTCTCTTCACCCGTGTAAAGCTATCTCTCTCTCTCTCTCTCTTTCTCGTGTTTCGCGTTCATATTTCTGGTCTCTCTTAAGCCACGGATTTTAAACACCGAGAAAAGTAGGGAAAGGGAGGGGGGGATGGACACCAAAAGAAAATAACGCAGCTAGAAAGCTGCGCAGAATGTTGACTCGTTGCTTTTCTTCTAAAAATACCGCTTCCATCAATTAGATTGCACGTCGAAGAAAAAAAAATCTCACGGGCAAAAACGATTTTCTTCGCTTCCCACGTCACTTTGATATCCAAGATACTTTGACCGAGCTGCTTGGCACGTATTTTTGCAATTAAATTTTCGGCGAAATTCAATTTTAATCGTAGTTGTATCGTCGAATATTTTTTTAACGATTATTGGGAGCACCTCATTTTGCCTTGACCCTCGCATTATCCAAGTATTTTAGTAAAAATGTTTTTTTTTTCTTAACGCAATGAGAATTTTGTCCCCGATTCCTCTGGATATATGTGGGCTTGGTATTTAACCGAGTAAATTATTATTTCTTTTTGATGCGATGAGAATCGCAAATTTTTAAAACTTTTCCGACTCTTCATTGGAAATTGACATAAAAATATGAAATCTAGATCTGATTTGGTGTGGGTGATTTTATTTAAGTCCCACTGTGCCAATTATAATGAAAATTCCCTAATTTTCCAAGTTTTTTCATTTTCAATTTTTTAAAATAATTTCTCGATGCTGTCCATTTTGACTCCAATTCCCCTACATATATCGGTATAAGCGGAAAAACTTTTTTTTATTTTTTTCATCTCTCCGTTCGTAATTCACACAAATATCTCTCTCTGCCCGGCTCTCTCGTGGCCGTAATTGTAGTCGACGAGAGAATTACACGAAATTAGTTACACCTCTTTGGCTCCATCACGCGATATCGCTAATTCCCAATAGCAATGGCCAATCAACCAACGACCATTCATCTTTTCCATTCGGCCAGAAGTATATCAAAGGTGATTAAAAAAAAATTAAAAATAAATTCTTCCAGTATTTCGCCCCTTTTGTATACGCTGAAATTAGCGAATTCCGATTCATTTTCATCCCTTAAATTACAACCACGAGATTTTCAGACTCCGAGCGGTCCAGATCGGGTTGGAAATTTCATTTTAAATTAGGTTTTGGATTTGGAAATTAGTCGATTGAAAAATCAAAAATTCTCTCGTCAACGATCAACATTTTGATTCATATTTCATCCCTTAAATTACAACCACGAGATTTTAAAGTTCCAAGTTTTCCAGATTGGAATGAAAGTTTGGTTTTCGTTGATCATGGATCATCATGGGCAGATGTTTTGTTCAAACGTTAAATTCGTTATCCCGAACGTGGAAGAAATATTTTCCAGGTGGCGCTGCGGTCGATGCATTTCCTTAATCCGTAACGTTTTTATTTGGTCACTCTCTCCCTCTCTGAATTCTTGCCCCATCGACAAAAACCCTCGGAACAAACGGGGGAAGGCAATATTTGGCGTTACGCGACTCTACTCGCTGTTTGTCCAAAAAGGAAGAAAAAAAAGAGGGCAAGGCACCCTTGGTTTCTCGCGATTCGACAGGGTTCGCCCTCGTTACGCCCTGCTATCCGGCAGGGTGACGTTTTCATCGTCGAGGGTCTCTGACCGCGACAGGCCCAAAACAGGGGGGACTCAAAAAAAAATCCCTCCGGCAAATTGTTCCAAAGGGCTTCGTGCCACTGAATTAAATACTTTTTTTTCGACCCCTCTGGGGAGAAGAAAAAGCTTCGTGGAAAAAGTCAATGATTATCATTACTTTTTGAGTATATTGTCACTTTTAGAAATTTACGCATCAAATTTAAACATTTATTTTGATATTCGGAAATAACCGCCTGAATTTTTAGAATTTTTTGTTTTTTCGATTAAAAATTTGACGGAGAGTTGAAAAGAGGGGGGGGGGGGGGGAGTGTGAAAAAGCAAAGGGTGTTTTTGGCGTACTTAATTGACACCTGGCTTTATCGAAAGGGAAGAAAAGGACGAGGGAAGCCTTTTTCACCCTTGCGCATATTCCCCTCTCGACACGTTTTATGAGTCACTTTGGAAGAGGCCATACGTCATGGGGCCAACTTCCAAAACATCATTATTAACACTGGGAATTTTTTTTTTTCATCAATTTGGTTCTTCGAGGATAAGTCATTTTGAGTGTTTTTTTTTTAATTTTCACATGGATATACTTTGAAATCACGAAGAAATCACTGTAAATAAAAATAAAAATAATTCTAATAATCAATGAAATGTAACTCAATAATGAAAATCAATTTTTACTAAAAATTAAATTATTAAATTCTTAATTCAACGAATAAATGAAGATGAGAAAATGTAGATGCAAAAATCTTTGGGACTCCGCAAAAAAAAATCAGAATAAATTGAAAGAAAACAATTCGAAGAATCAATCAAATGTAATTCAATAGTGAAAACCAACTTTTTAAAATATCTTAATTCAACGAATGAATCAAGATGAGAATGATAACGTGAAAATCTGTTAAATTCATCGTGTCATCGTTTATTAAAAATCCCACAATGGGCCCCGGTGATAATAGGCTAAAGTGAACGTTACATCAAACATTGGTGTATATATATTTGATATTTTATACAAATGCGTCAGCTGTGGCACCTGGCGCTCGCGGTAATACATACAAACATCGAGAATGAACGAATAGAAAATTATGGTCTTGCGTGCATCTCTCGCCGTACCACTGTTTGTCCCCCTTTCGACCCTCGAGACACCGAGAACTCGGTTTCTCGGTCCCTCGAGTGGAACGGCGTGTAATAATTTCCCCCATCCAAGCATCGCGCTTGGGAAAACGACGCATCGCGAGTCGAAGAGGAAAAAGTGCAGACTCATCATTATAATCGTCATCGTGCTCGAAACGTCACGAATGTATCAACGTTTCGATAACAAAAAAAAAAAATCTATATATATGGTTACGAGACTCGAGCGTTTATCGAGCATCTCGAGCAATGAAAAGTATCGTTAGGTTTTTTTAAATACCTCTTTTTACCGCCTCCCTCGACAACAGCTGAAATCATTCACGCGTGCGATTTTATACTCTGAAGTATCGCGAAATAAATGCGGTGTCGCTTTCCCAGAGAAGACCGGGACAAAATGGCACAGAGGGAAAAGGAAACTTACAAAAATTTACAACATTTCCAAATTTCGAGATAAATGCGTACAGAATTTTTTTTAATTGTCATCGACCTATGCACCGTGACCCAAAGACACAATTTTCATGATGAAAAATTAAACAACGATGAGAATGAACGAAATGTTGACGGATGACCGCGACAAATGTTGAGCGCATCGGACGAGTGTCTCCTTTTGCCCCGGTCTCGGCGAATTTCTCCCTGCGAACACTTCATAGGTGTTGTGGGCTAAATTATAAACCCCAAATTCATTTAAACATTTCTTCTCCTATATCAATAACAGCCCTGAACTCAAAAATCATTCTGAAAATCATGGAATCATTGAGAATTTCTTCAAAATCATAAACCACCCTTTTGGAAGCCTTCCTTCGAAGTTCAGGGGTCCTTCATTTTTGAATGATTTTTTTTCTTCAATGATTTTTTTTACTATTTATTCGAGGAGCTCTTTAATTCGACGACTAAGAAATCATATTCAAATCGCTGGATTTATGGGCCGCTGATTTAACTCGACAAACCCCGTGTATATCGCGTGCCTAATGCCAAAAGGGCCTATAAAAGTTATAGGCCCTTTTGGCTTTGCAAAACCAAAAGGGCCTATAATTTTTTTTTTTTGCGCCAATCGTTTTGCCAACATTTTCTAAGCCTAAAGACAAAAAAAAAATTTCCAAAGCCAAAAGGGCCTATGTCTCAAATTTTGGCTTTAGGACATTGAAAATTTAGTGATCTAAAGCCAAAAGGGCCTATAATTTTTTTTTTACTTTCCGCTAAGAAAATTGAAAATTTTTTTTTGAAAAAAAAATTTTTTTTTTGGAAAAAAAATCTTTCTTTTTTGAATTTTTTTTTTTTTTATTTGGAAAAAAAAAAGTTAAAATCATTTGTTATTATTTATTTGTTTCAACAATTTGTTATTGTTTATTTGTTTCAACAATTTGTTATTTTTTATTTGTTTAAAGAATTTGTTATTGTTTATTTGTTCAAACAATTTGTTATAGTTTATTTGTTTAAATAATTTGTTATTGTTTATTTTTGAATAATTTGTTATTGATTCGGAACATTCGGATCCACGATTGTAACAATTCATGATATAATATCGTGAATTTATCATGAATTATCATGAATACCTGTATCAAAATAGATTTAAAAAAAAAAAATTTCTATCGTCAGTGCTTCTGATAATTCTTGGTTTAAATATTTCTGTTCCAATCTGTCGACTCTCAGTGTATCATGCAAGGTAAAAATATGCTTTAATACAAAAAGTACTTGAAATTGGTACTTGATTTTTTAAGTACTTGTACTTTAAATACTTTAAATCTCAAGTACTTAAAGTAATAAGTACCTAGTACTTTAAGTACTTCAAATATAAAGTACAAAATACATTATGTACTTAAAGTATTAAGTACCGGCAGTACTTAAAGTACTAGGTACTTATTACTTTAAGTACTTGAGATTTAAAGTACTTAAAGTAGAAGTACTTTAAGTTTCGTTTTAATCAATAACAAATTACTTTCGTTTTAATCAATAACAAATTGTTCAAACAAATAAACAATAACAAATTATTTAAACAAATAAACTATAACAAATTGTTTAAAAAAAAGAACAAATTGTTTGAACAAATAAACAATAACAAATTCTTTAAACAAATAAAAAATAACAAATTGTTGAAACAAATATACAATAACAAATTATTTAAATTTTTTTTTTTTTCAAAAAAAAAAAATTTTTTTCCAAAAAAAAAAAATTTTTTTTGAAAAAAAAAAATTTTTCAAAAAAAAAATTTTTTTTTCCAAAAAAAAAAATGCTCTGGTATGCAATTTCTATTCAAAACTTTGAAAATTTTTGATTTTTTTTATAGGCTCTTTTGGTTTTAGGCTGACAATTTCCTAAAACCAAAAGGGCCTATATCTTAAGATAGGCCCTTTTGGTTTTAGTACATCAAAATTTTTTTTTTTACAGATCTTCACGTTTCAAGCAATTTTAAGAAGAATGGCAAAAAAAAAAATTTTTATAGGCCCTTTTGGCATGGACCCCTATCTTCTTGCTGTAATAGGCCCTTTTGGCATTAGGCACGCGATATATATACCGTCAATGTCAATCAAAATCCTTCTCACTCGGACCCTTTGAGCTCGTCAAAAAAAAAAAAGCACGACAGGCTCTCCGGGCCGACTCGTATCGAGCGACGTGCGGAATACATTTTGATCGATTCCCATCGTTCTCGTACACAATGAACTTGCGCCAAAGTGAAAAAACGACAATGTCGACGTGAGCCCAAAATTCTCGTTAACACGCGCTACTGTCGCGCAACGAATTTTCACAATTCTCTCCCTCATTGTGCTCGGAAATTTTGTATCGAATCCCCGTCACAATGGAAGACCAAGTACATTTCATTGTGAAAATTTTGCATTAAAAAAAGGTGGCGGGAAGACACGTGAGTGATGTGTCCTTTTGGATGGAGTACAAGCTTTCACGTTTTTGACACGATCGAATGTGAAACTGTACGAGCTCGAAATTTCATCGTGACTGGAAAAATAAATTTTTACGCATATTTTCAAAATCAATAAATAAAAAAATAATAAATGAATGAACGCAATTTTTTTAATTGCAAAAAATGTTGAAAATCGCTATTCTGACTTGAAAAATCTGTGAAAAAATGAAAAATGGAGAAAATCCGACTGAACAAACGACATTTTGAAGCTCGAACGATTACGAAGACCATTGATTGATTCTTGTTCTTGAAACAAAGAGAATTGATATTAATTCGGATTTATGAGTCCTCGGGGGAAAAAATTTACAGCTATTTCAGCCACGTACCTACACAACAGAATCCTCGATCGATGAGCTTTTGTTCGTTGACGAAAAATTCGCTAACAATGCAAAAATCGTTGAACAAACGGACAATTGCAAATAATAATAATAACTATTTGGCTTTTCATTTTGAAAAAAATCATGAAAATTAATGACTTTTCTAGCGACTTGTGAGACGGAAGATTATGTTGATAAGACCATGAATTTTCAGCCCAAGATTAAATAACAATATCGACGAAGCCCTTGTCCGCCATTTTTAAATCGCCGAGCGAGCGATCAAGAATGTTTTTTTTGGTGTTCAATGAGCCACACCACAGAGTTCTGTCAAACGTTTGCCGATGACGATGGCAGCGAGATATTGATGAATGATAATAATCTCCCTCGCTCGATCATCGACGTCTAACCGCATATTTGGCCCTCGTACTATACGCAACCCCGAAGAGGGCGCCAACCATCGATTTCAGAGTAAAATCTATATAAGACACAAGCTTGTATCGAAGAAGGGATCACACCGCAACGGCGTACCTTTTGCGGAGTCGCGGTTCAAGAATTCTCGCGTTTAAGTACGAGGCTGAGGAAGAGACGGAGGGGAGAATCGAACGTTACCGTATGGGTATCAAAGGCATTGGTTTGGGTTCTCGAGAAGCCGGTCATCTTCTCGAGAAGCCCGAAAGAAAAACATACACACGGACACCAATTTCCCCAATAAGAAGTCGGCAAGCGGAGAATACGCACGATGAAGACGTCGAGAAGGTTCGTGGCGGCTCAAGGTCTGCCGCTTTTTCCCCACTCCGATGAAATTTCTAACCCCGCTACTTCGACCACGAGACTCTTGCTCAACTTAAGGAGGTTCATCCGGCACCTACCGAGTGAGTCGAAAGAAAAATGTCAATGCTTAACCTCAAAATGAGCGGTGACCAGCGTAGTCATTGACAATGCTTAACCTCAAAATAATCAGCATTTTCGAGACTGATTAATTTATTATGAATCTCACAAGTACCTAATCGATTTTACGAAGCTCTAAAAATGTTCCTTGGATACTTTTTCATGAATTCTTAAATTTTCGTCAAAATCTGTATTGTAATGATTGTGCCTTTAATATTTATAGACGGTATCCCATAAGAGCCCGTGTTATTTAGGATTTACATTTTTATTTATTTCTCACGAACAGCGTACCCTCGGATCTTGAAATTTTAACGGATGACTTTTTAGATATCAATAACTATATTCTGATTTTTTGTATCAACATCTGTATTGTAAATCGTGTACCGGATGAACCACCTTAGAGGGATTCTTTATCCAACTTTAGCGAACGGCGAAGATTCGACTTTGTGAATGAAGAAACGATACAAAAAAGAAGACGATGAGGGAGGAGAAAGGGGAGAAGATGGTGGTGAAAACGGAAAAGTATAAAGAGAAGGAGGACAAGGAGAACAAGAAGGAGACGAAAAAGGAGGAAGGAGGAGAACAAAAGAAGGAGGAAGAAGGCTTTGAGAAGAAACGATACGAAACGGAAGAAGAAGAGGAAGATAAATAAGATGAAGATGGGAAAGGAAGAGATGTAGGACGAGAAGAGGAAAAAGGAGAAAAACAGGGAGCGAAGAAAGGAAGAAGGAGACTTTGAGAAGAAACGATACAAAAAAAGAAGGAGAACAAGAAGATGATGAAGAAAAGACGAAGAGAATAAGATGAAGATGGAAAAGGAGAATCACGAGAAGAAGGAGCAAGAAAAAAGGAGGAGAGAGAAGAAGATGAAGAAATGATGGCGGAATAGGGTCGATCGTAAGGCCCAAGATACAGAGGGTAACCCTAAGGACGTGAAAGAACGACGCTACGATGCTGAAGAAGTGGAGGTGAATGAAAGACGGACGGAAGGAAAGCCAACGGTCTGAAATAATAGGTTGCGCCTGTGCGCTCATTAACCTTTGTACCCTGGCAAGGCGCCCGAGTGTATACCACCAATCTTCGTGCTCTGACGTTCGCATCTCTCTCACTTATTTTTCTCCCTCTTGCTTCTTTGGGCCCACTGTCCGATGTACTCGTTCGGCCTTGAAACAACGCGTTTCTCTCCGGTGCTGTTTCCCCCACCCGGGCGTTGTAAAACTTTTGCGGCGGTGTCTCGACGATACACCTTGTGCCGTCGCAATATCACCCAGTAAACCGTATGTGAGGTATTCCCGCTCAACGGGACCCCCTTTTAGGGTGACCTCCTTCGATTTTCTTGAAACTCGAGTATGCTCGAGTGTTGCCTGAAAGTATATTGTACACCAATTTTCAGATCTCTGACTATAATACTCTTTGGAATACACTGCGACCTCGATTTATGCAAGAGCGGCGGGACTGGCACCGCTGGACACTTGCAAAAATCGAAGGTGCGCAAATGTCGCCAGTGCGTGCAATGCGCATCTCACACCAGTCGGGAGCCGTGTCCGCTCTCACACCGTGTGCCACGTCGATCGATATCCGCCGCATAGTGGGGACTCTTGCAATTATCGAAGCTGCATAAATCGAGATCGTAGTGTACACCAAAAGTTTGAAATATAACTTTTAGTGTATTCCAAAGAGTATTATAGTTAGAGATCTGAATATTGGTGTGCAATATACTTTCGGGCAACACTTGAACATGCTCGAGTTTCAAGAAAATCGAAAGAGATTGGCCTAAAATGGGGGCCCGTTGAGCGGGATTACCTCATGTATATATACTATATATATACATTAGGGTGAATCGAAAAAATTAAAAAACTGTTGGCTACCCTCAAAAATCAAAGATAACGTTGAAGTAAAGGTCTCCGTGCAACGGTTCGATTTTTTGACAATATTTAGAGGGCGCGCGGGACGTTCAAAAACGCCATTTTTAGCGTTAAATTCACTGTATCACTGATAAACGGAAACAGATCATTCAAAAAGTTCTGAATTTTTTATATACGGTGCCCAGATATGTACTCTTTCAAATGCATATTTATTGAACATTAACAAATGGTTCGTATCTTGGAAAAAAATCTCTTAAATTCAATATTTTCACAATTTTTTAATTAATCATTTTGATTTTTGTCTTCTAAAACGTTTTTGTATTTTTTCCATCTTTTTTCTTGTAAAACTCGGTATCAGTATTGCTTACAATGTGAAAATTGCTATAAAAATTAATCTTTATTTTGGAAATTTTCATATTTAATTTTTTTTTAAATATATATTTTTTAGCAATTTTCGCCTTGTAAGCAATACTGATACCGAGTTTTACGAAAAAAAACATGGAAGAAATACAAAAACGTTTTAGAAGACAAAAATCAATATAATTAATTGAAAAATAGTGAAATTATTGATTTTCGGAGATTTTTTTTCCAAGATATGTTCAATAAATATGCGTTTGAAATTTGCGATATTTGGGCACCTTGTGTAAAAAATGCAGAACTTTTTGAATGATCAGTTTCCGTTCATCAGCGATAGATTGAATTTAACGCTAAAAATGGCGTTTTGAACGTCCCGCGCGCCCTCTAAATATTGTCAAAAATTCGAGCCGTTGAGCGGAGACCTTTATTTCAACGATATCTTTGATTTTTGAGGGTAGTCAACAGTTTATACGTTTTTCGATTTACCCTAATATATATATATATATATATAGAGCACTAATTGCCGTTTACTCGGACAAAACAAATCAGAAACACGCATCTCTACCCATTTGAAGTAAATTGTTCAAATATTGAGAACATGAAATTTGAATCGGGATTCTATATATTCTACCTCAACATTTGCCAGCCAAAATTTGGTAACAAATATTGAGTCGAAAGACCAAAAATCTGAGAAGCATCGATAGACCCGTTTCTGTTCATCTTGTTTACCCATTTGTACCAAGTTCAAATATATGGGGGCGTCCATTAATCACGTGATGCATTTTTAATCCATTTTAGACCCCCCCTCCCCCTCCGTGATCATCCATGAGGTTTTGTTGAATCCCTCCCCCCCCCCTTCCGTTGTCACGTGATTTTTTTTACCAATGGCAATAGTGATAAATATATTTCCGAAAAAATAAAATTCGATAGTTATGGATATTGCAATTAGTAACGTCATCCGGATGACAAACAATTTTATTTTAAGAACGAAATAACTTTTATAGAATCTATATGGGATATTGCAGCACTTTTAAATCCGACCCCTTTCGATTTGGCTGAAATTTTGTTTTCCTTTTCTACCCAATTAAAAACATTGTTCAAGAAGTTTGCAAATTTTGTTATCCAACCCAAAAGAAAAAGCTTTTGTTTTTAAATGACTATAACTTCTTCAAAAATTGACTAATTGGGACGTTTTTTTTTAAGTTTTTCATTTTTGAATGTACTTTTCGAAAAAAAATACAAAAAAAGGTTGAAATATTCAAATCTATGAAATTTTTCATTCTTTCGAGAAAAATCATCTTTTTATCCAAGTTCGCCATTTTTAATTTTTTTTTCACTCAGAATACTTTGATCAATTCCGGAAAAAATGCCGCCCAACCTGGAGTGGCTCGACTTTTTCTTCTACTTTTTTTCGCTTAAAAAAAAAAATCGGCGATTACCACTTTCAATTTTTTATTTCTTCTCAGCTTTTTAAATTCCGAGGTCCTTCATGAACTCAAAAATGTTCAGAGTGGTACTTTGTGAAATAAGCCCAATTTATAATTTTTTTTTCAATCGTTAAAAAAAAATAAAAGGAAATGTCGATCTACTCCAGATTGGGCGGCATTTTTTCCGGAACTAATCAAAGTATTTTTTGAATGAAAAAAAGGCGAACTCCGATAAAAAGATGATTTTTCTAAAAAAAAAAAGTGAAAAATTTCTTAGGTTTAAATATCTTAATTTTTTTTTTTTTAAATATATTCAACAACGAAAATTTTCAACAAAAAGAACGTCCCAATAAGTCAATTTTTGAAGAAGATATGGTCATTTAAAAAATAAAAGCTTTTTCTTTTGGGTCGGATAAAAAAATTTGAAAATTTCCTGAAAAGTGTTTTTAATTGGGTGGAAAAGGAAAACAAAATTTCAGCCAAATCGAAAGGGGTCGGGTTTGGAAGTGGTCGATTTAACACGGAATGCCCCATATAATATATTCTATTTTATCAACAATTCGTAAGAATAAATATGATGCTGAAATTCGCATCGCTTAAATGCAACAAAAATAATTAATTTTTCAATCCAATTCACACTTCCTAATAATTTTCACCGTGAAAATTGAAGAATCATTAATTCCATTAACACAAATAAATTTATCGCTTGTCGGTAAGTTAAAAAAAAATCCCAAATATGCTAAGTTTTATGAAAAAAGCACAAAAAAATACACGTGGTATTTATCGAGACCCCCCCCCCCATGTGATCAATCGTGATATTTTCAAGCACCCCCCCCCCCCCCTCCCATCGTGAGTCTCACGTGATTAATGGACGCCCCCTATTCAGAACATGTGAAAATTTTAATCCGAATTCTATATTCTACCTCCAAATTTGACGGTCAAAATTTCGTATCAGAGATTCGTGAAAAAATTAAGCAAGAATCGATACACAAATTCTCAAAGATCTGGCTCTTTTTTTAACGAAACCACTGTCCAAATTTATTTTTTAAAAAACTTTATAAGCTCATACGACCGCTTTTATTTCCCGAATATTTTATGACAATATTTCAATACAAATGAATCCTATTTTAGGAAAGAGCAAATCTTCCACTCTCTCAACCGGACCTTAATATTCAAGCTACAAAGGAACGCTGGCAAAGAAATATCATCTTTAAAAAAAAAAAAATTCTGGGCATTTCGTCACCTTCAGCGGGGACTTAATTTTCGGGTTTTTCTCCCTATCAGTCACGCAGTTTGCTCGGCGCGAGAAAATTCTGACCGGGGGAATTTCGTGCTCTTCGGGTGGGTCGGTCCCCGTCGGACCTGTAATATTTTCCCGATTCATGGAACAAACCGAGAACGGGAAGAAAAAGAAGAGACTCCACGCGTCGAGCGTGACGAACGCCGCGTTATTGGGTGGGCCCAAAAAAATACAATATGCGGCAAAAGGCTCTTAACCGATGCACTCAAGATCTTTGCCGACGCACCTTCGACACTTTTCTCTCCTCGATTATTCCATCGGCAGCACGAGGGGAACGACGATCGAAGTAGAAAAAGCTATTCCGTGCGACGTCAAAGTGTCGAAAGTTGAATGGTCTTTTTCGGTTTTTTCTTTTTATCGTAATTTTGACAAAATTCTTTGGATCTGGGACTGCACACGTTGTGTTTTCCGGGCAAACGTGCCAACACCTTTTCTCGCTCATCAGAGACGAACAATGTCCAGGCGGAGGACACAAACGCGCAAAGTACTTTTGGAACGTTTACCGACGAATTTTTTTTATCCCCTCTCTTTTACAACGGCCTCTCGGTTCGATGCTTTTCGTTGAGGTTCAAAAAATGTAAAGGTCAGATTAAACCGATTTTTTCAAATTTTTTCAAAATCTTGTACTCGCCGCATTCATGTTTCAAGATGCCAGTTGTATTTTTTTAACTCGTATTTTGGTCTATTTTTTTCGAAAATTCGAATTAAATCATTTTTCTAAATTAGTTTTACTCATTGATTTATTTATTATTTATCGTTATATTATTATCTATTTATTCATCGAATTCATTACTTTGTCCAAATATCTGTATTTCTTTCGAATTTTTTCATAATTCGTAAGGTTTTTTCAAAATTCTGATCTTAATCACGTTTTCACAAAATATTTTGGCCCTCCGTGACCACAAAAACGCTCGCAAAATATAATTTAAATATTTCTAGAGCAAAGTTCTCGATTATATTGAAATTCGAACGAATATCGAAAAGAAAGCAATTACCTTTCCAGATGATCACCGAATTCGGTCGTCTCGATCCATGTTCGCGCGCAACGAACCTCGAAAGCCACGAAGGAAAGAAGAAATATAAAAAAAAAAAAAAAAGCATTGAATCGTTGGCGAGATTTCGTGAGAAATTTGAACGACTCGATGAGCGTCGAACGAGTGGAAATTGAGAAGCAAAAGAAGAGAGAAAGAGGGAGCGAGCAAATCGGGACGATGGAAGCTGGAAGAGAGGATTATATCGTCGTCGGACGACGTGTTTGAGCTTTGAAACATCGCGTATCTTTTTCTCAATGTTCCCCGATCCCCGATCCCCGAGAGAGAGGCGGAGGGAGATGATTCGAACGATGCGCGGAGCCTTTGGTAGGATTATCCGCGATACGTGTGCGTGTGTGTCGGTTTACATATATGCCGACGATATGTTCCATCTATCGTCGCCGAGGATTCCCGTATTCACACGCGATTTTCTCCATACAAATTCATCTCATCCCATTCATCTCCACCTGTGTCGAACTATTACATTACAAGCTACAAAAGAATCGACTAAAATCCTCGATCAATCGCCGTATATGTATATCCATGAATATATAGATATACATGTATGCCGGGTGTCCCTTGGTATCGAACTCGATGCACCGAAATAACTCGATATCAACGGGGCAAATAAAAAAACCCCGACATACGTATCAAATCGATTTAAATGGAGAATAAAATCATGGCTATCGTACTTTTTCATTGAGTGGATGTTTTCAAGGTTGTACGAAGGTCGACTTTGTTGTTTTTATGGAAGCCCATATTTTCAATAGCACGACCGTTTCACACGTAAGAAAATGTACAACTTTTGTTCGAAGCGTCTTTTCATTTGACCAATATCGGTTTTCGTTTGAAAAAGTTGACCTCTGTGTCACTTAAAAAATGTCAACTCAATGAAAAACTGCGATAGCCGTTTGATTCTTCATTCAAATCGACGTGATACGTGTCTCGGGATTTTTCGATTTACCTCGTGAATATCGAGTTATTTCGGTGCATCGAGTTGAACAGCGGGTGAGACACCCGATATACGTTGCGCTATCGCTCTGTTCGATGATCGAGCCAACTCTCGTACGTTGAAACGCAAGGTGCCCGAAACTTGACGAGTTGTACGTTCAGGAGTTCTCACGCCCCGTAAATTAACTCCCGAGTTAAGTTTTTTGGAACATTGAGTAAAAAACTTGACCCAATGGAAATTAATTTGCAGCTTCGGAATAAAATAGTTTGGCAAATTATTATTCGTTGAAACAATTAAATTACCGTACCTCCTTTCTATGCGAGTGCTCTACGGCGCTCGGGGGAAGTGAATTCCGAGAAATTCGTCGCCGGAGCGTTCCCCCACTGCTACCTGCAGGGTTCGAGAATCGCTTCGTCACTGGAACTCGCTGTAAGA
This sequence comes from Alloplasta piceator, assembly GCA_946863875.1. NCBI lineage: Eukaryota > Metazoa > Arthropoda > Insecta > Hymenoptera > Ichneumonidae > Alloplasta > Alloplasta piceator. The sequence continues at coordinate 79,837,931 of OX333071.1, forward strand.
GCTCGCAAGGCGTACATAGGTAGAATGGAGCGAGCAATGAAACTCGCTCAAGCGGAACCGAAGGGAAACGCTTGTACAACGAAGACTCTTATAGAGGGGAGGTACGGTAAAATTAAATTTTTAAATATTTCAAAACAAATTTAATATTCGAAATTTTCATTCTGCTAAAAAAAGGCGAATTGAATAAAAATGTGCTGCTGATTCATTTGAAAGAAAATGGATCGTTCTTCTTTTTCTTGGAAAAATTTAATTCACATTTACATCGGCGTATCTTTGATACTCGGCGCTATTTACCACTCGCGAATTTAATCTCTCTCCCCCTCTCTCGCTCTCTCTCTCTCTCTCTCTCTCTCTCTCTCTCTCTCTCTCTCTCTCTCTCTCTCTCTCTCTCTCTCTCTCTCTGTGCTCCTTTCAATTGTCAAGTTAACGGACACTTTGCGCGCAAAGAGACGATGTTTAAGAGGCGTTTTGGACGTGGTTAGCCTTCGATCGATTCACCCGATCGGCGGTAAATACGACTCGGAGTGTCGCGCGCGTTTTACCGAGCGCCGATCCCATACGAGATCCTTCGGGATCTTTTTGCGCCCATTTTACATATTACATATGGGATGTTCCATGCCGAGTCAACCAACATCCGATCTTCGGTCCCTTGATTCTTTTTCCATACAATTATTGCAAAGTCAATGAACAAGGACGCCTAATTTTTTAAGGTTTTTTTCAATCATCCCCCAGTTTAATTTTTGGTTCTCAACGGACAAAAACTTTTCCGAAACCCCTGATCTTCGTTGCGGATATTGGGCCCAAACTTTCTCCACGAATAGATTTAAACACAAAAATGCGGATGAATTAAAGGCAAATTTCTTGAAGCGAATTGCTAAAACTTTAGCTAAAATCGAGGCTAAAATTATGAAAAATATTTCTCAATCGATCAATGGTTTGCCATTTTTTTTACACCCGGTATAATCAAAAGAATTGTGCCGCCCTTGAGGCAAATTTGATCTGCCCCCTACAGATCATACTTTGTGAATTTCGTGTGAAAAAATGCGTATTTTTTTCTGAATTTCAAATTCAAGAGTTTTTTGAAATTTTTTTTCACGCAAGGACGGCAAAAAAAAATTTGAAAAAATTGAGGACGCTAATTGAGCTCTGTACAATGGTACGAATAGAATAGAATAGAACGAGTTTTATTACAGAACGACTTTTTATGGTAGACAAAATTGTTCGCCAAATTCGACGTTCTTAAGGTCGAATTTTGCTCAATTTTACACGGGACACGCCGTATATGTGTATATATGTAGGGTGTCCGGTAATGTATATCGCGGGCGGTATGTATAAAACGTTTGAAAGGCGGGGAGAGAGAATCTTGAGAATCGGCGCGATCTTGGTCGCGCGTGAGGGAAAACGCGATGCTGACGAGACAAAGGGACACGCGAAATCGCCGACTGGGGTCGCACGAGCGACGTTTCGGCGACCAAAAAAAACAAATTTTCGAATCGAAAAATATATCCAAGCTTCTTTCTCTTTGTTTTCATCGGGTATGAAGGAAGTGGGAGAGAGACGAAAAATGGAGCGGTTGAAAGAAAAACACTGGAAACAAAAAAAACAAAGACGGCAGGCAAAAAGTGGGAGGAAGAGACGGAAAGACATAGGAAAAAAGATCCTTGCAAAAGACAATCTTTGAGAGCGAGTGTGTGGCTGTACCAGGACTGTCGGACAGTGTTCTCTCTTCCTTTCTTCGACTTTATATCCTGCCACCTGACAACCACCGGGCAAGGATTTATCGACGTCGCCCTCGAGCACGAGAATCAGATATCGTCTCTCTTCTCTTCCTCTTTATCCTATGCCCCCCCTCCCTCTCCACCACCGCCAAATACCTCCTCTGCGTGGTACCGATATCCCCCCCCCCCATTTTTTCCGCCATTTTTGTAAATTGCACTTTTCAAAAATTTGATTTACTCCTATCTTCATGTATTTTTTTCTTTTTCCAAGTATATCCGTTTACTTCTTCCTAAAGAATACCTTTTTGTCGACTTTCCTTTTTATTTTATGACTCTTTAAAATGTTCGAAAACGTGGAAATTTTCCATTTGCAAATTCTTAATTTTATGTTAATTTTTATATCCATATCTTCGTTCGTTAATTAATTTATTACACGAACTTCGTCTTTTGTGGTTTCAAAACCGAAAATGGAACGAAATTTTTTGTTGCGATTCAATGAAACAACAATTTTAAGCAACTAAATTTTTTTTCTGGAAAAATCGAGTCAGCACTGATGAGGGTTTAATTTCCCCCCCCCCCCCCAACTTTTTCTACTAGTTCTTATTTTTGCACATTATTCCCTCCCCCTTTTTTTATTTCACTACGATGATCTTTTCGAAATCTCCAGCAGAAAATGATGAGTATATAAAAATTAAAAATTACTCATCGTACAAAGGAGATCAAAGAAATAAATGCTCATAAAAAAAGAGGAAAAAACGTGCAAATTTTTAATTAGCCATTTTTTAATTTCATGTTAATTTCCATCTTTTTTCTTCTTTTACTAATTTATTTATTGTACAAATTTCATCTTCCGTAATCTCAACAACAAAAATGGAACGACATTTTCATATAATTTCAATGGAACGACAATTTCAAGCGACTACATTTTTTTCAATCCAAAAAAATTCATTTCTTTTTTCATTCAAAAATCTTTCAATTTCTCCCCGAGTATTTTCTACCAATATTTCGTTTGTCCTATTTTTTTTATTTCACTATGATAATCTTTTTCGAATCTCCGGCTCGATGAATTATGTTGTTAAAAATCGCTGTGTAAGCCCGTGTCGAGAGAGGGCGCGGGGGTGGAAAATCCTTCAAGTCCCAAGGGGTCCTCTCGAAACGCCACAGGATATTTCTATCGCGATATATAAGATGCTTGAGGAAAAGAATTTTGACTGATGACGAGGGAATGAGCCGAGGAACAAGCCTCGTCGGCAAGACCGGCAGACAACTTTTTTACGTTGTTTTAGAGATAGCAATGTGTCTCTACATACATCTATATATAATATATATATAAATATTGGGGTGACATTTTTTTTCTTTTCTCGCAAACAAGCTCAAAAGTTTCATTTAGGTATTAAAAAAGGCCTATTAAAATATGAGCTCTTGATATTAATATTAACATTGACCTAATCGCACTTTTCGATTTTCCATAAAAATAACATGGGAAAAATTGTTTTTACGTCTTCTGATTTTTATACGATTTTTTAATATTACACTCGAACTATTAGTTTCATCGACGAAATGAGGATGAAATTTGATGTGAAACATAAATGAAACTTCCAAGAAATGTTGACTGATAGTTAGTATTAATTTTTAGAAAAGAACGCTTTGAGAAAATTGTGCAGCAGAAATTTAACTTAAAAATTGGTTTTTTTTTATTTAAAAAAAAGCGAATGAAAATTTACTTTTATGCTACAATGAATGTCATTTTCTTGAAAGAATAAAAATTTTAAACTAACTTCTGCTGTACAATTTTCTTAAGGCGTTCTATTTTTTTTATTATCATAGTGAGAATTATTGGTTAAGATTTCTCCAAAGTTCAATTTATATTTCACATGAAATTTCATCCACATTTTGTCGATCAACTTATAGTTCCGGTGTAATATCCAAAAATCGGTCAAGTTTACAAAAAAATAAATTTTGACATTGAATAACTTTTAAACGAGTGGACTTATCAAAAAGTAACTCGGGACCATTTTTGTAGAACGTTCAATTCTCTACAAAGAAATATCTGTAGATTTCTCATATCATAAGTCGTTTGATAGTTATAAAAATCAGAAGACGTACAAATAATTTTTCCCATGTTATTTCTATGGAGAATCAAAAAGTGCGATGAGGACATTGTTAATATTAATATTAAGAGCTCATATTTTAATAGGCTGTTTTTTATACCTAAATGAAATTTTTGAGCCTGTTTGGAAGAGAATTTTTTTTTTTTAATCACCCTAATAAATACATATATATATATATATATACGGCACATAGTTACATGACACGTAGGTATAGCATAAAAATGATGGAGTTCTCAAGCTAGATCATTATTTTAGATTATCAGATCCGAGCAAGAGGTGGGGGGGAGTCGACGCGGTATATTTCAGTCTCGCGCGTTGTCTACAAATTTTCTCCCCCATTGTTTTATTTTTTTTCTATCCTATCTTCCCAGCCACGAGATCCATCAAGAGAGTTTTGAGCATTTGATTCAATGCAAAAAAAAATTTGCCCTGAAAATAATTGAAATTTATGCATTGTTATTTTTTAATTGAGGAAAATAACATAAAAAAAATGTTATTATATAATTTACGTTTAATGTATAATGGATAATAATTTACAATGTGATATATTTGTGTGAATTATATTTTATTTTATTCCGGAATACAAAATTTGTATTATGTAATTTCCCAGCTTGTAGGATAATCATAATTCATTTAGTGTGATTAAAAAATGGGAAATGTTAAAAAATATTATTATCCAAAGATCAGTGAGCTGGGAAAAATTTTCAAAATCTTTTGAAACTCATTTGGGCGATGATGGAATATTCTATAAGTTTTTTATTTTATTTTTCTCTCCACTTATACCGATGTAATTTTCTTCTAAATTATTATATTTATTATTATTATTATTATTATTATTATTATTATTATTATTATTATTATTATTATTATTATTACTATTACTCATGCTTCAAATAAATATAATCAGCAAAATATAAGAAAAGTCTATTTTACATATGGGTCAAAATTCCGAAAGGTAGCATGCGTTTGGGCCTCATAATCGACGATTGTTTTGTAACTTTGAGGACACATAGTACATTATGAGAGTACACTCTGAATTTTTTTTTTTTTATTTTTAAATCGACCAGTTTCACTGTACCCATGACGTCATTTTTTTGAAATTTCTTGAATGTCATGTTTTAATCAATTTCTCTAGACCCCTGTAATTAAGAAAAAAAAAAATTCGACATATATTTTCATCGAAAAAGATCTTAGCTTTTAAAAAAATATATTTCCAAATACGTACCAATTCGTATAAGCATAGAAAAATACGTTTTTTCCTCAAAAAGGCGTTTTATCGATGAGCCTACACTCCAATCTGTTTTTTCATATTTTTTTCGGATTTCTGAGGTTTTTTTATACGAAAAAACTCTTTTTCCAAAGTGGGATCTCTGCGGCAACAGACCGTTATACATTAAATATAATCTGAGGATTCTGAGGTGCTGTGAATATCGAGAAAAGAGTGCGGATACAAGACTGCTTATTGCGCTAGTATTGTATTATATTGTTACACATTTTTTATCGAGGTTGTTATGGGTTTTTAACTTAACTTTTAATTTATTAGTACTGTAACAGGAGGATTTGACTATGAAAAAAAATAATAATACCCTGAAAGCAATATAATATACACGATTCCGGGGAATGGGTGTGTAAACAAACATGGTTAATTTTTCGCCAAGAAATTGTTAAATATTTTTTTCTTTTTGAGTATACTCAAAAGCAACCAATGTAAAACAAGTAAAAATTGTTAAATATTTTTTTTTGCGCAAAATTTAACAGGCGTCAATAAATATTTTCATAAAAGATGAATGGATGTTTTTTAAAGTTTGTTTACACACCCATTCCCTGGAATCGTCGTGTATATTATATTGCTTCCAGGGTATTATTATTTTTTCTCACAGTCAAATCCTTCTGTTACAGTACTATTAAATTAAGAGTTAAGTTAAAAACCCACAACGACCTCGATACAAAATAATAGTAACAATATAATACAATACTAGTGCAGTAAGTATTATTGTATCTGCGCTATTTTCTCGATATTCACAGCACCTCAGATTATATTTAATATACAACGGTCTGATGCCGCAGAGATCCCACTCTGGAAAAAGAGTTTTTTCGTATTAAAAAATCTCAGAAATCCGAAAATAATACGAAAAAACAGATCGGAGTGTAGGCTCATCGACAAAACGCCTTTTTGAGGAAAAAACGTATTTTTCTATGCTCATACGAATTGGTACGTATTTGGAAATATTTTTTTTGAAAAGCTGAGATCTTTTTCGATGAGAATATATGTCGAATTTTTTTTTTTTTTTTCCAATTACAGGGGTCTAGAGAAATTGATTAAAACATGACATTCAAGAAATTTCAAAAAAATTACGTCATCGGTAAAGTGAAACTGGTCGATTTAAAAATCCAAAAAAAATTCCAGAGTGCACTCACATATTGTACTATGTGTCCCTAAAGTTACAAAACAATCGTCGACTATGAGGCCCAAACGCATGCTGCCTTTCGTAATTTTGACTCATGTATTTTTTTTACATGGAAATATAACCATTTTTTATCCTTTTCATAATTGAAGATAGTGAAACAAATTTCAGAGTTCCTTATCAAGTATCAGCATAGTCTCGAAATTTTTCGTTGAATCAATGAATTCCTGGAATTTTCCGTTCAATCGAACGTTCGAAATTTTCGGTTTATGATTATTCATTGAGGGGACCAAATCAGCGTTGAAACGCCGATTTTTTAACATAAATATATATATTCGTTGCATACGTGTTAACGTGACCAATGGTCCATCATTTGACGTATCAAATGAAGAAATTTTTGACGCTAGATAGGAACTCTCAAGGTGCAGCGATTCTCTCATAAATTCAAAAAGTGGCCTGTAACTTTGGAACTGAACCCGCATTTAAGCAGTCCGCAAAAGTGTTACGAAGAAATTGGGGAATCGTAGGATAAGATCCGTCAAGCGGTTTGGTCCGCAGGATCGTGCGAAGCGTAGTGATACTCAAAAATGGATTTATGAGAGAACCGCCGCACCTCAAGGGTTCCAACTAGCGTCAAAAATTTCTTCATTCGATACGTCAAATGATGGACCATTGGTCAAGTTTACACGTATTCAACCAACATTTATATTTAATAGACTGATTCAAAAAAAGCGACTATTTTTTGTTTTTCGCAGTAACATATTAAATGCCGTCGGGAAGGTGAAAGAAGATGCCCGTTAAAATTAGAGCTCTTAATAAAAATATTCAGCGGTGGCACATCGCATATTTTGTAATTTCCCATTTAAACAAGACGGGGAAAAAAATTTCAAAATTTGAAATTTTATATCTCGACTTCAGGTCAATGTACCAAAATGAACGAGGCATATTCTTGTAGAGAATTGAACGCTCTACAAAAAAGATGTCTTGTGATTTTTCGATAAACTCACTCCTCCAAAAGTTATTCACGTTCGAATATATATGTATATTAGACTGTGAATATGGGTGAACTTATGTTGGTCATTTCTTTAAAAATTAGGTAATTTATGTTGATGCAATTTGAACTTTTGTTTCAGCGAAGAAATAAGTAATATTCACGGTAAATGTCCCAATACCCGACCATCTAAGAGGCGACGAAAAAGTTAACTTGTTTTTCGCGTTCAAAAATAAATTATTTTCTATAACACAGGGTGAACATACTATGTCAGCGGATGTCGGGTTACTGGGACTGAACATAGTCACGAGCAAGTACCGATATCCGGACACATGGTCGGTTATCGGTACAAGATACATTTCGTATGTACCAATAACCGGACATGAAAATTAAGTACTTAAAACGCATTTTTGGCTAATTGAGACAACATGATCAAATTAGTGGTATCTTTCCGAATAAAAACAGCTAGGCTCAGTTCGAAAACAATAAAAACCCCTTCGAAATAGCTTCAATAAGATATCGCGATTCCTTGGTACTTCAGTTTAGATAGTGGCTTCCGTGCCCCGAATACATAGTACGCGTGCTGTCATATTTATCCAAAATTAAATTACAGACGATTCTTTAACTATTTCTCGGAATTGATCCGATCTTTTATTTTTTAATTTATTTTAATTGAACATATTTCTATTTTTTTTTTAATTCGTTCGAAATTAATATTTTACACTAATTTTCTATTTTCTTCATTGAAATTTGACTGATTGTCAATTTTTCATTTATCTTAATTGAACATACTTTAATTCTTTTTTTTGAATAGTTAAAAATTGAAATTTCATGCTAATTTCCCATTTTCTTTGCTGATATTCATGGAATTTTTATTTTTTATTTATTTTACTTTAACATATTTTCATTATTTTTATTTTAACAACATTTCAATGTCACGTGACGGAAGTAAAAAAGTTCAACTTTCAACCAGCAGAGAGAGAGAGAGAGCGAGAGAGACAGAGGGAGAAATCGATCGAATGATTTGATTGATAACATTTTATTGATGCCCTAGCGACCTTTGGGGCGAATTCAGCAGATTTATAATGGCAAAACTTGTAGATAAATAGTGAAAAACGGAAAGAGAGGGAGCGAGAGAGAGAGAGAGGTCTTCAAATCCTCTCTCTCTCTCTCTCTCTCTCTCTCTCTCTCTCTCTCTCTCTATCTCTCTCTCTTTCCCTTGTAATTCTGCATGTGTCTGTTAAATGTCCGTTGGTCCTCGACGCCTTTTCCCGTCGGTTTCGCCTCGATACACACATCCATAGATCCATGAAAAAAAAAAAATGTGCCGAACGATACAATCGCGGGTGAAATAAGACGTTCGAACGCCGCTCGTCCTCATTTCATCTCTCTCGATTCGATTCGACGAGGCATCGCGCTCGAGAGAGAAACCGAAAGGCAATGATCACTACCGAGTCAGCTGATGTGTTATCATTTTTTTTCTTCATAAAAATAGAGCCTTTCGTAAAACGAAACCAAACAAAACAGTTGAAATTTTGTTTCTAAACAAAAAAAAATACAAGAAAAAATATCCTTTACTCCACATTTTTTAATTTAATATTTTCATACAATTTTTCGAATGTAGAGTTCACCTCTTTCATTTTTTCTACTTGTCTCAAAAAGATACAATTTTACGAAAAATTAAATTTTTTCATCAATAATATTAAAAAAAAAAAATGTTAGATCCTAACACCTACACCACGTTGTTAAAACGGACTAAAAAGTATAAAAGAATTTCTCCGAGCTTCGTGCAGAATAAAACCTGATACAGATTTCTAACCTACTTACAGATTGTCCTGAAAATTTGTCATTGTACATTTTTAATAGCTATTATAATACTTGTGAGATTTGAAGCGTAAAACATGAGGTGCATGCAACAGATAGTTGATGCATGGTTCAGCTATCAATCGTATTGCACCGCATATAATGTGAACTCTGATAAATATGTTCTCTCATTGATAGCTACTCCAAGCTACTCTCTTTACTTCATATACAGTCTTTAGAGCTATTTTCTATATATTATATTTAAGGATTGGGAATTTAGGTGGAACAAAAAAGGTTACAAAAAAAAAGGAAATGACTTTTGAAAATATTATTTAAAATTTTCCTCAATTTCTTATCATTGAGAATAACTCGTGTATACACATAGGGACACACACACACACACACACACACACACACACATCCTACATCCTCCCTACATATATTTTTTTTCGACAAGAAGTTATTTGAATCCCCTCTTCGGTAAAATCTCAAAAATTTTGTTTTTTTACGTAGAATTTTATAATTTTTTTTGAAAAAACCGAAGCGGTCCCATTGAAAGAAAATCCAATTTTTTAGCTTAAAACAGTGAAAAACACATTGAAAATTTGTTTTTCTTAATTTGTAATATTTTTTTCAAAAAGTACCTCGAAAAACAAAAAAAAATGACCTCTTGACAAATTACAATATCTTGTCTAATGTAGAAGTTATGATTATTTTAAATATATTCTTGAAAAATTAATAACTTCGGTATGGTTTAAGATAGAGAGCTAAAAATTGGCATGGATATTTCCTTTTGCATGTAAAATAACATATTAAAAAATATAAAAAATCGAAGGGGTCACCGTCAAAACGTCGTTGAATTGATATGGAATGATATATATATATATATATATATATAGAGAGAGAGAGAGAGAGAGAGAGAGAGAGAGAGAGAGAGAGAGAGAGAGAACTCTCGGAGCGCACGCTTGGGGCAAAATTTTCGAACACACGGCAGAGAAACGAAAGGAGATACTCCGATGCTGGAACGGTGTGACAGCGTGTAATCTCAACGGCGCAGAGAGGGCGAGAACGAGAAAGGCGAATCACGTATGTGTATACAAGACTACAAGAGGGCAAAATAACAGGTTCTCTTTACTCATCCTGACCGCGCACTTTCTCTCTCTCTCTCTCACCCTCTTTGTCTCCCTCACTCACTCTCTTGTGATTTTTCTACTCCCGCGGGGTTAAGGAGGTTTTGTACGGGGTGTGTACAGGAGACAAGAGAAGGGAAGTGAAAGATATCCATACTTGTATTGTTTTTTATTGAGAAAAAAAATCTCACCTCACTTTTATTCGGATTTTTTATGAATATCAATATTGAATAATATTGATTATTTTTTTCACCCGAGCTTAAACCAATGGGAGCTTGGCAATTGACATCACGTGGGTATACGAGCAAGACGAAATTGTATCGGTAATTTTTCGAAAATTTCCCGGCTAGGTTGCTAGGTAACAAACGAAAAACAAACGTGCATAATTTTTTTTATGCGTTTCACGCATGTGTTGCGTAAAAAAAATTCCCAAGCCCGTGCACTAAAAGTAAAAAGGTGAAAAAAATTAAAAAAATTTCTTTCACACCATTTCGTAATACTTCCTGAGAACCGCAGCTCGCAAAAATTTTTGACCAAAATATCTGAAAACTAGAATCTTGGAGCTTTAAACTGTTTTTTTTAAGACCTCGATACGACCATTTTTCACTGAAATACAGCCTATTGAAAATGACCGAAAAATTTGGAAATTTTTCTTGCTCCCTTAATTTTTGCGAGTGGTGTACTTCTCGTCGGCGCAAAACGGCTGTGAAACATACGATTTCCTTTATTTATTCTATTTCCGGTATAATCTAATACCATGATCATATTTATTGAGTAAAATCATAAAAAAATAACAAAAAGTCGAGATAACCACCTCTAAAAATTGAGTGAGCGGGCCCAGTTTTTTAGGGAAATTTTCTTTTATCAGTGCCCAACGATAGCACAAGAATCCAGAAAGAAAAAAAAATAATTTTTTTTTTGAATCAGTCTAATATATATATATATATATATATATATATATATATATATATATATATATGTCATTCCATGTCAAATCGATCAAAAGTTGGAATCGACCCCTTTCAATTTCGATGAAATATGGTCGCAAGTTTTCGTTTTCAATAAACGGAGTTCTACCGAAGGAAAAAAAATTGAAATTTTTTTTTCGAAAGTTATTCAAATTTTAAAATTTCACAATTGTTCAAATCTCAAGTTTATTTTTCAAATATGTCGAAAAATATTATAGTTACGAAAAGCGTTCTGAATTCGTTTTAAAGAGTATACTTGGAGCTACGAAAAAAAAAAAATATTCCGTGAAATTTTTTTGAATAATGATGAATTTGGAGGATTTTGAATTTTCAAAAATCGTGAAAATCCAAGTTCCATATATTATTTTTAATTCATTTTTTTTATATGATACCTTATACTGATCTTGAAAAATCCTGATATTTTCAGAGAGGTGTTTTTTTTTCAAAAATATAAATTTTTGAATTTTTTAAAATCCTGCAAATCCACGCGTAACATTAAATTTTTGGTTAAATTTTTTTTACATAATACGTACCTTGTACAGATCTTAGAAGATCCTGAAATTTTCAGGATGGTGTGTTTTTGTTTCAAAAATACAAATGTTTGAATTTTGGTAAAAAACATTTGTAGGTTTTTTCTCTAAATTAAGTAAAGTTGAGCAATCATGCAATTCTGTAATTTTGACCAGTAAAAATTCCAATTAATGACAATTAGAAAAAAGAAAATTTTTACCAAAATTAAAAAATTTATATTCTTGAAACAAAAACACACCATCCCGAAAATTTCAGGATCTTTAAGATCAGTACGAGTACGAATTTTAAATTTTGAATAGCTTTTGAAAAAAAAAAATTACATTTTTTTCCTCGGTAGAATTCCGTTTTATTGAAAACGAAAACTTCTGACCGAATTTCATCGAAATTGAGAGGGGTCGATTCCAACTCTTGGTCGATTTGACATGGAATGACCCATATATATATGCTTCTTCAATTTAAAAATCTATCGTTGTATCGCGAGAGGACCTCGTCACGATTATTGTTACGAGATACACCATTTTTTTTTCCTCTCTGGGGTCATTAGACTCCTCGTCCTTCTCGAACCTGTCGAGGATCCTCGGACCACCTCTATCGTCGATACGAGGACCCTCGAGGAATCAAAATTCACTCCAACATGAATCGCCGAGTAATGGTCGAATATGTGACACGATAAATCGAATAACGAGATTAAAAACCGTAATAATCAACAAGTAACAAAAAGAGTGTTCTAAAAACTTTTCCATCCAAGGTCCAATTTCATTTCGTTAATTTTATTATTTAATTTTCCTTACTGGATCAATTGACCTCTTGATACTATTTGCCTCTCTGAAAAAAAGAACAAATCGCATGGCTCCCAGCGGAAAAAAGAAAATGAAGACAGGGAAAAAAAAGAAATAAATTTAAAAAAATGTATAAAAAGTTGAAATAAAAAAAAAATAAAGGAAGAGAGCGGCAGGATGAGACGTTTTGGTAAATGAACCGGAAGCCCTTCGACAAAGAGTCTAATTCTTTTTATTCCTTCTGTACCCAAAGGATATCACTTCTCTCTCTTTCTCTCTTTTGCCCTCTTTCTCATCCTCGTTCGTACATTGCAGAGGAATTTGCATCGACGATTCTGAGAACAGGGAGTCGTCTGATGACGTAGGGACATACCACGCTATAGCTATATATATATGGGGCATTCCATTCCAAATCGGACAGTTTGAAAAACTTTTTTTTTTAATTTCCTCAATTTTTTTATATTTTTTAGTACGCAGCAAAAGACCCTTCCTGTTAAATTTTGAGATTTTTTTTTGTGACCCGTTCAAAAGATATTAAATTAACAAAAAAAAACCGTTTTTTTTTGTATTTTGGTCATAACTTCTTTAATAACGGTCCAATTTAAAAGTTTTTTTTTCGAAATTTTTGTTTTTCTTGTGGCCTTTTCAGAAAAAAATACAACAAAGATATTCGACGAGTTTTTGAATGAGTTTTTTGAGTTTTAAACTTTAAATCGCTTTTATAAAAGTGAGTGTCATTGTTGATTTTTTATTTTTATTTTTTGTTTCAAACATCTATCTATTCAATAATTTTTAAGACTAGTCCGATCGTGGGATCTCAATAACTACTATTTTTTCAATTTTTGAAAATTAAATTTTTTTTTTTAAATCAATTATTATGAATACCAATTTTTGTTACTGTATAGTATTTTTTAAATCATTCTGAATTAATTTAGATACTTTTTCATTATTAACATATTTTTTCAATTAATAATTACCCGATGAGCAAATAACAACAGTTCAAGAATTGTACGAGTGGGCATTGAACCTAAATAGTGTACCGAATATTGCTGTCAAATTTTCACATGAGAAACATTATTCAGATGCAAAAGAAAGATTTTATTTGCGATAAAATACTGCGAAGTCAATCACAGGGGGACACAAAAATTGCATTCAATTATTCCAATGAGCAACGGAAACGTATTGGCAAAGAAATATTCCAAGTCAGGAAAGCGTATATGTAAGGTTTAAAAAAAAATACGTGAATAAATAAAAACTGTTGTTATTATTGTTCATAAACAGGCTTAACGATTAATTATTAATTTTAAGAATCTGTTAACAATAAAAACGTATCAAAATAAATTCTAAATATTGAAACAAATACTATACAGTAACAAAAATTGGTATTCATAATAATTTATTTTAAAATTTTTTTTCTTAATTTCGAAAAATCGAAAAAAAATAGTAGTTATTGAGATCCCATGATCGGACTGGTCTTAAAAATTGTTTAATAGATAGATGTTTGAAAAAAAAAAAAAAAAAAAAAAAAAAAATGACATTCACTTTTAAAAGCGCGTTTTAAAGTTTAAAACTCAAAAAACTCATTCAACAACACGTCGAATATTTTTGTTGTATTTTTTTCTGAAAAGACCATAAAAAAAAAATTTTGAAAAAAAACTTTTAATTTGGACCATTATTGAAGAAATTATGACCAAAATAAAATAAAAAAAAGAACGGTTTTTTTGGTAATTTAACATCCTTTGAGCGGGTAATAAAAAAAATCTCAAAATTTAACAGAAAAGGTCTTTTGACGAGTTCTAAAAAATGTAAAAAAAATTGAGGAAATAAAAAAAAAGTCTTTCAAACTGTCCGATTTGGGATGGAATGCCCCATATATATGTATATCGGAAAAAAGAAAAACAGGATTAGGAGGATCGTGGGCATAGTGAAGGAGAGCTTATCGTTCTCGTCTTCGTCCTAGGGCTAAAATGCGTCTTCGGAAATAGCGTGTTTCGCTCTCGAACAATCCCGTGCGTTTCCATTGTTCGCGACAGACGCGAATGATTCTAAGGGACACTAGGAGTTGTCCAGTTGGAATCAATGCGATGGGAAAACCATGAAAAGGTGAAATAGCTGTGTTATTTTTTTTTTTCATTTTAATTACTCTCGATGGGAATTATAAAAATTTTATAACGCATTCATAAAATAGCGAATAAAATTCCATCGCCCATTGTGAAAATAATGGGCAATGGATAGAATTCTATAGCTCATCAACAAAATAATGGACAATGGATAAAATTCCATTGCCCATTATCAAAATAACGGGCATTGGATATAATTGCATGGCCCATTACAAAAGTAATGAATAATGGATAAAGATCCCTCGCCCATTATCGAAATAATAGATAATGGATAAAAATGTATCGCCCATTACCGACATATTGGATAATTGATTAAATCCCATCGCCCACCATCGAAATAATGGGTAATTGATTAAAGTTCATCGGCCATTATCGAAATAATGGATAATGGATACAATTCCATCGCCCATTAACAAAAGAATGGACATTGGATAAAATTACATTATTAATTACCAAAATAATAAACAATGAAACCATCCACCATTATAAAAATAATGGATAATGGTTAATATTCCATCGCGCATCATTATCGGAATAATCAACAATGGATAAAATTCCATTACTCATTACCTCCATAATAATAAATAATAGACAGTATACCACGGCCCATTTTTTAAATAATCCGTAATGGATAAAATTCCATTACCGATATATAAAAAAAAACATATTAAGATCCACTACGATTCCATGCAGGATTCCCAAAATCCATTGTTTTCAACTCTTCTTGGGATTGATAAAAAAAATACTCGCAATCAACATTTAAAAAAATAAAGAAAAAAAATCGTTAGCTCTCGGGTAATGGAGGAGTGGGGAATAAAAGGCGGGCCGGGCATTTTCGGAAGACTGTTATAAAGCTCACCAAGAGAGTACATATCTCGTTTTCTTCGAGGTTCGTCAGGCATCAAGAGTGGACGTCCGCGTCGGTGTATATAATCTTGGGAGCGAAACGAGAGGCTTGGATCACTACACCACGAGAGTGATCCAAAGAGGAATCCGGAGGTATAAGAGAAGTGCCCGAGAGAGAGAGAGAGAGAGAGAGAGAGAGAGAGAGAGAGAGAGCGAACGCGAGGAGGGGGAAGAGAAGCCTCGCGCGGTCGATATAGAAAGCCCAGCATAGCGGTACAGGTACTGACGGTGGGAGAAGGTAGATCGCGGATTGAGTCATTATGCTTGCTCGGTCGAGACCACAGGCCTTGATGCGATGGAACACGCGCGCTCCAATAGCCCGAGCGGCCGAAGCGATCGCGCAAGCTCTCGAGAGAACGAGAATCCACGCGAGGGGAGCAAAGAAGGCAAATACGAGTTGTGCTCTTCTCTCAGTTTGAATCCTCGTGAGGACTTTTTTTTTCTCTATCAATCTCTCTTTCTCCCTCTCTCAGTCTCTACTATTCCAATTTAGAATTTTGGAAAAATCAATTGTTTTTTGAATATTTTAAATTTTTACCCGGTATTTTTCTGGGTTAAAATTGTACAAAATATGATTCAAAATTTTTTTAAGAGTATATTTATCGAGCCCCGAAGGAATATCAATATTTATACCGACAACCTCTACAAAAATTCTTAAAAATTGTCTTTTTGGCCGAATAATAAAAAAAAATTCATTGAATTGAAAAAATTAATTTTACCGCATATGGAATGGAATGGCAAAAAATCAGCCACAAATATATAAATCCATCTGAGGGAAAAATCTAAAACGAAATTCTAACCCATTGATCTCTAGAATCGAAATAGAATCTAAAATCAGATAATCAACAATCTGCAAGCTTGATTAAAAATTCGAGAAATTCGAATCCGTGATTTTCAAAGAAAGCTAACCGTCCCGATTAACCGTTACACGGTTCTCGAACATACATAAATCATTCGTGAAGCGAAGAGCCAAAAAAAGAACGAAGGGGAGGAAAGGAAAAACGGGGAAAAGTAAGGAATTCCGTTTGTTCGATTCGAGTCAAGAGTATGAGTGCATAATGCACTTACGGCTGTGAGAGAGGAACGAAAAAATGTGGCTGACGATGGGCTCATTGTTTCAAAGGAATTCTGCGCCACGAATGCGCTGTTATAAACTTGACTGTGGCCAAGGATTTGGATCAGGGTAATCGATTCCTCCGAGTAGACAAGGAACGGCCCTTGTCCGTCTGACATTGGACTTTCGAGTGCAGTTAACCTCTTGTGAGTTAATTTTTTAGGAGTAAGGCAAAAAAAAGCCTGGAACATTATTATTTATCAAAATAATTCAATTGAAATTAAATTTTTTAATATTTAAAACAAATTTAAATATTCAAAATTTTTATGCCGCTAAAACAATTGTCGATTTACATAAAAATGTGCTGATAATTCATTTGAAGGAAAATGGATCGTTTGTTTCTTTTTTTTGAAAAAATTTCATTCACTCGGCTATACGGACAAAGATTTGGATCAGGATAATCGATTCCTCGGAGTAGACAAGGTAGTGGCTCTTGTCCATCTAAAATTCCACTTTGAATCGGGATTTTGCACAATTTATTTATTATTTTCACTTACAATTATTAATTTAATTGAATCATTATTATTTTAATCTAGAAATAAAATCATAAAATCACGTAAGTTGTTCCATCGATAAATTGATATTAATGATTTTAGAATATGTTTATTTTTATTCCAATGATTTATTTCATTGCAAGTAAAGAGCGAGAATTCATTCGAATGGTTCCATTTGAGCTTTTGTGATCGATATTAATGTTTTTTTTATTCTCAAAATTTTTTTTTTTAATTTTTCCATTAGAATGCTTATGATGATGATGAAGGCTGTCAAGATAAAATTTTAGACTCGAGGATGTGACGATCAAAATCGTGTGTGAGTGTGTGTGTGTGTTTGAAACTCGCGGTGAAAAGATGATCCGAAGAAGAAACCCGCATGAGGAGGCAAAACTGAAGAGCGAAAAAAAAACATCGTGACGAAAAGTTCCAACGAGATGTGGGTTGCCTTTCAGAGTTCAAGACCCTTGACGAAGAAACGCGGGTTAGGCATTTTTTTTTTTTTTTTAAATATTTTCGAATGTTCGATTATTCTTGCATCGAGTTGCGAACAAAATTCGTCTCAAAAAGCAACTTGAAGTTTCTAACCATCATTATAAAATATCAACCGATTTAAATGATTAAAAATTGCAAAATTTCCCACAACTTTCAATAAGTTGTCACAATGTTACCGCAATATACGGGGTCTCCCCACGAATGAAGGGCAATACCTCGAGGGTAGATTCGTGACGTAATATCGAGTAGAAAAGTACTTTGCCATTTTTTTATATTTTGAATCCCTGAATCGTCATTAATTAATTAAATTAATAACAATTCTGGGGTTAAAAATATCACAAAATGGCAAAGGACTTTTCTACTCGATATTACATCACGAATCTACCCTCACGGTATTGCCCTTCATTCGTGGGGCACCCTGTAGATAAAATAATATCAATCGAATCCCATTATCCATTAGTTAAATCATGCGGTGAAGCGATTCGATTCCATGACTTTTTTCCAAAACGATGGATGAAGGGTTGAATTTCGTTGCCCATGACCAAAATAATGGATAATACATTGAATGCCATTATCCATTTCTAAATTGATAGATGATACATTGATCCACCATCCATCGCTAAAAAAATCGATAATGGATCGAGTTGCAGAACAATGGATAAAATTTCATTGCACCACCGAAATAATGGACAAAGACTAAAAATCCATTATCCATTATCAAAATTATAAGCAATGAATAAAATTCCACTGCCAATTACTAAAATAATGATTCGATTATCCAATTCCATTTCCAACGACCAAGATAATCAGCAATTCATAAAATTCCATTCGTCATTAGTCGCGTTACTTATTACCGGAGATCAGAAATCAATCGTTAATGGAAAAATGCATCATTTCCTACAATGTATGTAATAATTTACATTTTTTTTAAATCCGAAAAAATTGTCGCCCATAATTGTCGCATTGTTATGGGTTTCGTATAGAAAAGAAAGTAGAATAAAAGTAAAGTACAAAATAAAATAAAAAATGAGGCCAAGCCAGTTGTCGGGCTAACAGCTTCTTTCCGCGCCAGGTGCCGGCGCCCAAATATTCATGTCGTCCTCGCCAGGTCTGTCATCGCCTCCTCCTCCACCATTTTTTTCTCATCATTTTCTTCTTCTTCCGCTTCTTCTCATCATTATTCTCTCGTATTTTTTTTTGCCATTCTTGTCAAGGGGTGATACGCCGTCAGGAGGTTGAAAAAAAAAGATTTTTCAAGAATGTTTTTCTGGAAAGGCATTTTAATTTATCAACGTAAAAATTTGTATACATATTTTTGTAACTTTAAACTTTATTTTCAAATTTTTCTTTTTAAAAAATAATGATTCTCGAAGCCGCCGTAGCCCATCTCCGGGAGCTCCTCTGAAAAAAAGGCATCGTACGGCGAGCACGGTATCTCTGGATTGCACTGAAAAAAATCTATATGGTATATGGTAGGCGATTTGCATAGTAAAATTTTGTTTGAGTAACCCCGACTATATTTTTGTTGCCCGTTACCATAGTTATGGTTAGAGGCAATGAAAAGAAGATGTGATCTACTATGCTCTTCCGACCTTGGCGCAACTACTAGTTTTTAATACAGATTACTACAAAGTATATAGGGCGCTACCACAATTTGGATTGCTCGGCTATTAATGTATAATAATTCCAACTAACAGCTTATAATTCATCCAACAAATGCTAAATGGATATATGAACATAATTTTCTTGGGAAGTACCCAACTGTTTGGCAATATTTATTATCGTGGAATGGTTGAGTGTACAATACAATTGTGTGCGATCTGATTATTGAGGAAGGTATCATTTACTATAAGATTTCATACGAATTACAAGATCGTTGGTACATTGGACATCTACTACGTAAGTGGACGCATTATTTGGTTCTCTCCGGTACACCAATTGATTCACGTAGCACACGTAGTTGTAACATACATACCTTGTTTTGGAAAATGCACTACATGATAGTAGGGTTTACCATACGATATGGTTATTCGCTTAACCCGCTGTTCTATTTTACACATTATATCGTGCACTAAACTTCCGTACATAGTAGATGTTACCATATTCATCCTAATATTAATAAATATTATTTCAAACTAAACACATATGTATTTAAATGGAATAATTTTTTTTTCAATTTTTACACAATATATATTTTTAAACATTTCAATCTTTGAATGTATAGCATATGAAGTTTATAATTTCGTAAAGCTTCGTCTTTTCTTTAACAGAAGGGAAAAGAAAAAATACCCTTTCTGATGGGAATCCTTTTCGGGGATTCGACCATCTTAGGTTTTGCCGCAATGTTCGATGTATTAAATATCCATACTGAAAAATAAGGATATCAGACATAGACGAGCTTGGAAGGATATAGGCGTCGAGAGGCAGGTTCGCTTGTGCAAGAGGTAGCCACCTGGCGGATTTTTGGGGTACTGACAAATCTGCAGATATGATCACTGAGAGGAAAAGGGGTTATAGTGTGGTTAATCATATTCTATGACTGGACAAGCAATAATATGGTAGTGCTTATCAAGTAATAATATGGTAGCGCTTATCATATTATTGCTTGTCCAGTCATAGAATATGGTTAACCACACTATAACCACTTTTTCTCTCAGTGATCATATCTGCAGATTTTTCAGTACCTCAAAAATCCGCCAGGTGGTTACCTCTCGCACAAGCAGACCTGTCTCTCGTAGCCTATATCCTTTCCAAGCTCGTCTATTTCTGACATCCTTATTTTTCAGTATGGATATTTAATACATTGAACATTGCGGCAAAACGCAAGATGGTCGAATCCCCGAAAAGGATTCCCATCAAAAAGGGTCTTTTTTCTTTTCCCCTTCTGTTAAAGAAAAGACAAAGCTTTACGAAATTGTAGACTTCATATGTATAGGATCATAGAATATGATTAATCATACTATAACCCTTTTTACCATAGCGGATGTTTGAGCTCACCATGGTTTTTTTCTCTCAGTGTATCTTTGTTCGGGGCTGTTAACTATGCATATTAAATTAATTTGCAAGGGCTATATATTTTTGATAACATGTTTAGTAACAATTAATAGAGACACGTGATGACCCGAATGCAAGATAGTAATTTCAGCAGTTTGGTTTGTTACATTAAATCATTAAATAGCTAGAAAGATTAATGTAGATAGTGCGTTTCACTGAAAAAAATGGTAATTCCAAACATACAACCTGAGCGACGGAAATGGCTAGTTTTAACATATGAATGTTACCTGCGACAATCCAAATATTCAATTTGAACACTCGTTCAACTATGTTGGTCTGTTAGACCAATTTTTTTAAATGTAAAGATAAAAAATGACAGATAAGATATGGGATTATGCGATCTGGTAAAAACAACCATGCCAAACTCATTGTTCTCACCATAAATACGGTGTGCATTAAATAGCTGCAATTATCATATCAATTGCTAGGAATACCACATTTATAGTTCATGGAACTATTTTAGATGTTGTATGATTTTACTATAAAATATAGAAGTTACCCGAGTTACCATAATTTATAGTAAAATGCATGGTATGGCCAACCATAATTTCTTTCAGTGTGGATCATCCAAAATAAAAAAATAATAAATATTTCGTTAATATAAATTATAATCTAGTATCTGTTCGAAGCAATGAGAAAAATATTTATTTTAAACACAATGACGGCTTCTCAAAAAAAAATCGCCTTTTGATGAAAATTTTTGCCTCAAATTGTTTATAAAATGGAAAACATTTATCGGTAAAAGAAAAACTTGGATCAAATACTAAAAAATATATTTATCGAGCTTCTGTAAAAATTTGAGACTGATCGGTTATGCCGGAAATACTCGGAAAATACAGTTTTGAGAAAATCGCGTTCAAAGTTTCAGAAGCACTTTACGCATAGTAATTTCCGGGTTTACAAATGTGCCTATAACTTGTAATATATTTGTCGGATTGACATTAAATTTTCCGTGTACATATTCTTAAAGACATGTACATCATGAAAATTAAATGAAAAAAAATCGATTTTTTGAAAATCCGACTGCGTATAACCCCTTCAGTCCTTGCGAGGTCTCTTTTCGCGGATCCTGGCACCGGAAGCGATCTCCATAATTCCTACCATTGTTAATATCATCGGTGAGGCTCTGCTCGTTCTCCTCTCGATTTATTTTTTTCCTCTTCATTTCACAAACGTTATAAAAACTGCGAAAAACTTGTCCCTCTCAACGTTGAGGCTATCTTCATCAAGAGACCCGGGCCGCCTCTCTCTCTCCCTCTTTTTCTCTCGCTCGAACCGACTAAATTTTCATGCATAACTACTCGATTATAACGCGATGCACATTTACACAACAGGAGAAAGAAGGAGGAAGCGAATCGGAGGATAAATCCTCGTGGAAAAGTTGATTATTATCATTCTGATAAATTTTTTTTTTTTTTTTTTCAAATCAAAGAGATTCTCTGGGTACTATCCACTCAACCTAATAACCGGTAATAATACAAAACAAAATTGTACTCTCTCTCACTCTCTCTCTCTCTCTCTCTCTCTCTCTCTCTCTCTCTCTCAAGAAGGAGTTTTCTTGTATCTCGATTTCTCTGGGGCAGGGGGAGGCTTCCTCACACATGCACACACCTCCGAGCGGACTATATCACGCTCGACGGAGAGGGTTGAGAGGGATTCGGGCTTTGAGGGGTCGTTAAAAGGATGGGTTTGAGGGACCCGGGCCGTATATAATGGATAATTGACAGCCGTACCCGCCGCCGTTTGCTTTGCATGGACATTGAATTCGCGTCGACGTACCGACGATGGACGGTGAACGCAACCTGGCGCGCGTCTCCCTCTCTCTCTCTCTCTCCCTTTCTCTCTCACTCACTCACTGACGCTCATTCTTTTCACGATGAGAAATAAGACTAGAAAGACGAACCAAGACGACGAGAACGACGACGAAGAGAACACACCGAACGAGCACGAAAGACTGACAGTGTGCCGAACTCTGTTTTATTTATTTATTCCTTTATTTCATCTCCATCTTTATCTTTTCCCCGCTACATACGGATCCTCCTCTCGTTACTTCTTCCCTCGGGAAACTTAAAAAATCGACCCTATTTTCTTTCAGCATCCTCATTACAATGTTTAGTACCCTTATTTTTAGATTTATTATTATTCAATCGAAAAATGTGACAAAACGAATGATTAACGCAAGATTATTTGAAACTCCTATTATTTTTATTATTAACTCTTATTATTAAATTTTTGTTCACGAATTATAGCAATTGAGCACGTGAGATGCGATTTGTTTCATCCACGGGCCGTCGTTGCGTCTTTATTCGAGATTGCTCGCTGCGCCACGTGGTGTGAGCATCGGTGAACTAGAGAAGTGAGAGCGCCACTAGAGCGATTTCTCAGCTGCTGCGATTTCTCAGCTGCTGCGATTTCTCAGCTGCTGCGATTTCTCAGCTTGGATTAATGAATTCCCAGATGAATTTCGGGCCTCGGGAGAAGCACATCGATGCTTTGCACTCTTTGTACTCTTATTTTTATTTTTATTATTATGCAAGCACAAAATTTGATATGTCGAATTGCAAGATTATTCGAAATTCCTATTATATTTATTTATTTTCACTGCTATTAAATTTGTGTTCATCGATGACAGAAATTAAAGGCCTGATAGGCGATTTCGCTGACCGCAGACCGTGAATGGCGTCTTTGTTCGAGATTACTCGCTGCGCCACCTGGCTTGAGCGTCGGTGAACCAAAGAAGGGAGAGCGCTGCGAGAGCGCTGCAGCGAATTCCACTTGAATTGATAAATTCCGAAGTGAATTTCGAGCCTCGGGAAGAGGCACATCGATGTTTTGTACTCTCGTCGTTTGTAATTTTCGTTCAGACGTGCGATCTTGTCGAGATCCTCCGAGTCAATAATGGCGAAACATGGAAGACAAAGGGGGGGGGGGGATGAAGAACGTAGAAGGATACGACGTTGAGAGGGGCAAGTGCGATCGTAAACGCCAACACGTAATAATTATAACGAGTCGAGAAGAGGGATAACGACGACAGGGGGCGAGAGAGACGGAGGGAGGGTGAGAGAAAAGTGCATGGAGTGATCGTACCGGTATATACACATTCGACCTCTCTCTCTCTCGTTCTTTTTCTTTTGTCTTCTTCCAACTTTTCGGTTTGTTTTTTTTTTTGTTCTTTCTTTATTTCTCATCGACCAGACGTCGCAAATCAAGCATCCCCCACTTGAAAATTCATCCTCCTTGAAACGATGTTTGGAGGAGTCGTGAAAAAAATGCAAGAGATAGACAGAGAGAGGTGGCAGAGGGTCAGAGTTAAAAAAAAATGGCGTCACTCGTAAAACTTTGAAAAGAGTACGCGGCAAGTTCCTGACGACCTGAGGGCACGTAGAGACAGAGGCTCGTGATTTTTTATTATTTTTCATTCGACTCACTCTGGTTTCTTTATCCGTCTTCTTCTTTCATCTCGTCCAAAATGTCTAAATTTATAATTGCAATTGACGCATCGCCTTGGTTAATGCGTTATTGGATTGGCTTGGAATGGAATTTTATCGATTATTCATTATTTTTATAATGGATAATGGAATTTTTTTCATAATCCATAATTTTTATATTGGGTAAAGGAATTTTATTGATTGAGAGTTTTTTGGCAATGGACAATAAAATCCTATATTTTGAGTACTATTTTGACCATCGGAAATGGAATTTTAGCCATTATAAATATAGAAGAAAATTAAAAAATGTTATCCTCTATTTTTTTTCCCGATGGCCCATCTAATTGGATTGATTATGCATGATTTTGACTGTGAGTAGTAAAATTTCGTCCATTATCCACTATTCTGATAATCGATAACGGAATTTTATTCATTGAGTGTTATTTTGACGATAAACAATAAAATTTTGTTTATCAAGTGCTATTCGGACTGTAAAAAATAAAATTTAATTAATTATCAGTTATTTTAGGAAAATAAGGTAATTATTTTGACAAAATTATTTGGTTAACGTTGAGAATCAAGTATCATTTTCAAAATTTGAAAAAAAAGAAACTATTTAAAAGGGTTGTGCGTGCAATTTTTTCGATATACCGAAAAAAGGTTTTAAACCGGTAAATCGTTGCAGTTGCGTGTAATCGAGATTCCTCGAGCTCTCGAGGGTGATGAATCCCCCCATAATGGCTCGTTTATAAAGAAAGCGTCTCATTGTAACGTGGAAAATTGACGTTGAGATTGTATTGTCCGCTGTAACGTACACTATATACCGGCTTTATTGCCAGTTATTACGGAACTTAAGAACCGAAGAATGCGATAGTCATGCGCTGTTTGTACACAAATATACACGAATATATACCGGGTGTTCCTCGAAGAAACAGAGAAACCGAAATAACTCGATATTCACGGGATAAGATGAAAAATCCCGAGACACGTATCGAGTCGTTTTTGATGAAGAATCAAATGGCTATCTTACTTTTTTACTGACCCAACGTTTCCAGATGATATCAAAGTCGACTTTTTAAAAACTATAAATCCATATTTTCAACAGCAGCACCGTTTTATACGTACAAAAATGTACATCTTTTGTCCAAAGTGTTTTTTTATTCGACCAATATAAATTACCGTGAAAAAAAGATCATCTTTGTATCACCTTGAAAACGTCCGATCAAAGAAAAACTAAGATGGCCATTTTATTCTACCGTTGGTTTCGATATGCGAAAGTGTAGAGAAAATAGTGAAGGGAGGAATCGGCTGCGATTCGATTTAAATATTTTACATCGACTCGATACGTGTCTCGGGCTTTTTCGAGTCACCGCGTGAATATCGAGTTATTTTGGCGTCTCAAATTAAATGGGACACCTTGTATATCCGTAGAATGAAATCTATAGGTGAAAGAGGCGGAGTTACAACGGGCTTTTAATTACGCTGATATCACGGTAATTAAGCCGATCAATGCGTGGCATTGTGCGAGTCCCGGCTCTGAGATCGATCCAACACTCTTTTCATTCGATTAAAAATACAAAAATACATGTATATACACACGTATACGTATGTTGTGGCGCATGAAAGCTTCTCACCTCGAAAAGTCACCGGTCACAGGCCTCTCGATAAGTCCATAAGGAAATGGTAAACCTCTCGATTACATATATACATTATATTGCCCATACTTAACCGGAGCCCCAAACGTAAACAGTGACTCTCTTTACACTTGAAATTCGATGCGTTGATGGACGCACTTTGATCAACATGCATACAAATACTTCCCTGTCATGGTTCACGCTACAATGCTGTGTTCATCCCTTGTGTAAATATTTCGTATTCATGATCACCAATTTCATTGAATGAAAGCGTTAATTAGAAATAAAAATATTACACTTCGGTCCAAGTAAAATATTACATCTCAAGTCCTGGGAAGTACAGCGGAAGATCAGATAACTTGACTCGACGGGACCGGAAACGTTGACATAAGGCAATGTTACCGTTTGTAACATGTAACATTATACGGACGTTACATGTAAGTTACAATTTCCTACTCAGCAATATAACAGTTATGTAACTGTATTACGTTACCGTAACTAGAATCAATCGTTGTTAAACATGTTATAAAAAATATATAGCTCTTGCAAAATAATTTAATATGCATAGTTTACCGGCCCTAAAAAGAGATTCATAGGAAAAATTAAAAAAATCTGCACGAATTGCCCTGTCTAATTTTTCTCAGAGACCAGAAATCGAACCCACGACCCTACCTACCATGCTACCTATCTACCTAACAACGCTACCTATTGCACTATCGACTACTTATGAATTCCCTCTACACTGCGACCTCGATAATCGGTACCTCGATCATTGCAATTGCAGCGTAGTGGGAGAAGCGCCAAGCCAATTGCGTCAGGCCGCCGTCAGCCACCAGCGGCGCAGAGACGGTTCTGTGCAATGTGCGCAACCTCACTTATTGCAAGAGCCGGTCTCGACGGATTCCGATTATCGAGGTCGCGGTGTACCTACTTGTATAATATATGAATGCTGGAGTGCCGAAAAAATAATAGTAGTATCATAATGATAGTGAAATAATAATAATAATCATAATAATAATCATAATAATAATAATCATAATAATAATAATAATAATATTATTGTATATGCATTTGAATAAGCAATAAACCATGAAAGTTGGTTTTTACAAGCTTTTATTTACTTTCACCTGTCCCGGTGTCTGTCTGTAATCAAATCTCGCAAGTTAAATTTGACCCACTTCCCGGTTTTCGATGAAATTGAAATTTTTCATGCATATGTAAATCGGACGACAATGTAATATTATCACAAAAAATTTGCAAATTTTTGGAAAAAAAATTGTTTCGCAAAATTTGTTATAAAAAAAATGCTTGAAAATTGTTTTGCAACAAAAAATGTTTTTTGATTTGCGAATTCGAATCCCCTGACCCCTCATAAGTTATGTAAACTTGATTCCAGAATACCTGAACCCTCATAACTTAAGTGACCCCTCGTAACTTAATTTCAGAGCTTCCAACCCCTCATAATTGATGCAAACCCTCAAAACTGGTTTGAATAAAACCGTGACCTCTCATAAGTTTACCGACTTCTCATAACTCAATTTCGGGGCCCCTGACCCCTCATAAGTTACGTGGACTCTACAAACTTTTTCCAAAATACCTGACCTCTCACAAATACCCCCTCTCACAAAGTGACCCCTCGTAACTTAATTTCAGAGCCCCTAACCCCTCAAAAGTTATGTAAACCCTCAAAACATGTTTGAAATAACCGTGACCTCTCATAAGTTGAGTGACCTCTCGTAATTTAATTTCGGGGCCCCTGACCCCTCATAAGTTATGTAAACTCTCAAAACTTTATTCCAAAATACCTGGACGTTAAAGAAAACAATTTTTTTTAGTCCAAAATTCAAAATGGCGGCGTTAAGATGACTGACATGTTTTTTAAAAATGGAAACATGATTTTTTTATTCACTAAACAAATTTTCAGGTCAAAACAAGCAACTTTTATGGGAACATTTTTTTGATACAGTCCATAATAGATCACCATTTGTGAGTATTTTAGGGTTATCCAGGATAACGACGAGGACGAGGAGGTAGTCATCGATATCCCAAGTGCAAGGGGGCCCGTGTGCGTGCGTACATGCATGTTGAATACTCACAAGGATCAGGTATCTACGGTTCGTCACTTCAAAAGTATTCGTCGACTTCAAACGACTCGTCGTTATCCCGGATAACACTAAAATAGTCAAAAATAGTGATCTAATTATGGACTGTATCAAAAAAATGTTCCTACAAAAGTTGTTAATTTTGACCTGACAAATTTTTAAGTCAAAATAAAAAATCATGTTTCCATTTAAAGAAATCTGTCAGCCATCTTAACGCCGCCATTTTGAATTTTGGACCAAAAAATTTTTTTTTTGAACCCCCCGTGAACCCTCAAAGTTTCATTCCACTCAATTGTCGATCGGAGCAGTATTTTTCGAGATAAATCAACAGTAAGATTAAAATGCAACTGCAACCTCAATAACAAATGTTACATAACACGTTACTTGCACGTTATACCTATAACAGCAACGTTACATAGTAATAACATTGTAACATTACATGTAACTTCCATGTTACATTGCGGCAACATGACGTCTTCACCGGGCCTTCATGGTTCGAGGTCGGTCGATCAAGGTTTCAAGTGGGGAGAAACGGTCATAACAGGGGTAGTTAAGATACGCGAATGTGTTGCCATGGTAACGAGTTAAGTTACGCGAGCGGTTCAATTATGCGGAGTCAAGTTATCCGATCGTCTCCCGTATGTAAATAAAAATTATTCCACTATTCTTCTCAAAATAGACAAAAAAATTGAAAATTAAAAAAGCAAATAAAAATCATATTGCCGGCACGGAAGACACGCTATTTATTTGCAAATACTTTGAAAAAAGCAAAAAAAAATTTATTCCAAATCAAAAGTTTAATATAAAAGTTGAAAATCGAATATGACCCTCAAGATGTGCGCATCTGCATTTTGCGATTTTGACTCGGCATAACTTATTAACCGTAACGCGGAGAAAAATAACCCCATTAACATTTTTGTCCCTCTCACTCGATTCTCCGCTGGCCGATTTGTAAATATTTTTTTTTTTTCTAGTTTTTCCTTGCTTTTTCCCATCGACATTATGTACAATGAACCTGCGAAAACGATGAAAATAAAAACAATTTTTTTTGCGCATTTTGGGACGACTTTCCAGAAATCTCAAAATAGCCAAATTACAAGCGCTCATAATTTTACTATCGTTTGACCGATTCTAAAATTTCTTTTTCATACGCAAAGATTGCGAGTGAACTTGGAAAACTACTTTTGGTTCATTTCGAGGATCAAGTTACGAAAGGCGGTTATCTCCGAATTTTCTGAAATTTTGCACAGATATTCCATTTAATTCCGCTAAAAGGATTTTCACCGCATTCCCATATAGTTGACGAGTTATCGAATTTTAAAGATTATTTTTTAACCCGTACGAGTATATCTATATGTATCGCTCGCTACACCGCTCGATATCCCCACTCCATTCCCATAGTTTACGAACTATCGAGCTTTCTGTAGCAATTTTGCTCACGCAAAACTCTGGAACGGGCAATTTAAAGAAAAACTCTGTAACGCGGAACTTGCTGTGAGGATTTATAAGTTCCCCGTTGCAGAGCTTTTTTTTTAAACTGCCGGTTGGCGGAGTTTCATCACGCGTGTGCCAGCGGCCTGCGGTCAAGTCCGAGCGGCGCGGCGTGGCGAGCGATATAGATATACTCGTGCGGGTTTAAAAAATACTTGAAGATTCGATAACTCGTTAACTATGGGAATGCGGTAGAAATTCTTTTGGGATTAACTGCGATAAATTAAATGAAACATCCGTGCAAAATTTCAGCTAAATTGGAGGTATAATCGCTTTTCGAAAGTTCAGCCTTAATTAATTTCCCTCCCGATGACAAAATTGAGAGCCACGGCTCGATAAGTCTCGCGAAAGTTTTATCTCAAAAGTACACGGCCATTATAGCGCAAGAGGGTTAATATTCTAAGACAATACGAAAGATTGTGTGTTTATTTTTATTTTTTTGTGTTTTCTCTGACGATTATCGAGATCGGAAGAACGTAAAAACGCGTTAAAAAACGGGTAAAAAAGTTAAGACAACCGCGTTTATATACGGGGCGTTAGAATTCAATTGCAAGCAATGTTCCGTCAGTGGGTTCTGTCAGTTTGAAAATTTATCATTTTTCCCCAACATTGTACATAATGAGCAAATACAGCATTTGGAATTAGAAAAAAATGCTATCGAGAGTTTTTTAAATATATTTTTTGTCATCGATAAAGAACCTCTGATAGATTTAGAATGAGATATTTTCATGGTGAGAGAAACCTGCGGTAATTGACTTTGAAAAAAAAATATGTTCGACCCGTTGTCTTTAAAACTCAAACGGAAGAAACTTTTGATGAGAGAGGAAACAAACGACTGATATTGCGGAACAAGATCCTGACAATTGTTATTGATAACAACACGGAGAATTAATAAAGAAGCATTTTAGAAATATAGTAAAAATCCATAGTAATATAATCATCCGTAAAATCGTATCTCGCATGGAAGATCATAGAAAACGATAACAATTAAGGATTAAGTGGTATTTGAAAAATGTTGAAAAGTAGTTGTGAAAATTGCACGAAACATGCGAATGAGTAATACAAAATGCGCTTGACGCTCACTCTTTCGACGCGATGTTCTCGCAATCGATGTGCAAACACTCGGAGATCTCGCCCGAAGGCAGACCGAGGATATTACAGCGATGCTCGATCGATGATTCGTCTACGGTGGGCTTCGGTGAACGTTGATCCTCGTGAAATTTCGACCGAAAGAGCAGCTCCTCGAATCACGCGCACATTTTTCTTCACACGCTTCACTTCGAGTTTATTAATTTTACTGATTAAATTAGAAATCGAATGGAATGAAAATTTAACACGAGTGTATTATTTCGTGCCAGAGTCGCGATTTTTGTTCCGACGATATTTTTCGAATGAAAAACCGACGAGACGAGTGAGAAGGGGACTCGAAAAATCGTATCTTGTGATTTTTTAATTTGACGTCGCATCTTCTTAACCGGACTCGATTTTGAATGGAAGATTTTTTATTTTTAATCAATTCGAGAAATTTCAAATTTTTATTAAATTCAAGAAGTTATAAATTTTTATCTCATTCGAGAAATTTCTAATTTTCATCTGATTAAAAAGATTTTGAATTTTCATTTGGTAATTAAAAAGATTTTGAAACTTTATTTGATTCGATAAATTCTGAATTGTCATTGAAATGAAAAGATTTTTAATTTTTATTTAGCTCGAAAGATCATTTTTTACCCAGCTCTTGATACGCGTAAAGAAATAAAACTGGCGTATACCGTGAATCAACCGCGCGACGGAGTCAAAAACAGATCAAAAACGATTTTTCCGGGAATCGACCGCCGGTACGGTAGCGCGAAGCGAGTGGGTTAAAAAAACGAGGGGGGAAAAACTCACGAACGCGTGCGAGCGCCGGCTGACGCGGCGCGATACTTGCATTTATTCCACACAACCAAACCTCGCTCAGTGTTTTTCGTTAATCTCGATGGTTTAACACGATTCTCGATAAGGCGCTCTGATATCTCACCGTTGACAGTATCAGCTTTCTCTCGTACATGGGTCACGCGAGATGGGAGAAAAAAAAATTTCACTCACCGCCGCCATGTTTTTGTTTATCCTCGAAGCAGTCGAAGCGCGTCTCTCGTGCTGTGCCGAATGTTTTTGGAACAACGCGAACGAGCGACGGGATGACAATGGCGATTGGCGCGTAGAACCAAGCGTACTCACGAAGAATCTCATCGACTCGCAACGACGACGATTCATCGACGAATGATTCTTTCGTAGCACCGTAGTTGCCCCACGAACATTTTCACCGCGAATTTGAAACACACCGCTCAAGAATTTGCGAAAAACACTGAATTTACCGAGACGCGATCAGCGGGTACGTTGTTATCGAACGAGATCCCCGGACGAGAGTGAATCGGAGCGCGGGCGTGGGGGTGGCGGGCGGAGAGGGAATCAGGAAGAGAGAGAGGGCGACCAGCGAAAACGTGTGCGAGATGCGACTGGGTAAGAGACAGGGAGAGAGAGAGTGCGAACTGTCTCAAACACGACGAATCTGCCAACGGTCGATTTCAATTATTATATATTCACCCGAGATTCGAAATATATATATATATCGAGAAACTGCAAAAAATATTCAAAACATTGGTACGAAAATATGCAGTTAGTCGTATCGTATACGCGAAAGCGTATACGCGCTTTGTGTTTCAAAAACTGACGCGGCGCACGCGCGCCCACACCACTCAACGCGGCCGGTAAATGTTCGTGGTAAACACATATCGAGATTTAATCTCGATATTTTACTTTTTGTTTCGCAATACTTTTTTTAACTCGATGCCCGCCATGTTTTTGTTTCTCAAACGAGTTACAATGGCGCGCGAGGCCAAGCAAATACGCGAAAAATCTCGTTTACTCGCAATGCCGACGATTCATCGTCAAATAATTCGTTTCGCAACACCGAGAGTTTCGCTGCCCCACGAACGTTTTCACTGCGAATTTTAAACACACGGAGCTCAAGAATTAGTGAAAAATAATGATTTTACCTTGACGGGATCAACAGGTACGTAAGTACGTTGTTATCGAGATCCATGGACGAGAGTGAACGAGAGCGCGAACGTGAGGGTAGCGGCCGGAGAGGGAACCAGTGAGGGAGAGAAAGAGAGAGAGCGATTCGCGAAACACGAAGACCGTGAACTACAAGTACGGATAACGTACTTGTGGTAGTCTATACCTTGTGTCTATGCGTTTTCGAGAATTCGCTCTCTCTCTCTCTCTCTCTCTCTCTCTCTCTCTCTCTCTCTCTCTCTCTCTCTTACCCATTCGCATCGCCTGCGCCGTGCGCGTTTCGCGAGTCTCCACCCCGCCCCGGTTCCCTCTACGGCCGCTACCCCCACGCCCGCGCTCTCACAGACTCACAGTCTCATTCACTCGCGTCAGTCGTCCGTGGATCTCGTTTGATAACACTGTATCCGTCGATCGCGTCTCGGTAAATTCATTGTTTTTCACTAATTCTTGAGCCGTGTGTTTCAAATTCACTGTGAAAATGTTGTTAGGGCGACGTTCGGTGCTACGAAAGCATGATACGTCGATGAATCGTCGTTGTTGCGAATCGATGAGATTTTTGCGAGTTTGCTTGGCCCTGCGCGCCGGCGCCATTGTCGCGTGGCTCGTTCGCGTTGCTTCAAAAACATTCGGCACGGCGCGAGAAACTCGCTTCGAGGAGAAACAAAAACATGGCGAGTGGTGAGTGAAAAATATTTTTTTCCCCGTGTCGCGTGACCCATGTACGAGAGACACTGTTTACGATAAGATGGAGAGTCTTGTCGCGAATCGTGTTAAAATATTGCGATAAACCAAAAACATGTATCGAGAGTAAAAATTGAGTCGAGTTTATTGCGTAGAATATGCGCATCGTACCCGCCTCGTGTATATTTTTTAAGGGCAGGCTAAACACCCTCTCTCTTGCTCTCACAAGACCCCTGTAGGCGCTCTCTCTCGCTATTGCAAGAGCGGAAAGGCGGGGGGAGGGTGCCCTTAAGGATGTTGAGTCCGTACCGTTCCGTCCAAAAGTTTTTCATTTTACTCAATTTTATTGGGATTGATTAATACTTCAATTCGTATCGTAACACCGTTGATGTGAAAAAAAGTATCGCAATTGTGCATATTAATGATCGCAAATTCTTATTTACGTATTATATCAAGTTTTCACAATGTTTTTACAAGCGAGGATCAACTTTTGGATGTTTTGTCCAAACTTGACAACGCTAAAATGTCGATAGTGGAAACCGTTCATTCTCAAAAAAATGTTGATTATTTTATATCGCAACTACAGAAATATAACATGAAATTACTTTGAATGGCAAAAAAAAACAATATTTTTAAACAATATTAATATTTAAAGTAGTCGCTGTATTAGCTTTACATTTGGCAACGTTGCATGCATTGGTAAGTTGGCACGACTGAGAACTGTACTCTCGAATGAGATAAAAATTCAAAATTTCATAAATTTAATGAAAATTTGGAATCTCTCGAATGAGAATCAAAAATTAAAATCGACTCCGGTGTAAGAAGATACGTGACGTCGAATTAAAAAATCAGATGATACGATATTTCAAGCCCCTTATTTCTCATTCGTGCACGTCGGTTCTTCGATCGAAAAATATCGTCGAACAAAAATCGTGTATCCGGCGTAAAATAATACATTCGTGTTAAATTTTCGTTGCATCCGTTTTGTAATTTAATCAGTAAAGATAAGAAATGTGCGCGTGATTCGAGCAGCTGCACTTCCGGTTGAAATTTCACGGGGATCAACGTTCAGCCCACTGAAGACGAATCATCGATCGAGAGAACATTACGTCGAAAGAGCGAGTGTCAATCGCATATTTGATAACTCATTCACGTTTTTCGTGCAATTTCCACAACTATTTTTCAACATTTCTCACATTCCACCCCAAATTTGTCGTTATTGTTTTCTTTAATTTTCTAGGCGAGATACGATTTCACAGGAGATTATATTATAAATTTTCTGTATTTTCTAATTCTCGTACATATTTTACTCCGTTTTTCGATCGGTTGCTATTCTCGCGAATGACAAAATATGGAGAAGAATCAGACATTATATTGCCAATTGGGTAAAATAGCCTCATAGTAGGAGATTTTTATTTAAAAACTTGAAGAAAATTCCAAAACCTGTTAGCGAAAAATCTTAGTTTTTAAAATTTCGCACTCACGCGTAGTTTTACGAGACGTTAAAAAATCCCTCAGAAAAAAAGGTTAAATTTCCGAAAAGCGGTTAATTCCGGTTTTGCTGAAATTTTGCTCGGATGTTTCATTTAATTTACAAAGACATCGCGAAAAAGGATTTTTACCGCATTCCCATACTTGACGAGTAATCGAATTAAAAAATTTATTTTCGCTGCGCGTGAAAAGAAAGAAAAACACTCGACCCTCCGTGGTCACGAACACTTATCCGGGTCAATCTGACCTTGTCCATTTTTGAACAAGTATCGTGACCAAACTATCGGTCGGAAAAATCTCAAAAAATTACAGAACATCCTTCGAACATTCTAGATGATGTATTAAAAATTAGTTTACAAAGAATGAAATGACTGTATATTCAAAAAAATTGTTAAAGACGAAAAAAGAAAAGTAGTCGTTGGGCCGTTTTGACCCCGGTGACCACGGAAGGTTAATATGCGCGCGCGCCAACTGCTAAACCGGGTATATATGAAAAAGAATATATAGTATACGTATATATATATATATATATATATATATATATATATATATATATATATATATATATATATATTAGGCTGTTTCGAAATTTTTTTTTTTTTATTTTTCATGCTCCGACCCCTCAAAACTTGAGTTTCGATAGAAAAAAACATCCTCGCGAAGACGGGGCTCTGTAGCTCAAGTGAAAGCCGCCCCTCATTGGACGTTCCTAATTTAAGGATGCTTTGCCCCTACAGTCCCAGCCAAAAATACAATAAAAATCTGAAAAAATTCAGCAACATTTGGCATGCCATAAACAACAATTATCAGTAATAATATTGCCTAAAAGTTATTAACAAATTGTTTGAACAAACAATTATTCAACAGTTTTTCCATAAATTCTTTTTTTTTCTTAAACAAATTGAATGTGTTAATTTTTCTGAATGCATATGAATTTTTTTAGAATTTTCTCTCTATTTTCAAATATTATAAAAAACATTCTGAAATACAGACAAACAACTGCCAATTTTATATACGTTTTGCATTCAGGTTTTTTATCAGCGTTGAAGTTTCCAAGACTCTAGGCCAAAATATATATGCAAATACAGCCATGCCAAAAATTTTAAAACGGGAATTTCAAAATAGACAAAAAATCTGAAGAAATTTATATGCGCTCAGAAAAATCAACGCATTTGATTTGTTTAAGAAAAAAAAAGAACTTATAGAAAAATTGTTGAATAATTATATGTTCAAACAATTTATCAATGACTTTCGGGCAATATTATTATTGATAATTGTTGTTTATGGCATGCCAAATGTTGCTAAATTTATTCAGATTTTTACTGTATCACGAAGTACGGAAATTTCGATCAAATAAAATTTTTTGCTGGGACGGTATAGGCGCAAAGCATCCTTAACAGCCAATTAACGTCCTTGTTGGAAGAAAACTTTTGAAACCATGGGGATTGTATTTGGAATTGAGAAAAAAACATCTCTTTGAACAAAACAATTTTTATTTCCAAATTCGATTTTTTTTTACATTAGAAACAATTCTCAGGTGAAATTTTTTTTTGCCCCATTGTATTTCTGAATAAAAGTTAAGATCCATTTTATTCCTAATAATAATTTAAACCTAATAAACTGCAATAAACGATTCGAATCATGTAAAATTTGTTTTTTCGTGATCATTTTTTTTTTTTTATTCAAACACCCGGCGCGGCAGCTAGCTCTGTCAAATTGTTTTATTCAATAAGATGTTTTTTTTTTCTCAACTCAAATACAATCCCCATGGTTTCAAATGTTTACTTCCAAAAAGGACGTTAATTGGCTGTTATAATTAGAAACGTCCAATGAGGGGCGCCTTCCACTTAGCTACAAAGCTCCGTCTTCGCGAGAATGTTTTTTTCTATAAAAACTCAAGTTTTAAGGGGTTCGAGCATGAAAAATAAGATTTTTTTTTTTTTTAACAGCCTAATAAATATATATGGGTCAAAACGCCAATTATGGACGTCGGATCCGGCCTCACCCCCTCAGATCTTTTCACATTTTTTTTAGCTGAAAGTCCTCATTGAAAAACACATTCCCAAATTTTTTCAGATTTTTTCCCTTCTAACTTTCGCAGTTATTACATGGGGATTCCGTCTAGTTTTACCATTTTCGTTTTATTCATTATGACTCGTCATCTTCCACCGCAATAAAAAAATTTCAAAAAATAGGTTTTTTGCCTGAAAAAGTCTCAGCTTTTCAAAAAAAAAATATTGTTTTTTTGTTTATGCAATTGGAAAGCTCTTAAAATTGAGCTTAAAGTCTAAAAAGCTGTTTTTCGGCCGATGCCCACGTTTTGAAGATTTTTTCAATTTTTTTTTCAAAAAGCTGAGACAATTTTACATGGAATATGTATTTTCCGAGATGGGTTCTCCATAAACATGCGAGAAATGAATGAATGAACAAAAATCGATTTTATTCATTGTTCGTTGCCATCTTCCGTTTACGATAAATTTTTTTTGAAAAAATACGTTTGTCGAGTAAAAAAGTCTCAAATTTCCAAAAAAAATATTGCTTTTCCGATAATGCCTGTGAAAAGCCCTCAAAATCGAGTTTTAAATCTAAAAAGCTGTTTTTTAGCCATGGCCATATTTTGAAATTTTTTTCCATATTTTTTTTCGAAAAGCTGAGAAAAATGTACATAATATATGTAATTTTCAAGGTGGGATCTGAATAAACACACGAGGAATGAATTAATAAACACTTTGTAATTAATTTTCCCGTATGTTTCTCGTATGTTTATTTAGAACCGAGCTTGTCAATGACATACGTTATGTAAAATTTTCTCAGCTTTTCGAAAAAAACATGGAAAAAATTTCAAAATAGGGGCAATGGCTAAAAAACAGCTTTATAGATTTAAAACTCGATTTTAAGAGCTTTTCACAGGCATTATTGGAAAAGCAATATTTTTTTTTGAAAACCTGAAACTTTTTTACTCAAAAAAACGTATTTTTTCAAAAAAAAAATTATCGTAACGGAAGATGGCAAAAAAAAAATGAATAAAATCAATTTTTGTTCATTCATTCATTTCTCGTACATTTATGGAGAACCCATCTCGAAAAATACATATTCCATGTAAAATTGTCTCAGCTTTTCGAAAAAAAACATTGCAAAAATGTTCAAAATTTGGGCAACGGCCGAAAAACAGCTGATCAGAATTTAAGCTCAATTTTAAAAGCTTTCCAAGTGCATGAACAAAAAAACAATATTTTTTTTTTAAGCTGAGACTTTTTCACGCAAAAAACCTATTTTTCGAATTTTTTTTTTTATAGCAGTGGAAGATGACAATTCATAATGAATAAAACGAAAATGGTAAAACTAGACGGCATACCCTATGTAACAACTGCGAAAGTTAGAGGGGAAAAAATCTGAAAAAATTTGGGAATGTGTTTTTCAATGAGGACTTTCAGCTAAAAAAAATGCGAAAAGTTCCGAGGGGGTGAGGCCGGATCCGAAGTCCATAATTGGCGTTTTGACCCATATATACTAGGGTCCGTGCGGCTCCGGCGCTACGCGCCCTCGCGTCGTTAAGGTTTGGGTTTGGAGGTTTGGGTTTATCGCATATTTGATAACTCGGGTTCTCGATTCTCGTACACGGCGGCGGTGGCGGCGAAATATTTATATAATACAGATAGATATATTTATCCGTCATTGAACGGCGATCCTTCCCTCTCTCGCACTCGCGCGCGAGAAAGAGAGAGAGAGAGAATCTCTCGTCCGGGGTCTGGCACTCGAGCTTGCTCGAGCTCTCGGCACTCTTCATATTATACTCGGCGAGCTTGAGACTTTCTTTCGACCCCCGAGTAGACAGCAAAAGAGTACATGTACGAATTCACACACATATACATAATATACACATATATGAAGAAAGTCATCGTTTCTCGTGTCGAAACGATACGAAGAACGAAGATCTCTCTCGGGCAGTGTCCCCCTCTCCCAGCAGTTCCAGCAGTCCCAGCGCCATATACAAACGAGCGTGTGTCTCGTCTCAAGAGCCTCGAAGTGAAATACACGCTTCCCACCTATCATTTTCCCTTTCAACCTTTCCGTGTTTTCGTTCACCCCAGATTCTGACAATGAGACACGATGGTCACTGTTTACCCAGACTCCCGATAAGTCGAATGAAAGATGGAGAACAAAAGCGAAAAAACGTACACGCGGATTTCTATCCAATTCCAGTCGAAAAGCGACGCGTCGTTTCGTCATGAAAATTTTATCGAAGCGGACAGCGAGGATCAAGAATTTCTCATCCACAAGATTCGGAATGATTCTCGTGAAACAATGTAAATTATATTGATAAATGAGAAAAATAAATCAGACTCACTTTTTTGAACTCAAGTGCCCCATTCTGCGCCCTAGAAAGGGAAAAACAGCAGCGCGTCATCACTATCGGAAGGGAAAAGTTCAATTCCGACTCGTCAAGATGGAAAAAATTATAAAACTACCGCGCGCGGACTGAACCAAAAACCTCCTCCCACCTCCAACTTTTTGCACCGTCCGGATTGTCCGGACAGTGCGGACGACCTCTCATTATCCCGTAATCGCGAGCTCGCAACGAAAATAAGATGCCGCGCGCGGCTCGTCTCAGTTTTTTTTCGCGTTCTCGCAAACGAAATCCGAGAATCCCGATCGTTCCACAAATAAATCAACGAACCGTTCGATTTCGCGCTCAATGTTGCTCCGGAATAACAAATACGAAGTGGGAAAAAGCTCCGAAGCTTCGCGAACGATGTATCCGCGGATAATTCATTTTCCAACCTCGCAATCGTCGCGTCCCTCTTTACCGTCCCTTTCGAGAATCAAATCTCCGCGAGTGCGTGGACAGTGACGATTGTACCGAGAATCAACGTTTCGCTAATGATTCACACGACCAAAGGTGCGCGAGCATGCTCATGGCGAAGCCTACTCGAGGAAGAGACAGGAAAAGAGTCGATGAATAATGAAAACAATCACGAAAAATGCTCGAGACGAATAACAGGCAGCCTGCGTGAGATGCGATCGCAAAATTATTATTATTTTTTTTTTTTTGCCTAGTTGGCTCGTCCACCAGGGACCTGTGCCACTCTCTTCGAATCGCAAAATTTGAGCACGCGTCTACCGTGAACGCGCATACCGTTAGCGCCATCTTTTTTTCCAGGACGCAAGTTTTTCCGGGAGATTTTACCCGCACCTACACGGCGATGCATACTCGACTATCGCGACTGTGCGTTGACGCGCGTTGTCCATAGTCGAGAAAAAAATTACCGCGTACGCAGCCTGGGTACGAAAAAACAATGACGAAACGAGAGGAACGAGTTTTCGTGGATCGTGGGGGGAGTTGGAACAACCCTGTTGCGCAACGTTGTCTCTCACTGCAGGCACAAAGTGCCGCTACGCCTCTCTTTCCCGTATTTACACGTACACGTATATGTATATGTTTTCCCAAGCGTCGGTACTCGCGATCGTCGTCACGTTTTTTTTTGTACGCATATTCTTTCTTCTCCGATAGTTATTTTTCCTTCCTATTTGCCTTCGTCGTTCATTTCCATTTTTCCCGAAACACGAAACTCGGAGTGCGTCGGTATGTTTCTCGCGCATACGTACATCGGGCGGAATGAAAGAAGGAAAAGGACGCATCCGCGTTAAATCTGTACGCTTCAAAAAGGCGCGTCAACGGAGGATCCCACGAGGGTTTGGTGGTGAAAAAATATTTGATTTTCTCGTTCAACGTCGCGAGAGTGAAAATTTGTGGAAATTTTTCATTCTTCGAAGAAACAGCTGTGTTCGGTAAATTCGGAGCGCTTTTTTTCTCGTCTTGGAACTCTGATCGAAGCGGTTCACTAAAAACGATATATTTTTTTTTCAATGTGAAATTCTCTTTGCAATCGTTCGAGCTTCGGTATCTTTTATCGCTCATCGCGATTCAAGCATTTTTCAATTTTTCACGGACTTTCAAATCTCGCATCGAGTATAGATTTTTCAAAATTTATTCGTACTTTGTATCTTCAATCTCTTTCCCGCGCTTTTTCGAATACCGTCGTGAAAAATTACGGTATCGGGATAAAATCGTGCCAAAATTATTGCTTTTTCTAGTTTTCTCAGCATTAACGTATAATTACAAGTGTAAACGAGCAAAATTGCATGGTTTTTTTTAGCTAGTTTGACAAATAAATTCAAAACAACTATGAGAATCATTTCATTTTATAGTTTTTTTTCAGCATAAAAATATAATCGAACATGTCTGAACGAGCAAAATTGAATGATTTTTTTTTAGCCAGTGCGACAAATAAATTCAAAACAACCAAGGATAATTTCTTTTTCTAGTCTTTTCGGCATAAAAATATAATTACGGGTCTAACCGAGCGAAATTGCACGGTTTTTCTTCAGTTAGTTTCTCGCATTGTCCGTTAATCCCGTTGAACTGAAAAAACCTCCTTGAAATTAGCATAAAATCATGTTTCAGTGTCGTGCAAACTCATGCTCGGGTTTGAGATTCTCTCGTCCCGATTTGTTTTTTTTTTTTTGTTTTGTTTTTTTGCAAAATATATATATACGAGAGAGAGAGAGAGAGAGAGAGAGAGAGAGAGAGAGAGAGAGAGAGAGAGAGAGAGAGCAAGATGAGAAGGATTTCGTGATTGTTCGTAGGTGACGGTGGCAAGCGGCACGACGAGCACGAGCACGAGTAGTACAGTGAGCGGTACCGGGGCGAACGACATGGACTGGTTCGCCGGGGTCGCCGAGGAGGAGCTACTTTATTACACGGGAGTCGGCAACGCCGATGTCGATTCGCTTTGGACAGTCATAGGTAGTTTTGTACCACCGCCACCGAGACCGCCGTATTTACCGGAGGAAGGCGTCACGACCGACGGACTCACCACCTGCGACCTTTGCACGTGGGCGTTTAGAAACGACAGGCACTCGTTTTCCCTCGACGGTACGATCGGTGAGTCGACGTATGGATTTTTATCCGCGAACAAAAAATTATTCAAACACACGGATTTTCCGCTGCGGAACATTTTTTCAAGCGCTGCGAATTTTCGACTCAATGATAATTATATGGATTTGAATTTTTTTTCAAATTAAATAGTCAACGGTTAAATTTAGTTAATTATTAATAATGAAAAAAGAAAGAAAAATTATGTAAAATATAAAATTAGAATGGAATATGGAATAGCGAGTGTCGCGTATGATAATTGAAAATTGACAATGGATAATTTAGAAAAATTAATAAAATATACAATCTCCAAAAAAGCCAGAAATATCGAAATATGGCACATTGACGCTATTATTTACAAAAAAAAATGAAAGATGAGCTTTCAATTGCCAATTGAAAATTGAAGATTCTCGGATTTTGATTAAAAATTAAAAGGACAAAATCTTTGAATAAAAAATACAAAATTGACGATACAAAATTAAAAAACCTAAAAAACCCATAAAACATGATAAAAACTAATAAAACATAAAAACGCGAAATAATTTAAAAATATCGAATTTTACGAAAAATTGATGCTCTTTTCAACGAACAATGATAAGCGGCAAATTTTCAATCGAACGTTCGATATTGTCAATTTAGAATTGCCAATTAACATCTTGGACAAAAAATGAGGAATGAAAATCAAAAAGGCAAAAATATTGAATTTTCTACATGGAAAAATGAAAAGCAATTGCCTCGAAGGGCAGCGAGAGAGAAAACAAACGGATTCCAATTTGTTTTTGCTCAAATTATCCCGGCCGATAGATTTTTTCACCGATCTTTTTACCGGAAATGCCCGATGGATGTGCCTCGCGAGAGAGACCGATGTTCGAGAAGTCGAGCGAGTCCTCCGCTTGCATCGTTTCCACCGTCTCGACGTGTCTCCCTTAGTCCCTTTTCCGATCTATCTTCATTGTTCTCGGCTCATCCGCGCGCGCAGCGCGAGATATCTCTGGGCTGGGCGTCTCCGCCCTCATTTTACCCCGTAGCGGAGAATACATCGTTTCCGGTCTTTCTCTCGCGCAACATCAATATCCATGGCGGTGGTACGATGAGGGAAATAAAAAAATTTAAAAAGGGTCTTAAAAAACGGAAAAAACCGAACGAAGACACAAATGAGACGAGCCGAGACGACGAGACACTGTAATAAACAGTCCATAAAACGAATAATACCCCAAAGATAAAATCGCATATTTTTTCCCCCCACCATGCATGATCGCTCTCCTCTCTCTTTTGCTCTCTCTCTCTCTCTCTCTCTCTCTCTCTCTCTCTCTCTCTCTCTGGATTGCCTGTTCTCTTGACGTATCAATTGAGAGCGATCCTGACGTTCTGATAAGAAGACCGAGGAACCCGCCATCGTGTGACCGGTTACAAAAAACAAAACAGAAAGTACAAATTTTATTCACCTCCCGCTTCAATTTTGCTAAACGCAAAAAAGAGAAAATATTGCATCGGCATATTTAATTGTCGGGATTCATCGACGATGATTTTGCCGAAGAATAATGGAATTTAGTTTGTTGTGAAAAAAGATTGGATATTAAAAAATAGAGCCATTTTAGTCGACAAATTTTGGTCAATGTGGGAGCAATTTTTGATAAATCTCTTTGGGAACGAGTTTACCGACAATTTGCTCGGAAATTCAAAATTTTTATAAAATTCTATCGAAAAACTTTATCTTCCTCTTTGCCGATGGACACATTCTTTTATGAACGGATTCTTTCAAACTTAGATAAATTTTTGTTAAATCAATCATCGTATTCCATTAATTATACCGACAATTTCTCCAAGAGTCAAGCCATTGACTTCCCGAAATTAATAACAACATTTCATTGCCGATTATTTTAAAAATAAAAAATTACTCTTGATAATTTTTTTCACCAATCATAAAATTAATTATGGAATTTTTTACAAGTCTCGTTGAAACAATTCAGTTTCAGTATGAATTATTCCAGTAATCAATCTCCCTTGATTATCATCATTTTTCAAATGCATTATCCTCACTGTATTATTTGAAGAAAAAAAAAATTCAAATGTTCCTCGAAAGCAGAAAAAACCAACATCGAACGAATGTTCTCAATGATTCGGCTTTTTTTTTGTACCGACGTCTATTCAAACGATAAATATTAACAATTGAAACAACGAATGAAAAAATTAACAATGAAAAGAATAGCGTTCAAAAAATAATAATAAAAACAGTTGAAATAATAATTTAAAAAAAATACAATTAAACCCGATTTCTAATGAAAAAATAACAATTTCGAAAAACAAAGGAGAAAAAATCCAAGCCGTGCGGAGAATGTCGGTAGACTTCCAAGGCGTTTGGAGACGTTCGGAGGCCACCAAAAATAATAATTAAAATAATAACAATTTGAAAGAATAACAATTTAAAAAATCATAACCCAAACAATTTTTTGGATTTGTTAGTTTTGGTGTTATGGTTCTCTCTCTTGATTCATCGGCAGAAATAATTTTTCGCGTCAGCGAATATTGCATATACAAGTATTCACTTCCGCGGCGTGTGATTGCGCACACCCGGATTTTTTCAAATTTAATGACTGGCAGGAAAAAAAAGATAGAAGATAGGATCGAGCTGTAAAGCGATTTGCAGAAGCTCAAGAATCGAGATATGTATTGGGAGGAAGGCTCGAGGAGCGATAGCGATCTTTCGTCGGACGAAGAAAAAAAATTTCGTCGTCATGGTCCGAGCGAAACTGTTAAAATCGAACCGAGGAAGGAAATAAGGAAGACGAAACAACCAGCATCGATCTGCAGGAGGGGAGAAACAATAATAATTGTCGAGCGTATGGAAAGGCTGTACCGTAGAGCTACATCCGGTTTTTCAACGGCCAATCACGAGCCTCGGAAACGCGCCATCATCGCAATTTCCATTTATATATATATGTATATATATATATATATTAAATGGTCTATACAATGCACGAAGAGCGTGCGATCCAAGTTTGCAGGGTGTGTTTCACTCCCGTGTGAAAAAAAAACCCTACGGGGAAATCGTATTGTTTTGATACAACCGAACGGGTCCGGAGGGGTTTCCGAAGCGGAGTTTCCGTTCCACTCGAAAGCTCCACCTTTCCACCGAGTTTGGTTAACGCCTTCCTGCGAAATGGAATTTCCTCCGGAGGCTTTTTTTTCTCTTTCTCCTTCCATTATTCAACGTCTTCGTTCGCCCGTTTTTTTTCTCGCTCGATCGTGTCGTCGTTCATGATCGTC
Organism: Alloplasta piceator; assembly: GCA_946863875.1. Taxonomy (NCBI): domain Eukaryota; kingdom Metazoa; phylum Arthropoda; class Insecta; order Hymenoptera; family Ichneumonidae; genus Alloplasta; species Alloplasta piceator. The sequence goes on from OX333071.1 coordinate 79,882,635, forward strand.
GAGAACTGAAAGTCAAGCGACGACGATGATACGGTGGAATCTCGGCTGTCCGATCTTCGATCGAGCGTCGGATACCCAATGCGATTATTAAAAAAATAGCCTAATCTTCGCGGCTCGAACGACGAAGAAACAATTACGAAAACGTCTCGATTGAGAGCTTCGAAATTTGGCAGAAACGTAGACGGAGGACTTGGACTTGGTGAAGATTTTTCAAAAATTCCATTCTCGTCAATTTGGCCATTTGAGATACTTGACAAATGTCCTTGGGTGCTCTAGTTTTCGAAATTTTATAATTATCGAGCTCTCAATTTTTTTGGGGAGATGCGTTTGATTGTAGGAACGGTTAGGGTTAAATTAAAAAAGAATCGCTCCAGGGTTACGTTTTGAAAAAATGTTCGAGTTGAAAACAAAATGGTCAACCGTCTGATTTTCCGAATTTTTCAACTATGGATCACAAATTTCTTAGCAAATTCAGCTGGTAACGAGGAAGATTGGTATTGAATTTGAAGAGGATTGATTTGGGAGTTTGGCTTGAGAGAATTTTGAATTTCTTCGAAAATTGATGATGGATCTTCCAAATTAAAAATTTACAGAGAGTCAATTTATTTTCATCCTTCTTTGAACGTCTTTTGTGAAGAATCCATCATTTCAAACATAGAGGAGGCTCGGCAGGGGATGGGAACAAAATTGGAAAGGCAAATTTTCAATTTTCACAACTTTTGGAAAATTTATCTGCAAAATTCGTCTTCATCGTCTGTGAGGAAACGTTTTTGACTTGCGCGATCAAAGATTCATGGCTAATTGACCTCTCATTGCAGAGAAGTAAAAGATATTCCTTCAACGTATAATTTATTTGAAAATTTTGTTGCAAAATTTCACAAGCTCGAATTAATTTACGATAAATATATTTCTCGTACATTATTAATGGAATAATTTACTCAGATTTTGCCGCGAGGATTTCAGTAATTCTCAGAGGCACGCGTTGACGTTTTTTCATACCTCTTGGTCCGAAAAGGTATTCTTTTGTTCTCTCTTTTTATCGTAACCTCTTCTTACGTGGTATAATTCGCGTTCGTTCGCCACGGGGCGAATTATTTATCTCTCGTATCGCGTTTCGCGAACGTCTCTCACGTTCCACGACGATGAATAAAGGAAAACGAGCCCTTGAATTCCACACTAGGCACTATATATATGGGTCATTCCATGTCAGATCGACCAAGAGTCGGAATCAACCCCTTTCAATTTCAATGAAATTTGGTCAGAAGTTCTCGATATTAACAAAACCCCAAGTTCTGCCAAAGAAAAAAATTAAAATTTTTTTTTTTCGAAGGTTATCCAAAATTTACAATTTTACAATTTTTCAAATCTTTCAAGTTTATCTTTTAGATATCTCGGAAACTATTGTAGTTACGAAAAATTGTTCTGAATTCGTCTTAAAAAGTATACTTGGGGCTATGGAAAAAAAAATATTCCGAAAAACAATTTTGAAAAATGACGAATTTTGAGAATTTTGAAATTTCAAAATTCGTAAAAATCCATCAAGTTTCACATTAAATTTTTTGTTCAATTTTTTTGATACAATACCTTGTACTGATCTTGCAAGAGAGGTGTTTTTTTTTTCAAAAATATGAATTTTTGAATCTTTAACAATCGTGTAAATCCACGATCAACTTTAAGTTTTTTGTTCTATTTTTTTATACGATACCTTGGACTGATCTTTTAATTTTTGAAACAAAACGACACCATCCTGAAAATTTTAGGATCTTTTAAGATCGGCCCGAGGTATCGTGTAAAAAAAATTGGACCATAAATTTAACGTTGATCGTGGATTTACACGATTTTTAAAGATTCAGAAATTCATGTTTTTTGAAAAAAAACACTTCTCTGAAAATTTCAGGAGCTTTTAAGATCAGCACTTGGATTTTCACGATTTTTGACAATTCAAAATTCTCCAAATTCATCATGTTTATAAATTTTTGTTCGGAATAGTTTCTTTTTCATAGCCTCGAGCATACTCTTTGATGAGACGAATCCAGAACAATTTTTCAAAATTAGAATTTCATACAAGTTTCTACAAGTTTCCGAGATATTTAAAAAATAAACTTGAAAAATTTGAAAAATTGTGAAATTGTAAATTTTGGATAACTTTCGGAAAATTTTTTTTAAATTTTTTTCCTTCGGTAGAACTTGGTTTTGTTAATGACAAAACTTCTGACGAAATTTAATCCAAATTAAAAGAGGTCGATTCCAACTCATGGTCGATTTGACATAGAATGACCCACATATGTGTGTTCGTGTGTGTGTGTGTATATATATCCATATGTATGAGGTATTTCACGTTAAATACCTCAAAATATGTCGCTCAACCTGTCGAGAATTTGGCTCATGATTATTTTCTTTATTTTTCCTTTCAATAATTAAGAAAATGTCCCGAAAACAAACACTAAAATTGAAAAATATTTTTTTTCGCATCTCAACTTTCTACATAAATTTCCAACTGTCAGCTATTGGGGAAATAGTACTAATTGCCTTATGGTTCAATCATTCCTTACATAAAATTGCAGATCTTTTCAAATTTTTTCAAATTAAAAAATTCCAGTGTTTTTTGTTCTGGAGAAAAAAAATTATTTCATGAAAACGGTTGATGGTAAAAGCCTGAAAAAATTGAGGGTCCTTTTCAGGATTATTACATTGATGAAAAAAATTGCGAACCAAATTCGAGAGGGGTGGTGAAGATAAAAGAGGGGTCAAATTATGTGCTATTCCGAGTTATAACTCGGAATAGCCCATGCATCTACGGTATGGTACATATCATCTTTGGCATATACCAGACTGATTCAAAAAAGCGACTATTTTTTGTTTTTCGACGTAACACATTATATACTTTCGGCAAGGTGAAAAAAGATGCCTGTTAAAATTAGAGCTCTTAATAAAAATATTTAGCGACACATATTCTTGTAGAGAATTGAACGCTCTACGAAAAAGCTCTTATCATTTTCGATAAAATTATAGAACGCTTTTATGATTTTTCGATAAACTCACTCCTTCAAAAGTTATTCAAGGTTAAAGTCAAATTTAGAGTAAATTTCACTTTTTTTTTTTTTTTTTTTTTTTTAATTTCCGGCAAAATGTTCAAACTTATTACTAAGTATCGTAAAATCTTATTTGAAAATTCTATAATTTGTAATTTTCCACGAGCAATGGAGTCTGGTAACAATTTTCAACAAAGAAATACTATTTAATATTAGAAAAATTATTATTAGAAAAATTAGATCTTACATATACATTTATTTCAACATAACTTTTTGAAAATACATTTTTCATTTAAAGTGAAAAAGTTGTTTAAAAAAATGAACTGATTACTATTTCAAGGTTTTTTTGTTACAATCCGGGAATCGTTGGCGATGTTTTTGTACTACTTGTAGATGATACTGAAGTTGCTCTTCGTTCTTTGCCGAGCAGTTGTTGTAATCTGCTATTAATGCAATACCACGTTCCGCTACGTCATTTACTACTGTAAGATCCTCAAAAAATTCCAAGATTACTCTATAACTTTCATTGTTGGGCCATTACCACAGTGTTACATCTATACTTCGAGAAAATCATACGATTAATCAAAAGTTTCGAAGAGCGTTAGTGATTTTTTCGAAACAAATTCACTCAAATTTTTTTCTTTAAACGATTCTAATTCTATTCCTTCGGTACATATCGTTTTTTTGTAATAATCGCACTCTCCTGATTTTGAATAACTTGGCACATTTTTCTTTTAGTTTCTTCAGAAACGTTTTTGTCGAATAATTCCGATTAATGTCGAAAAATCAATTTTTTTTACAACAACTTTTTCACTCCAAATGAAAAATGTATTTTCAAAAAGTAACATTAAAAAAAATGTATATGTAAGATCTAATTTTTCTAATAATAATTTCTCTAATATCAAATAGTATTTATTTTTTGAAAATTGTTACCTGACTCCATTACTCGTGGAAAATCATAAATTACAGAATTTTCAAAAAAGATTTTACGATATTTAGTAATAAGTTTTAACATTTCGCCGGAAACTAAAAAGAAAGTGAAATTTACTCTAAATTTGACTTTAACCTTGAATAACTTTTGAAGGAGTGAGTTTATCGAAAAATCATAAGAGATCTTTTTACTACAGCGTTCAATTCTGTACAAGAATATGTGTTCTTCATTTCGGTAGGTTGACTCGAAGCCGAGATATAACATTTCAAAGTTTGAAATTTTTTTTTCCTGTGTTATTTAAATGGGAAATAAAAATATGCGATGCGTCACCGCTGAATATTATTATTAAGAGCTCTAATTTTAACATGCATATTTTTTTACCTTCCCGAAAGTATTTAATATGTTACTTCGAAAAACAAAAGATAGTCGCTTTTTTTGTTTTTGTTTTCCTACTTCATGAAACTATAGTTTATAACATAATACTATTGAACCTCGCGGAAGGAAATCGCCGTGCGATTTTTTTTAGCGGTGATTCTTTAACTTTTTATTTTTGCCATTTGATCAACACGTAAAAAATTATGTTCCGACGTTTGGAGGGAGATAATAATTTTTCTATACAACGGACGGTACTCTGTACAGTCGCGTTTGACAACTTACATGTTTCTTCGAATCGGGGGGTCGTAGAAAATTTTTAAAGGGACGATCCTTCGAGATACGGGCAGTTCTTTTTCAAGCGGGCCACCTATTTTTCACCCTTTCCAATTTTTTCCAAAATCTGCCAGTTTGAAATATCAGTCAAAAGGAACGTGTCTGTGAAAAAGTTTTTTTTTAATCAGTCTGATATATATATATTGTATATGAGAGTTTCACGAACATGGCGATCATCGCGTCACGTGGCTGCCTCACCGACGCAATAATTACGAGATCACACCTTCGGAGGGGCGATCCAAAAGCAACGATTTTGCGCGCATGCCGCTTTCCAACCCCCTGTCTTCTTTCTCCGGGATTAAAGGAGAGAAAAAAAAGAAGACTTGCCAAAAGGTGCGGCAGAGAGCTTCTATCTGTTGGCACGGCCGGTCCAGGCCGGTCATCGGCTTGTGGAAAGAAAAAAAAGAAGCCCCGCGGGAATGGCGCGAGATAAGAGACTATAACGGGATAATATCTCGATCTGATCGAGCTCTACAAAGCGATCCGCAATCTTCCGGCATTCTCCGATCCACCCTCTAGATTGTGAATCAAGTCACTTCTTTTTTACTCAATTGGCGTCATCAATTTTTTGAGTGATGGCAAGATTGGTCAATTCAGAAATTTAATTACAGTTTCAGCTCTTTTGCATGGACGAGTCATTTTATAATAAGCGAGTCCATGAATTGTCATTTACTCATTAATCTTTTTTAGAGAAAATTCATAAAAATTTGGAGTTTTTGCAGAAATTATTGAAAGATGCTTGTTCAGGGGAAAAAAATACATCGACATGAGGCGTCAAAAAATAAACATTGAACATTTTTTTCCTCGCATTTTGACCAAAATTGAATCGCTTCGGTAAAATGGCTGACATTTTGTTTCCCAATGAAATTTCGGCTCATCAGTACATATTGCTTTCATTCTCTTCGTAATCGTCGTAAAGCTTCGACCCTCCCGCCGCCCCCCCCCCCCTGTTTATCCGATTTCGATCATTTTTCAATTTTTTGCAGATTTTTCAAAGCATCTCTGAGGTTTTTGAAAATGGGGCCAAAATTGAGTGACAACATTTTTTAAAAATCCTTTTCAAACTCTCATTTCGATGGGAAATTCGCCGCTGATTGAAAATCACGCAGAGTTTTTTTCGAGAAAAAAAATTATTTACGAGAAAAAAAAAACATTTTATTAAGGTAGAACGATACCTCTTTTGCGGGGCAGGCGGTGAGAGGGGTACTCATATGCTTAAACATGGGGAGAGTCTCGTGTTACCAACTGCACAAAAATTATAAGTCGCATGTATATAGGTATACGAGAGCACGGAGAGAGCGCGTTCGCCGCGCCGGGCTGCCGCGCATATAGCTATAGATATAGAAGAAGATAGAGAAAAACTGCGTTTAATAATTTTCTTTTGCACATTGCAGCTTATTGGTACGATGAAATTGCTATAAACTTTGCGGGAGTGATCTTGAGAGTTGGTTCATGTACTTCTGTTAGTTTCATCAAAAAGTGGCTTTTTTAACGGTACTTTTTCAATGTTTTTTTGCGGTTTTTGACTCTTTTCCATAAGATCCAATGTAAAAAACTAATTCGATTTTCTCAGAAACGGTTCGATCGAATCCGTTGAAATTTGTCGAGGGAACATTTTAGTCAATTTCAAACGTATCTACCAGTTTTCATCAAAATCCCTCTTTTTTTATATATGGTATCGTTCTACCTTAAATGAATTTTCAGATTTATGAATATTCATCTCTCGGAGTTCATAGCTCGACAGATACGGTCTTCTATTAAATGAATATTCCCGAAAAAAAGTCTTGCAACAAATTCTCATGTAAAACACTGAGCAAAAGAAAAAAGCTCATTAACAACAAATCCGTAATATTACAATTTCGGAGTGATATTCCAACCAATCTTTTATACGAAGAACTATACCCTTAATTTGGGATTAGAAAAATTTCTTAAAATATCGGTCTCTAGAAAAAAATTTTAGTTCCCCAACTGTTCGCTAAGATCATGCAGCGTGCCAAAGTTTAATTGGATCAAAACAACCTTAATTGAACGTGCGATTAAAAAAAAAAAAATTTCAACAAATCGGCCATCGGAGAATCAAACGAGGGACAAAATAAAAACGTTAACGGAGTTAACAGGAACGAAGTAAAACAATTGGAAGAAATAAAGTCTTTCCGCCCAACTGCTGTAATTCTTTCGCACGAGACGCAAATTAATTTTCACGTTGAGTAAAAACTCGTTACAAGGACGTAAAATTCGTGCATCCACTCGATCGACGAGGAGAGCCCTTTTTCTCGCGAAGAATTCTCGTGTAAACGAGCTTTTTTTTCAATTCGATCGATACCGTTTGCGCGGGGTCCCGGCGAGAAACCTCATTTTCACCACCTTCGAGAGGCTTTTTATGCTCCCGTACAAGATGATCGGTAACGAGGATTCCCAAACGCCTCGAAACTCGTGTTTTTCGAGCCTCGAAGAAGCACAGCGAGAGGAAAGCTTGCTCGATTTTCGTATATCCGATAAATTCTATATATACAGAGGAAGGTGGGGCAAGATGGTCACCGGGAGCGAAACGGTACCCTCGAAAATTAGTACAAAAAAAAAAAAGAAAATTATTATTGTTATTATTATTTTATTGGCACAAACGTACCTAAATATACTTCCCATGCTAAATCAGATCTCGATATTGACATTTTGTATAACAATTGCCCATAAAAAGTTGGAAAATATAAACACGTCATTCTCATAATATTTTAAAGAAAACACCCCCAAAATATTCCAATAGTATCGTGGTAACCCATTTTTACCAAAGAACCAGAGCGAAATAAAGTACCGTGGGTCAAAATGATCACCTCCATGATCGTAAAAAAATTATTAAACAACTCAACTACGATTAAAATCGAATTCTATGCAACATTTAATTGCAGATATGCTCCAAGCAACTTGCTCCGGATATCTTGAAATTATATGAAAGACCTGGTAACCAAAGAAATACCTTTTTCAATGTTTATCCTCGTTTGCTTGAATTTAAAAAAAAATTAAAACTGAGAACATTTCTTTTCGACGCCAAAAACTAAGTCGATAAAAACGGTATTTTTAGATCAAAAGCATCGAATACTCTGTGCGCGGAACCGCATTATCTTCTTTCGGTGGCCATTTTGCCTCACCGCGGTTCCGTATATTGAGATTTTTATCTTTTTGGGCTTCTCGACTTTGCGACTCTGCCCGCGTGTTACTCGTTACACACACGGTCAAGGGGTTCCTTACCCCCTCTTTTTGCGTATAATACCGTGCAGAAAGCTTTGAGGGAAGAGAATGCGAGCTCTGAAGAGAAGAAAAAATAATAATAATAAAAAAGGTAGAGAAAAAAATAGCGAGTACGAGAAAGTTAGTAACGAGCATTTCGCGAGAACTCTCTGGTGGGCACGTGGTTTATCTCATTCCCGTCGTCCTCTCAAGCCTGCCCTTTCAACGTACATGCAGCTATTTTTTTTCCTCCGGTTGATATTATTTTTATTTATTCACTCTCGCACTTTCGCGAGGTCGACGGTATTGAGCTGAAGAGTGCAGTGTCGCGCAGCGCGTGACTCTGCAAATAAATACGAGTGTTCGAGCTCCAAGACGATATTCCTAGTCGTGGAAGTAGAAAAATCAATTTTTTGTTTCTACACATTTTTTTACAGTCTTTCTTGGGAATCTCCCCTGAAAATTTCAAGGCAACCTGATAAAAATTTACAAGATCGTGCAAAGGCTTTTACGTCGACGTTCCCTGATGCATTCGATCAAGAAATTTTTTAGTGTTCTTGAAATTCCGTGATGATTAGAAAGATCTACAATATGTGTGGGATTTGGTGGGACAATAATAAAATATAATTTCTAAAACTGCAGGAGGACTCGGGAGGTGCGGTTTAATTTGCTGAATTTTTGCTGAATTTTTGCTCGCCCGAACAAAAACAAATTTCGCAAAAACTGTCAATTCATTGTGGTGAATTTTTTAATCGTACATTTTTCTTGAGACATCTCAAAAACTATCAGAATTTTTTAGGCTTCTTCTAGAAAATCTAGCATTTGATGAAAAGATTTTTTTTCGATCTATACTTTCGATCTGATCAATGAACAATGCCAATTTTTTTTTATAAGATCGAAATTCACTTTAAACATTCGCGATTTTGTTTTTATTCAGTATCTCGGAAACTCCCTTGATCAATCGGTCAATCACGGGATTAACTGACATATTATTAAATTTTTTGGAATTGTTTTTAAAATTTCATATGAACTCCCAAAAATTTGCCACAACTGCTGTATAATTGTATATTTTGACACAACAAAAAATTGTGCTGTTCGAAACTACTTTTTGAATCACCGGAATTCTAGAAAAACACAATCACGCTTTTACCAAGAAAAAAATTCCAAAATTATTATTAAATTTACAATTGAAGAAAAAAGTAAAATGAAAATTTAAAAAAAATCCGCATTAAATTTACAAATTAGAAAACAATGCGATATTTCTTAGAAAAAAGCTGCGACGGTGACTTGAGAAATTAAAAAAAAATGAAATTTCATCGATGCTGATAATTCACCAACGCATTTTTCGGTCATTTGATCTCTCGGATAGAATTTCTTTTATTTCACTAAAAATTTGACGATTTTTTTTCTATCCCTCTCTTTGACCTTGTATCTCCTCTTTTGATCCTTTTTCTTGATTCTCGCTCTCCGTCGCTCCAAGCACAACGTTATACCACCGCGAAAGTAATCTCGAAACGGATCTCCGGTCCTCGTGAATTTATCACGTCTCCGACGCAGCAGAAGCAACGAGCACATTTTTTTTCTCTCTCTTTCGTTTTTTTTTTAACCACCGCGAGAGTCCCGCAGTATCCGCATATCCAACATAGTGGACATACGTGCGTGAGCATCTCTCTCTCTCTCTCTCTCTCTCTTTCTCTCTCTCTCTCTCTCTCTCTCTCTCTTTCTCTCTCTCTCTCTCTCTCTCTCTCTCTATCCCTCTCTCTATTTTTTGCTCTTTTTTTGGACTCTCTCTCTCTCACTCGTACCTTTCTTCACGGGGAATTGCGTGCCCGAGATGCTACCGTACGATAGGATCCTTCCAAAAAGTCCTGTCCACGTTGGCGGCATCGAGAGTGAGAGAGAGGAGAGAGCGAGAGAGAGAGAGAGAGAGAGAGAGAGAGAGAGAGAGAGAGGACTCTCGCCAACGTGCCTCGTCGCCACGACGTCTAAAATATGCTTTTTTTTTAAATCGCCACGAGAGAATTTTTCCTCAACCCCTCTCGTGTCCCATTATTATTTCGACTCTAAAAAATTGCCCCCAACATTTCTGAAATTTTTATTTTCATATTCAATTCGAGGTTGCATCTAATTTGTGCAAAATCCAAATTCGTAACTTGCTTGAAATCGCTCCTCAGAATTGAATTTGTCGTTTTACAACATGTGTTTTGAAAATTGAAATTTGCACATCGATGCCTCGTTATTTTTTAAAATTCGCAAACCATCTATAAAAAAGTTACTGTTATTTTTTTGTGCTTCCTTATTGGGGAAGTTTCTTGGATAAAATAAGTAACGAAGAATGCCTCTGCGAATATCCATTTTCACGATTTTGCTTCCACATATAGAGGAGATTTTCATGTCAGTATGTTCAAAATGTCATAAAACATCGAGAAAACATATTTTAAAAAAATGTCCGGATTGATGTGTGTGTGTGTGTGTGTGTGTGTGTGTGTGTCGCTGCCTCGAAAAATTCAAACATCTATATCTCGAGACCACGTTGGAGTAGCGAGTTGAAATTTTGCGCATGAGCTGAGCTCTACAGTCCCTTTGTTTGTTATAAATTTTGCAAAAATTCATTGACGCGTGCGAATTTTATGCGACGTTTAAATTTTCAACAAAAGGGCGTGGTTGCTCCAGCGTTCGCAAATTTTGCGATATCGAGTTGAAAAATATTTTACAGATAGTTTGAGTGTTAAAGATTATTGCTATTGAATTAAGCGAAAATCGATCAAGGGGTTCGCGATTTATAAAATGTTTAATTTTTTGCAAAAAGAGTGTGATCGCTCTAACTTGCACATATTTCGTGATACCACGCTCAAAATTTCTATAATGGTAGTTTAATGAAAGAAGTTACTTGGTATCCGATTTTGCAAAAATCGCTTGAGCCGTGCAAATTTTATGCGATGTTGAAATTTTCAGTTATAATACCCCGAGTGCTTGGAAATTATCGGGTATTTCCCGATAGCTTCGTTGCCCAGTGCCAAACTCCACACGCATGTCACTAGGCAGGGAAGCTTGAGGGAAATACCCGATTAATTTCCAAGCACGAGGGGTATTTGGCGGATAATTTTTTTCACTCGATTTTCAATCAATCGGAGCTTCGTATTTAACATCTTCGTGGGAAAAATCGCATGGCTTTATTAAAAACTATATTTGACATAGTCGATTTTCTTTCGCTAATCTCGATGAATTTGACGTTTCTGACACGTGCGTGGGTTACAAGCTATTGCAAAATTTTCGCTCGTTATACCTAGTAACAGCCGAGAAATTTTCGAAAAATTACCGATGTATAATTTCGTCTTGCCTGTACCCACGTGATGTCAAATGCCAAGCTCCTGTTGGTTGAAAATCGAGTGAAAAAAATAATCAAAGAAAAAGCTTGATCGTTCCAGCGTCCGCAAATTTTGCGATATCAGGTTAAAAAAAATTATACCGATAGTTTGAGTGAAAAATATTGTTGGTATTGAATTTCGCGAAAATCGACAAATGGGTTAGCGATTTATAAAATTTTGATTTTTTTAAGAAAACGCGCGATCGATCTAGCTTGCACATATTTCGTTGTATCAGGCTCAAAATTTCAACAATGGTATTTTAATTGAAAAATAGTTACTTGGTATTCAATTGTGCAAAAATCGCTTGAGCCGTGCAAATCTTATGCGATGTTGAAATTTTCAAAAAAAAGCTTGATCGAAAATTGTACGATACAAAGCTGCCGGTTTGTTACTCCGATAACCAGAGGTAGTAAAAAAACTTGCAAATCGGAAATTTGAACATCGTTTCCAGAGTATTTTTCCGTATTTACAAAGCTTCCTCTACGAGGAAGCCAAAACTGTGACAGCTAACATTTACTAAAATTCGCTAACATTTCCTCATAGAGGAGGATTTGTAAATACGAAAAAATACTGAGGAAGCGATGTGCAAATTTCCGATTTGCAAGTTTTTTTAATTTTCCTTCATTCTCAAATTAGACGAAGGAATTTTTTTTCCAGTTTTTGTACAAATATCAAGCTCGAGTCTTGAAAAAAAACGTAAAGAGCAACATTTATCTTCCATTTTTGTTCAAAATTCTAAAATTAATTCCCCAATTAAATACAGCAAAGCTTATATTCTTTCTGAAAAATCCTAATTCTGATAAAAATAAAAAAAATCACATAAAATCACAGTGTTTTTCACACTCTTAGCTAAAACCATAATAATTTCCCCAAATATATATTCCCTTTGGAAAGAGAAAATTATTATTATTTTCGAAGTGAAAATAAAAATTTAAAAATCGTTCAATTTTTCGCCAAAAAAGTGCAAAGAAGAAAACGATACAGATACGAGTTAAGGGGATCACGACTGCCAACGCAGTATCGTTTGTAAACTCGTGAAGAAAAATGTTTTTTCGTTCATCAGATCCGCGAGATAAGAGTCGATTTCTCTCTTGGGTCGTCAGGATCTCTTTCTCGTGAGAAATATATATCTTTTAAGCTCGCTCCACAGTAGCTTCCGATGCTCCTGTGTGCGTCAAAACACGTCTCTGGACACGGAGCAAAGGGACAAAGATATATATATATAAACAGAGAGAGAGAGAGAGAGAGAGAGAGAGAGAGAGAGAGAGAAAGATAGCACGTACGTAAGATCGCGTGACGGAGACGAACACGAGTCCCGATATATCAAACCAGCTTGTAGGGCTAACTAAGGTTTGTAATGCCCGGGAGGGATACACGGAACAACCGCAGGGCTGACTAACGAGCGAAACAACAGCCACCACCGGCAAATACACACCCAGCCTATATATGGGCTGCTTCGAGTCAATTGAACCAATTTTTCATTCTCACTCCCTAGGACATGGCTCATAATTTTTTATATCATTGCACCGAGTCTGGCGAGCACTTTGAATTTTTTCCACATTTTTCCATCATTTTTTTAAATTTGAAAAAAAAATATTTATGGGCTGTTCCAGGTTTCAAGTCAGTTCAATCTTGACCTCTCGGACATTTTTGAAAAAGATTTTTTTTAATAACAGTAGCGTTGGAATAAAAAAATAAAAATAATTATTAAACAATCGCAATTCAATGTATAGTAATTTATCCGCAGTGACTTATGTCAGGAATATTTTTACACGGATTGATCTTCACAATTGTTCGCTTTATTCAAGTCGTCGCTGGAGCTTCTATACAATGTTATTTGGTGTGATAGAGTCTAAACTTGCAACCATGCTTCGCCAAAGAGTTCTCAAGTCAATGTCCGCTTCTGCGGGCGTCTAGAACGTTAATAATCCCTCGGTCTCGGTGGTCTCCTCGAGGGAAGAGAACCGACGCCTTCCATAACGGGGTACGCTCCCCTTTCCCTGCAACCCTGTCGCCTCGGCGCAGAATTTCCCGGCGCGACCGGACCCCGTTTTATGGCCCCTCTCGGCTGGCCCAAGCGTTATCCATGTGCCTTGCAGGCACGTCGCAAAAAAAGGGAAAGTCCTCCCTTGCAAGGCGGATGAAAAATTCCTCCTCACACTTGAGAAAGAGAAGATCGATTTGAATTATCAGCCTTTAATGAAAAATCATTGTTTCAGCGCGGAACCAAAAGTACTCGAATTTAAAATTCTGAAAAAAGTTCACATTTCGAAATTTCTTCTTTAATTTACAGATTATGAGCTAAAGTGACAAGTTTCTGTGTTTCTTATCAGCTGCATTTTTTTAAAGATAAAAACGGTCTGATTCAAAAATTTGAACAAATTCTCAAAAACCCACGACTTTGTATAAAATTTGAAACCATTAATGAAATCAATTTGAATCAAAGTTGAATGGGACAATAACATTCTATCAGATTTTTTTACAAATTTTTAAAATATCAACGGAATCTAAAAATCAGTAAAAAAAAAATTGTTAAAAAATATTAAAATAATAAAAATAGTGAAAATTGTAAAATAATAGTAAAAAAAAATTCTCCAGAACAGCTGACGATTTTTTTTTAGTAAAATTAAACCTCCTTATTAGTTTTAATGCAACGGTAAATTCGATCCGCTGATAATTCCTTTTTCAATCTTTTATTTTTAATTCTTTTCAAAAAAAATTTTATTTGTGTTAATAATTTGTCGTCAACATCTTTATCTTCCTCTCGTCGCTTCTGCTGTCAAGATTCGCCGGATAAATTATTCGCCGATCAACCGTTATCGCAGCACGATTGAAAAAGTCTTCCGAAAAAAAGTTTCAAACTCGTATTTGTCCGATTTTTTTCGCGAATCTTATTTTTTTCTCTGCCCTCCTCGTCGGTCGATATTTTAAATATTTTGGGTTATTCAGCGGCGAAAATTCTTTCAACGATCTCAAAGCTTCCTCGAAGGCCGACAAGACGAAACGTTATAATGATTAAAATAATTCGATACAGAACGATTCGAGTGGGGACCTCGACTTTCTCGTTAATCGAATCGTAACAATTTCTTTTCTTTTTCTCTCGTTTTTTTTCTTTTTTTTTTCTTTGCCTCATTGAGTCAACAGTGATGACAAACGTGGCTCGAGTGTTTCAGGCAATTAAGATTAAAGTCTACCTGACTCCAAAACTCGCATTTCTCTCTCTCTCTCTCTCTCTCTCTCTCTCCCTGTCTTTCTAGCTCCTTTTCACATCGATGCAATCACACTCTCAGAGAAAGGAGAAAAAAAGCGTCTCTCCGTCTTTAATGATTTTTCGCCCTCTCGCATTATCTTCGAGTTCTCGAAATCCCAACTTTATCTCACCAAGACCCTAGAACTCGTCACAGAGATCGGAAATATTTTCTCATCTTCCCGTACTTTCTTCTTTTCTCTCTTGTTCCGAATTCGAAAATTTTTCATGGGAGAACCCGAAAGGTTTTTCCCTGGATTAATCTTTTCCACCTCAAAACACATTTTTCTCAAGATATTTCATATTTTTTGTGCTCGAAGAATTCTCGACAATGAGAAATATTGAATTTTCAAAAAATATGGTAGATTTTTTGTTAGCTTTTGAGAATAAATTTGCTCAAAACGAATACCGCTTGATCCGAAGCGGTGAATTTTATTGAAAAAAATCACGAAAACTTTTAATAAATTCAATTGATAAATAAAATGTATAGTTTAAAGGAACAAATGTTTTATACGTCACGCGTACAATTGATTGCTATGAGGGAAACTGAAAAAAATAATTTAACAGGAGAAATTAAATTTCTGAAGAAATTTGACTGGAACGAAAAATGAGATTCAACGAATATACGTATTGCAATATATTTAACGGATTGAATTTTTTTAAC
The DNA here is from genome assembly GCA_946863875.1 of Alloplasta piceator. Classification (NCBI taxonomy): domain Eukaryota; kingdom Metazoa; phylum Arthropoda; class Insecta; order Hymenoptera; family Ichneumonidae; genus Alloplasta; species Alloplasta piceator. Next base: position 79,897,807 of record OX333071.1, read on the forward strand.
GATCATAAATAAAAAATATATTTTCAGTATATTTTGGATGCATTTGAAATATATTTGCCGTCCAAATGTATATAATATATTGAACGTATATTCAAGATTCAATAAAATGAAATAAAATATAAAATATATTAACAATACATTTCGAAATATATTGAATATATCGGATATACATACACGGATGAATATATATACGAATACGTATACTTTGGAAATATGTATTTGAAACATATTTAGCATATATTCTGATTCTAAAATATATACTAACAATAAATATACGTACCTGTAACTTTTTGAACGAAACATATTGATCATATTTGTGATATATTTTCTATGCATTGAGCGTAAACTTTGTTTCCATCGGAGAAATTAAAAAACACGAATGAATGCGAGAAATTGAATTTTCGAAAAAATCTGCCTGGAGAAGAAAAAAATGAGCCTCGACGAATTGTGATTGTGGCTCGTCATATAGTCAACGAGTTTGCCCCTGATGATTCAATGAATTGATACATCTGGCTAGCCAAAGCTTTACAATGTCGCAGTATCAAATTGCCTGTTCGGACAACATATATCTATATTCACGTCATATTATAGAATATAGAGCGGTCGAACGCGAGGTGCAGGTATCACACGAGAAAACACGAGATTGAGATCGCTGCTTCTCGTCAAATGTCGGCGCGGCGCGGTTCGAGAGTCAGAGATACGCGCTATAAAGAAACCGCTTTTTAACGCCCGACGGCCGAAGGGACTCGACCGTTACCTAGCTCGGCTGCTCGGCTGTATTATTATCTTCGGTCTTGGTGCAATTCGAATTAATTCAGCAATCTGATGATAGGTTTTTTCTTCGTTTCACAATTCGTCTGTCATGCAAGAGCATACGGAATTACAAACTCGCAAAGTGCCAAATTTTTAGGACGAAGGATTCGAAATTAATACAATTTTAGAATCATATTCTGATGGAAAATTCATCGCTGATTAAAAATCACGAGGAGTTCCGGTCGGAAAACAAATTTATTTTCGCTGGAAAAAGCCTGCAAAATTAATCGGAAATGCTTTTGATGAATACTGATAGAAATTTTGAGCAAAGTTGATATTGAAAATTCATTGCAATTTTAAGTTTACAACTTCAATTCAAGATTCGTACAAATTTTAATTCAAAGTTGATCGACGTTTCAAGCTTGAAAATTTATTCGAAATTCATAGAAATTTCAAATTTTTAATTTCAGTTTAAAGTTAATAAAAAAATTTCATTTCAAATTCACAGAAATTTTAAGTTTTTAAATTTTGCTTCAAATGTCATATAGAATTTTCAGGCTCGAAATTTATAGAAATTTCACGTTTTCAATTATAATGAAATTAAATTTTAATTAGAAAAAAAAAGGGTCAGCTTCAACGTATTTCAAGACTTTTTTAGATAGAAAAAAGTAATGGAAATAGTACGAGGCACAATTTTATAAAAAAAAAAAAAAAAAAAACGGATTTCGATAAAACATTCATGTATTTCCATAATTAATCGGTCAACGATTAGCTCGTTTTGATCGGAGTGTACGTCTCAATCATTGGTAAAGTTTAAAAGAGTCTTTTACTCGCTCTTCATTTTTTTTTTTTTTAAATCTCAAAAAGCACTATTTCCCAGAGTTTCGAGAGGCCGTGAGCAAAATTGACACTTCGAAGGGAAAAAAAGGCGCATTTTTTTCAAAGATAACACCGAGTGGTTTTTTATACTCGAGTGTATTGACAACGCTAAAAACTCGGCTGCTCGCATGGATAATTGTCGGTTTATCGATTGATTTATTCCCAAGAAATTTCGATAAGAACCTTCGGGTGAAAAATTTCAAACTATTTGTACGGAAATGTCATTCTGAATCGACCAACCGATGTTAATTCCTTCTGATAAAGAGAGGCGAGTGACGCTCGTGTTGATAAAAACGCTCGGCTGAGAAAAAGAAAGAAAAATATTCAAAAGTCACTTGGCAACAGGTTTTTTATCGATTAAAAATTTATAACAGGACAAACTCCGACTATATATATATAAAGAGATACAAATGACTCAATTAGGCGAGAGAACGAGAAATCGAGGGACCCCGAAATTCCTTAATTTCTCGTTCAATTTTTCTTCCAAAGAATTCGTTAAAATTCAACATTTTTTTCCGCTCATGCAAGATCCGGCAATTATAAAAAAGGAACATACAAAATGTTTCATTCATAATCAGTAATTTCCTAGTTTGCTAGTAATTTCCGTTTTTATATACTTGAAAAAAAAACTAAAAAATTAAATTTCACAAAAATTAAATAATCGGAAGAGAATAAATTGGCACACGATCGAAAATATCTCAGCGAGTGATCAATGAGAAAAAAAAAGATTTCTCCCGCACTCCCACGCACCTCTGCGAAATGTCTCAATCAGCTCTCTCAAAATAAGATATTGATGAAAAAAAGCGGTTTTTTTTCAATCGAATTTCTTTCTTTCACGACGCCTTCCACCCCCGCCGTTTTGTCGGACGATTGCCAATGGTATGATAAATACAAGCAAGAATCTCGGTTGAGCTGGATCGTGGAAAAAAAAAAGATTTTTTTTTTTTAATCATTGAAATAAATATTTTCGCTCGTTCCCCGAAATCGTCGCGATCTCTCGAAAGATCCTTCGAGAGTATTTCAATCGCAGCAGGTAGTCCGTTCCATTGAGACGAGGAGGAAGAGAAATAATAAAAAATAAATAAAACCTTCGAAAATTGGACAATTCCGAGACACACCCGCGGGTGTGACTACGAACGACTCAATTATCGAAGAAAAAAAAATCCTACAGGTACGAAAAAACATTTTTTTTACATGAATACTTGTCATTACATTACGTATATAAACATCATATATATCTGTAATATAGCCTCCTTAATGAGCCAATCAGGATCATTTCGCGACCGCCCGCGACCATAACAACAACAACAACAACAACAACAACAACAACAACAACAGCAACAATAATAATAATAATAATAATAATAATAATAATAATAATAATAATAATAACAACAACAACAACAACAAAATAATCGTATCGAATATTCGCGATATCCACAAAAGGATTGTCCTCCTGCGTTCGCAGGACACGTAATATTAACCCAAACCTAAACCACAATATAGGATCGAGGCGAAAGAATATCAGTGGATTCAATTGTAAGCTCAAAAATGAAGGAAAGAAAGAAATATGCCACACTTCCGCTATTTTAATTTTTAAGGTTGCTGGAAGAATTTTTTTTTTTTTAATTATCCTTTTCCAATCGTACATTCGCAAAGAGTGAAATTAAAAAAAAATCACGGTGAATCCTGACAACCATTTTCTTATTTTCTTAACCAATCAAAAATTTAAATACAATCCGTCTTGCATCATAAAAGACAATTACAATTGTTAAAATTACATCAGATCGCTTAATCAGACAACGATGCTTCTCCATTGACAAATCATATTTTTTATAAAACTAAATTCTCTTAAAATACCACGATTGCAATTACAAAAATCGACAATTATCTCTCAAAAGGGTTGTTAAAAAAAAAAAAAAAAAAAAAACAATCACAGATTTTTTTACACTTGAATTAATTTATTTATAAATTACAATTATTTCATATAATTTGTTACGCGCAATTGTTCATTGCGGTCATAAAAGAAATTCTTAAAAAAAGTTTTCGGCGCAAAAACGCAATTCACAGTGTCGAAGTTTTGGCGCGCCTCTCCGGTCACCTCGAGTATCGATACATATTAATAAGGGCGCCAGAGCGAGAATTCAAGTAGCGTTTCGCGATCGGATCGGGATTTCACGCACCGCGCTTCGATCGTGAAGCCTTCTCGCACACGGCTCTATTTTTTTCAGGAGTCGTTGCAATAACAAGCGGGAGACGTATATAACATCGACTCCCGGAGAACACAGAAACGCCTCTCGGGAGAAAAATAGAGGAGGAGAGGGCGACGGCGTGACTGATTAATCACCGGACCCCGAGCGGCCAATCGGCCGATAGAAAAAAATACAAGTCCGAGTCTCGGGAGTCTCGGAACCGATATCCTGGCGCGAACGAGCTAACGAGAACGATCGTCCGACTCTTCGGGAAAAGAAAAAAAAACACAAACGGATAGAAGACCCGTGAATAGCGTCGATTTAACGGGTGAGACTCGTGAGAAACAAAAAAAAATCCAGGCACCGGCAACGACAAAAACCTCCAAAGGACTCGCAGCAATCCTGGGGAATGAAATTTGTGACTCATCATTGTGTGAATTATTATTTTTGTGAAGGACGACTGCGGAAAATGACAAGTCCGCTTGGGTTTGTGTAAAATGGCCCCTGGGCCATTTCGTCGTATCCGGTACAGATCCGCAGGACGATCGAAAAACTGGGTCGTCGAACGAGAAAGTGACTCGATATCTCTCTCGTCTCTTTCCTCGTCGACACCGGCTAAAAGAACCAAGAATGAAATCGACAACGGTCCCTGTATGATATATATATATATATGTATATATATAAAATACATGTACATATCGACATACAGCATGAATATATCGAGCGGTGAACTCGCGCGACCGGAAAGGATAATAAATGGCGCGTATAGTTATAAATACCGGAGATAGGATATAATACCACGCATGGAGACACAACGTTGAACAAACGCGCGCGATGTCGTACCGTATATCATTATAAACTCGGGTAAAATACCAAACCACCAAAGGAGATATTACAATAATGCGAAGGATTTAAAAAAATTTTCTCTCAAAAGTGATCTTTGGATAATCCTCGATGACCCGATAATGGCGAGTATAGTTATATAGGTTGCTGTATAAATGACGAAAAAATTGTCGCGCACGGACTATTCGCGAGCACGTATGTACGCGTACATACCGATTGCCTAACTTCCCAGGTAATAGGTGTTACGCACGTTTTCCGTTTGGACTTGGTTCGCGTATAGTCGACTCGCGTGACTCGCAGTGAAATGTTTCGACTGTCATGAATTGCATGATTTTTCTCGAATTTTATAACCGCAGATCCACCGACTGGACTCGCGTGACTCGCAGTCAACTTTTTGACTGACTCGCGTGATTTTTCGAGAATTTTAGATCAGTCGCTCCACACATTGGACATATCTGAACCGCAACGTTTCAATCAAGCGGTTCCCATGTACGTATGCCGGAGTGCTGCCAGACCTACCGATACGGCACAAAATTGACACAATCTCGGCTGCCAAATGTCGTTTGGTAGTTGTGGCCAGGGTTGCGAATTTTTTAATGAAAAAGTAATGCATTAACCATTACTTTTTTAATGGCCAATGAAATTAATTTCCATTAACCATTTAAATTTAATGGTTAATGGAGATTATTTTCATTGACCATTAAAATTTAATGGTTAATGGAAATTATTTTCATTAACCACTAAAATGTGATGGATAATGGAAATTATTTTCATTAGCCATTAAAATTTAATGGTTAATGGAGATTATTTTCATTGACCATTAAAATTTAATGGTTAATGGAAATTATTTTCATTAACCATTAAAATTTAATGGTTAATGGAAATTATTTTCATTAACCATTAAAATTTAATGGTTAATGGAAATTATTTTCATTAACCACTAAAATGTGATGGTAAATGGAAATTATTTTCATTAGCCATTAAAATTTAATGGTTAATGGAGATTATTTTCATTGACCATTAAAATTTAATGGTTAATGGAAATTATTTTCATTAACCATTAACATTTAATGGTTGATGGAAATTATTTTCATTAACCATTAAAATTTAATGGTTAATGGAAATTATTTTCATTAACCACTAAAATGTGATGGTTAATGGAAATTATTTTCATTAGCCATTAAAATTTAATGATTAATGGAGATTATTTTCATTGACCATTAAAACTTAATGGTTAATGCAAATTATTTTCATTAACCATTAAAATTTAATGGTTAATGGATATTATTTTCATTAACCATTAAAATTATTTCCATTAACCATTAAATGTTAATGGTTAATGAAAATGCAATTGCATTAAAATAGTAATGCATTATTTGCAACCCTGTCCATTACAATGTAGTGTGTAATAGAAAAAATTTCCATTACCCATTGCAATGTAATGTGTAATGGACAAAACTTTGATTGCAATTTTGGGAATCGAAAAATATAAATGAATAAATTATTGCAATTTTGCATTACATTTTATTGACTTAGGACTTAGATTTTCACCTTAAATTCTAAAAAGCATCTATATTATAATTCTAAAAATCTAAGTCCTAAGTCAATAAAATGTAATGCAAAACTGCAATAATTTATTCATCTATATTTTTCCTTCTCAAAATTGCAATCAAAGTTTTGTCCATTACACATTACACTGCAGTGGGTAATGGAAATTTTTTCTATTACACACTACATTGTAATTGGCAGGGTTGCAAATAATGCGTTACATTTTTGGAAGCAATTGCATTTTCATAAACCATTAACATTTAATGGTTAATGGCAATAATTTCTATTAACCATTCAATTTTAATGGTTAATGAAAATGATCTCCATTAACCATTAAATTTTAATGGTTAATGAAAACAATTTCCATTAACCATTAAATTTTAATGGGTAATGAAAATAATTTCCATTAACCATTACATTTTAATGGTTAATGAAAATAATTTCTATTGACCATTAAATTGTAATGGTTAATGAAAATGATTTTCATTAACCATTAAATTTTAATAGTTAATGAAAATAATCTCCATTAACCATTACGTTTTAGTGGTTAATGAAAGTACATTCCATTAACCATTAAATTTTAATGGTTAATGAAAACAATTTTCATTTACTATGAAATTTTAATGGTTAATGAAAATAATTTTCATCAACCATTAAATTTTAATAGTTAATGAAAATAATCTCCATTAACCATTGAATATTAATGGTTAATGAAAATAATTTCCATTAACCATGGAATTTTAATGGTTAATGAAAATAATTTCCATTGACCATTAAATTTTAATGATTAATGGAAATTATTTCCAATAACCATTAAGAGGATGCTGGAGACGATTGTGAAAATTGACGCGTCCCCAGCGCCACTATGTTTGAACTATAAAAACTTATGATCTACATTACCGACTGCTGCATAAACACCGTCCGTGTTTGGAACTTTGCTACAGCGCGCTCTGTGTTGCCCTGAGTGGACTACAGATTCGGCGTCTTGTAGCGCAGTTGAGGTTATGCTTGCAACAGTTAGGGAGGTTTCCACTAGATGACTCTGTCTTGCTACATGCAACGTATCAAAAATATCATGTCTCGTAAGACAATTTCGACTCTGACACGTTGCATGTTGAAAACAGCGCACGTCTGTAAAGATGGAGAAAAAAGTCTCTCCACGAGTATCTAGAACCGGTGCAAAATGCATGATCCGAATTTCTAAAATACTTTCTTGAGACTTTCTTTCAATTTTTTCTCCAGTTCAACAGTCACCAAACAAGACTACAAAAGTTGGAAAAAAAGTCTCTCCGAGAGTATCTAGAACCGGTGCAAAATGCATTATTCGAATTTCTATCATACTCCCTCGAGACATTTTTTTTTAAACATGTTTTTTAGGCCGGTCACCACTCGGCACTGAAAGGGCTGGAAAAAAAGGTCTCTCCACGAGTATACAGAATCAGTGCAAAATGCATGATTTGAATTTCTTTCATACTCTCTCGAGATTTTTTTTTTCAATCATTTTTTTTGCCGGTCACCCCAAGGCATTGAAAGGGATGGAAAAAAGGTCTCTCCACGAGTATGTAGAATCGGTGCAAAATGCATGATTCGAATTTCTATCATACTCTCTCGAGACATTTTTTTTTCAATCATGTTTTTTCTGCTGGTCACCACACGGCACTAAAAAGGCTGGAAAAAAAGGTCTCTCCACGAGTATCTAGAATCGGTGCAAAATGCATAATTCGAATTTCTATCATACTCTCTCGAGAATTTTTTTTTTTTTCAAGCGTTTTTTCCGCTGGTCACCCCACGGCACTAAGAGGGATGGAAAAAAAGGTCTCTCCACGAGTATCTAGAATCGGTGCAAAATGCATGATTCGAATTTTCATCATACTCTCTCAGGACATTTTTTTTTTTTTTTATTGTTTTTTCCGCTGGTCACCCCACGGCACTAAGGGGGTCGTCAAAAAAGGTATCTCTACGAGTATCTAGAATCGGTGCAAAATGCATGAATCGAATTTCTATCATACTCTCTTGAGACATTTTTTTTTCAATCGTTTTCTCCGCCGGTCACCACACGGCACTAAAAAGGCTGGAAAAAAGGTCTCTCGAAGAGTATGCAGAATCGGTGCAAAATGCATGATTCGAATTTCTATCATACTCTCTCGAGACATATTTTTTTTTATCAATCGTTTTTTCCGCCTGTCACCCTACGGCACTGAAAGGGGTGGAAAAAAGGTCTCTCCACGAGTATCTAGAATCAATGCAAAATGTATGATTTGAATTTCTATCATACTCTCTCGAGACACCTTTTTTTTTTTAAATCATGTTTTTTCCGCCGGTCACCCCACGGCACTGAAAGGGATGAAAAAAAAGGTCTCTCCGCGAGTATGCAGAATCGGTGCAAAATGCATGATTCGAATTCCTATCATACTCTCTGAAGATATATATTTTTTTTTCAATCGTTTTTTTCGCCTGTCACCCCACGGCACTGAAAGGGCTGGAAAAAAAGGTCTCTCCACGAGTATGCAGAATCGGTGCAAAATGCATGATTCGAATTTTTATCATACTCTCTTGTGACATTTTTTTTCAATCGTTTTTTCCGCCTGTCACTCCACGGCACTGAAAGGGATGGAAAAAAAGGTCTCGCCACGAGTATGTAAAATCGGTGCAAAATGCATGATTCGGATTCCTATCATATTCTCTGGAGACATTTCTTTTCTAATTATAGGTCACCAAACGGACTAAAAAAGTTACAAAAAAGTCTCTTCTAGAGTATATAGAACCGGCGCACAATGCATGATTCGAATTTCTACGATATTCTCTTGAGCCATTTTTTTTAATCTATTTTTCTTCAGCCCATTAGGCACTAAAAGGGACTGAAAGAGTTACAAAAAAAAACTATCTCCATGAGTATTTAGAACCGGTGCGAAATGCATGATTGGAATTTCTATGTTTCTCTCTCGAGACATTTAAAAAAAAATTAATTTCCTTTCAGCCCATGAGTCACCAAAGGGAACTACAAGGGTTAAAAAAAAAGTATCTCCACGAGTACCTAGAACCGGTGCAAAAAGCGCGATTCCAATTTCTATGATACTTACCCGAGACATTTTTTTCAATTTCTTTTCCGCCCACTCTGCTTCACTTCAGACTTGCTTCGTCATAAAAGGTATATTATCTCGTTAGATGACTCTGTCTTGGACCTGCGACTTGTCGAAAATAGCATACTTTGCGGATAAGTATTGCCACTTCGACACGTGGCTCAGCAAGAACAGCACACTTCTATGGAGATGCCTGTAGCCACGGCTCTTCATATGTGAACAGTTGAAATAGTCTGCTGAAATGTTTTCGACTTCGATTTGATACTAATCGAAATTAATAGATTTTAACGACCTTTAATAGCAATCAGTCTAAATCAGCCAACATTTCAGTGTACCGTTTCTACATTTGATTTGCTACTTTTCGAAACCAGATCATGTCTCGGAAGACCGATGTGGCCTCGGGAGGTGGCTTATCGAAAACATTGTTCTTCATCGATGGTGCTTATAGTTTTTACGTTCGCTTAATTTTTTTTCTTTTTTTTTAAATTATCCGTGGAAAAAGATCTTGCATTAGACACCCTTGATCTTCGGGTAGTGTCAGATTCTTACTGACTAAAAAAAACCACTACTCTGGTCATCTAGCCCTGTCCCGTTGGTAATCGCTTTCGCATTCCTTCAGCGGACTTCGGCTAAATGAATACAAAAATTTGAACTGCTTTTCTCTTTGCTATGTCCCTCATCGTAATTTGTGGATTTTCATAGGCTTGAAAAGCAGTTTGTCTTAAAAGGGCACATTATCTCTTTCGATGACTCTGTCTTCGATTTGCAACTTGTCGAAAATAGCATACGTCACGAATGACTTGCAACTTCGACACATTGCTCATTAATAACAGCACACTTCTATGGAGATGCCCGTTGGGCAAATTATCTCTTTCGATGACTCTGTCTTCGATTTGCAACTTGTCGAAAATAGCATACGTCACGAATGACCATTGCAGCTTCGACACATTGCACATTAAAAACAGCACACTTCTATGGAGATGCCCGTTGGGCAAATTATCTCTTTCGATGACTCTGTCTTCGATTTGCAACTTGTCGAAAATAGCATACGTCACGAATGACTATTGCAACTTCGACACATTGCTCATTAAAAACAGCACACTTCTATGGAGATGCCCGTTGCTACGGCTGTTCATATCTTATCAGTCGTTATTGCCTGCTGAAATATTTTTGACTTGTACTTGATTTCAACTGAAATTGGTACGTTTTCACCAACTTCAACAGCAATCTGTCAAAATCAACAAACATTTCATAGGATACTTCTACCTTTGATTCGAAACTTTTCGATACCACATTATGTCTTGGAAGACCGGTGCGGCTACGATCAGTTGCTCATCCAAAACAGCACACATCTTCAAAAATGCCTCGTATTTCGGCTCTCTATACATCTTCAAGGATGATCATCGCTGCGATTACAGCACGCTTCCTTTCGAATGCCTCAGATTCCAATCCACCGAGATCTGCGCAAACTGCAACAGGCAAGCCACCTTCGAGCAGTTCCTCATCCAAAACCAAAGACGTTTCCTGATGGCAAAAAAACAGAAACAATTTATTTCAGACGATTCACAGGAAATTCTTCAAAGAATATGACGCAAGAGGAAAAAGTGAAATGTCATCAATATTGACTGACTTTCCTTTTGCCATTGCTCACGTCATTTTCTTCTTGCTACACCATCTCGCTCGATGGTTCGCCAATGAGTGGCGCGATTTGAATTCCTTGCTACAATCCGTGCAAGTGATTTTTTTACACAACTTCTCGTGCTTGGTGAGGTCATGCCGGGTGAAATTCGTGTTACATCCCAAGCATTCCACCAGCGTCAGATGTCTTTCCCTCTTGTGGCGATCCAGATCTTGCACAACCTTTTCACAGGTGGGACAAACGCTCGGTCTTCCGGTATTTTCTTCACCAGAAGAATGAGTCATTCGTATGTGCCGGTTCAAGCTTTGTTTGTGTTCAAATTGCTTGTCGCAAATTGCACACATATGCTTCGCATTGTGATCATCTTTTTGATGCTTCACAAGCAATTTCTTCGTGCCGAAAATCCGGGCGCAAGTATCGCATCGGTGCATTCGGGCTTTGGGTTTTCCAACTTTGACCGTCATGTTTACATTTGCGTTCGTTGCAGCATGAATCAATTGACCCTTTTTACACGAGCAAAGCATTTTCAGGTCGTTGGCGAAATTCCACCCATGGCTTCCAACATTGATTGCTTCAGCAATATTCACACCAACGTTTATTACTTGATGGAAAATCCCGTACCGAACGTACAGAAGATCCCCGGCTTTTTGCACCACGAATTGATATCGTATTTGATGTTCATCCAGAAAACGCGGAGTCAGTACCAAATTTTTGTGATGAAGTGAAAATTCACAAACTTCGGTCACATCTTCCTCGTCTTCGTCGTGTCGGAGATCTTTCAACTTCTGGGCGACAATGCGGTTCGTTCGAGCATAGTCCTCCCTGTTAATTATTATCCAGATCTTTTCTTTGCCTGCGTGCATGAGGTTTACACTGTCAGCCAGACTGTCTTCGACGTGCATTTCGGTGAAGCTACCTGTGCCGCCAATGTAAAACATGCTCGTATTTATTCCAGGCATCTCTTCGACCCTAGAATTTTCGTCTGCGTCCAAATGGTCACTCATGCCGTTCAAACGGCTGATGACACCCTGTGGTGGGTTCTCGCAGTTGTACACATAGAAAAACTTACTATTTGCTTGGGTTGCAAGCAAGAAGTATTCTTCTATGCGCGATACGACGGAGCGTCTGTCATTCGGAATGCTCTCTTCAACCTCGCCGATGTTTTCGTTCAAGCGTTGAAGTATTTGCTTTCCTTTCTTTTTTTTACCCATACACTTTTTTCCGATGGCCACTTTGCATTTTTGATACAACTTGAACTCCTCGATACAATCCAACGACAGCTCGAGTGCATCGCCGATCCAAGGTTGCACCTGCTTCTCGGTCCATGGTGGTATCCCATCAAGCGGCTCAATGACGTTTCGGAACTGTCATGAATCAAAAGAATGCCATTAACACACTGAGAACTATCTGCATGTATTGTGTGTGTGTGTGTGTGTGTGTGTGCGTGCGTGCGTGCGTCCGTGCGTGCGTGCTTACAATTAATATTTATGGGTCGTTCCATGTCGAATCAACGAATGGTTGCAATCGACCCCTTTTCATTCAGTTTAAATTTGGTCACAAGTTTTCATTTATCATATTTAGTTCTGCTAAACGAAAGAAATGAAAACTTTTCTTTCAAAACTTCACTACTTTTGCATTGAGCCAAAGTGGGCAGGGGCTTCCTTCTGCTGATAACAGGATTTTTCTATTTTTTTGTAATAAAAAAAACCTGTTATCAACAGAAGGAAGCTCTTGCCAACTTTGGCTCAACGATCAACATTTTTTATACAGAAAACGGGATTTTCGTGATTTTTTTCCGATTTTTTTGGCGCAATTTGAATTAATTATAATTTTATAAACAGCCTAAATTTTAGCCCAAATTTAAAAATCTGAAAAAAATCTCGAAAATTCCGTTTTTTGTATAAAAAATATTGAGCATTGAGCCAAAGTGGGCAGGGGCTTCTTTCTGTTGATAACAGGTTTTTTCGATTAACAAAAATAGAAAAAGCCTGTTATCAACAGAAGGAAGCCACTGCCCACTTTGGCTCAATGCTCGACATTTTTTATACAAAAAAAAGGATTTTTGTGATTTTTTTTAGATTTTTAAATTTGGGCTAAAATTTAGGTTGTTTATAAAATTATAAGTATGTCAAATAGCGCCAAAAAAATCTGAAAAAAATCCTGAGTGCTTTTCAGAAGTACTACGAAAGCATAAAAAATTGCGGATGAAATCGGAGAGGTGAAGGGTCAGACCCAGGTCAAAACGGCGTGGAATGCCTCATATATATATATATATATATATATATATATATATATGTCATCACGATGTATGTGAATATATAATATACATGTAAACAAAAGTTATAATAATTTTTTCCGTGCGCCCGTGCTTCTATGAAATAATGCCACGGCTCGGAGCTCCTTCTTTGTGAAGCGAGTGAATCGACGGGCTCGCCGCTTTCCGAACCTCGACGCGAGCACGTCGATTCACTCACTCTGCCGCGCGTTCGGATTACAATTTGTCGCATTTCTCTGATCATGAGATTACTGAACACCCTAAAGCAAAACCTTTTTTTCACGAATTGTTATTAACATATTTCTAAAAAAATATATCAAAGAAATTAATATACATGAATTTTCATATTTATGAAACAATTGTTTTATTATATATATAATCACGATGTATGTGAATATATAATATACATGTAAACAAAAGTTATAATAATTTTTTCCGTGCGCCCATGCTTCTATGAAATAATGCCACGACTCGGAGCTCCTTCTTTGTGAAGCGAGTGAATCGACGGGCTCGCCGCTTTCCGAACCTCGACGCGAGCACGTCGATTCACTCACTCTGCCGCGCGTTCGGATTACAATTTGTCGCATTTCTCTGATCATGAGATTACTGAACACCCTAAAGCAAAACCTTTTTTTCACGAATTGTTATTAACATATTTCTAAAAAAATATATCAAAGAAATTAATATACATGAATTTTCATATTTATGAAACAATTGTTTTATTATATATATAATCACGAAGTATGTGAATATATAATATACATGTAAACAAAAGTTATAATAATTTTTTCCGTGCGCCCATGCTTCTATGAAATAATGCCACGACTCGGAGCTCCTTCTTTGTGAAGCGAGTGAATCGACGGGCTCGCCGCTTTCCGAACCTCGACGCGAGCACGTCGATTCACTCACTCTGCCGCGCGTTCGGATTACAATTTGTCGCATTTCTCTGATCATGAGATTACTGAACACCCTAAAGCAAAACCTTTTTTTCACGAATTGTTATTAACATATTTCTAAAAAAATATATCAAAGAAATTAATATACATGAATTTTCATATTCATGAAACAATTGTTTTATTATATATATATAATCACGATGTATGTGAATATATAATATCCATGTAATCAATAGCTGTAATAATTTTTTCCGTGCACCCATGTTTCTATGAAACAATGCCACAGCTCGGAGCTCCTTCTATGTGAAGCGAGTGAACCGACGGGCTCGCCGCTTTCCGAACCTCGACGCGAGCACGTCGATTCACTCACTCTGCCGCGCGTTCGGATTACAATTTGTCGCATTTCTCTGATCATGAGATTATTGAACACCCTAAAGCAAAACCTTTTTTTCACGAATTGTTATTAACATATTTCTAAAAAAATATATCAAAGAAATTAATATACATGAATTTTCATATTTATGAAACAATTGTTTTATTATATATATAATCACGATGTATGTGAATATATAATATACATGTAAACAAAAGTTATAATAATTTTTTCCGTGCGCCCATGCTTCTATGAAATAATGCCACGACTCGGAGCTCCTTCTTTGTGAAGCGAGTGAATCGACGGGCTCGCCGCTTTCCGAACCTCGACGCGAGCACGTCGATTCACTCACTCTGCCGCGCGTTCGGATTACAATTTGTCGCATTTCTCTGATCATGAGATTACTGAACACCCTAAAGCAAAACCTTTTTTTCACGAATTGTTATTAACATATTTCTAAAAAAATATATCAAATAAATTAATATACATGAATTTTCATATTTATGAAACAATTGTTTTATTATATATATAATCACGATGTATGTGAATATATAATATCCATGTAATCAATAGCTGTAATAATTTTTTCCGTGCACCCATGTTTCTATGAAACAATGCCACAGCTCGGAGCTCCTTCTTTGTGAAGCGAGTGAATCGACGGGCTCGCCGCTTTCCGAACCTCAACGCGAGCACGTCGATTCACTCACTCTGCCGCGCTTTCGGGTTACAATTTTTCGCATTTCTCTGATCATTAGATCATGAGATTACTAAACACCGTAAAGCAACAGCTTTTTTTCCAAATTGTTATTAATATATTTATAAAAAAAATGTATCAATGACATTAATATAAATGAATTCTCATATATATTTATGGCTGAATATATATTCATATATATGACGCCTTTAGATTTAGCTGAAACTTTTCCATTCTTTTCTACTCTTTGAAAAACATTTTTGAGAATTTTTACAAATTTTTTAGTCAAACTCAAAAAAAGTTATGAATGTTTCAAAATAAAGGCTTCTTCATTTTCAAATAGCCATAACTTTATTAGGCATTGACTTTTAGGTACCTTTTTTAAAAAAAAAATTTTGTTTTTGAATGAAAATTTTGAATGAACGATTGTAAATACTAAGATTAATAAACAGTATTTACAATCGTAGAATAAGCCTATAAATTGAGAATATCATACCATAAAGGAGTTGAATTACATTGGTTGCAGTTATAGAAATAAATTTAAGAAAAAAACAATTTCTTTTTTCACTTCTCAAAATGTGACCATTTTTTTTCAATTGAATAAAAAATATATAAAAGAAACTCGGCCCACTCCGGGATTAGCGGGAATAGTTGTCATATTAATTGAAATTTTTTTTTGAGAAAAAACATAACAAAAAATGTCGAACTTCGAATAAATAACGATTTTACTCAAAACAACCGATTACTTTGTAGAATTGATCATATTTCCCAGCTAGACAGCCATGATTTTCACGCCGTGTATACATTTGATGAAGCAAATTTTACAGCATATTAGCTACATGTTGTGATGCATGCTCATGAGTTCATTTAATATGATAAGATGACAAAACATTACGATCTCATCATGTCGTTTACAAATGCATCATCCGTTGACTTCAAGATGAACTCATAAGACGGCAAATTTAAATTCTGCAATGAATATTTGCAGATGGATATCATATGAAAGCCAACCAATGATTTTTGTTCGTGTATTCACTAGGTTAGCATTGAAAGTATACGAGCCATGCATGCAATATGACGGCCATATGCGTGTTTCTCAGTTATACATTCGATGAGTGCAATATGACGGTTATAAAATCACTGCAAAATCACAGCATGTTGTGACAATATATATATAAGCTTCAACTTTTGCAAGTCCAAAAAATTCATAAAGTTAAAATTTATACCAACATATCTGAGAATTTTTGTAAATCACGGCCGCCATATTGAATTTGTTTAAAATTGTTTTTATTTATTTAAAAAAAAATTATTTTTATTTTTTTTTAATTTCACATTTTTTTTATTTATTTTTTTGTTTTATATTTCAGTTTTATGTAAGTATAAACAAACTTTGACAAAAGTTGCACTATTTTTCATAATTTTTTTAAATAAAATAGAACCGGATTTTGAATTCTACAAATTTTCCTATAGCTTCGATTGAGATATTTGAATGCGCTAGATTGTAAAAAAAACTTAGAAATGGATTTTCACAAATATGCATAAAAATTTCAAATTTTTGACGCTATATTGAATCGTCCATTTTTTACATTTTAAATTTATCAATTACTTTAACTTTTAACTGTACAGGGTGTATAAAAATCATGTGTCACCACTTCGCCCAGTAAATCTCCAGCTCGAGATCGTTGGAGATCTATCAAAACTTGTAGCCGCAAAATTGACCTTCACCCTGAAAATCAAGGTCAAATTTTTTTATTGGCTTAAAAAATTCTACTTATTGAGGGGAACAAAAGTCAGAAAGGAACCATAGGTCGGAGATGCGTCCTTCAACCCGAAACGACAACGTCAATTCGAAAAAAAATCGAAAAAGTGCGTTCTTACAAAATATTGTTCACAAGAACACGGAATAAGAATTTTAATTATTATAAAAAAAGCCTTTCAACGCAGACACTTCAATTTTTATTAATTGGAATCAAGAAATGTCGGGATTGCATGACGCTGTCCACGCGGAGGTGGATGAGAGATGAATCGGCATGAGATGGGTGACACAGATCTTTGCGATTTCCCTTGGTCGCGTTACCACTACGAGAATCCAATTCCCTAGCTCATGTTTGCCGAAAATCAATTAAAACATAGTCCCGCTGAATTAACCTTGATCCTAAAACTCAAAGTCAGTTTCAAAGTCAATTCATCTTGGTAAGAGGCATCTAATTCTCGTAGAAACGACGAGTTAGGAATGAACCTTTCAATATCAAGCCATCAGAACATATAAAATGTGCATTTTACGTTTAGTTCGGAGGGATAAAATTCGGAACTAAAGCATAATTAAAAAGGCAATCGATATAACTAGAAAGCCTTGATGTCTGGCACACAGCACGCCTGCTGTTCTGTGAAAACAAGGCTTTAGATGGCCAGGTTTGCGATAAACGATTTTGAGCTTAACAGTAGCTGATGTCACCTACACATTTCAGAGTCATATCGTGCTTGTGTGACTGTGCACGAGTTGCTTAAACATATTCATTAGCGGCAGACCATGAGCTTTACCCGGAATACACCACATCGAGGTTATAAAAAAAAATCAACAACAAAAATCTGTGCTTTGTCGTCGCAGTCCCGTTGATCTCAACAAAAACACAACGGCCCTTTTCAGGGTCAAGGGATATCAGGCAGACAACCTCCACGTGGTATATTCCGGGTAACGCTAATGGTCTGCCCCGAATGAATATGTCTAAGCAACTCGTGCACACTCACACGAGCACGATATGACTCTGAAATGTGTAGGTGACAACAACTATTGTTAAGATCAAAATCGTTTATCGCAAACCTGGCCATCTAAAGCTTTGTTTTCACAGAACAGCAGGCGTGCTGTTTACCAGACTTCAAGTCTTTCTAGTTATATCGATTGCCATTTTAATTATGCTTTAGTTCTGAATTTTATCCCTCCGAACTAAACGAAAATTGCACATTTTTGATATATGCTTTGACGGCTTGATATTAAAAGGTTCATTCCTAATTTGTCGTTTCTACGAGAATGAGATGCCTCTTAACGAGGTGAAGTTTTCCGTCAACCAAAAATTGACTTTAAGTTTTAGGGTCAAGGTTAATTCAGCGGGACTATGTTTTAATTGATTTTCGGCGAACATGAGCTGGGGAATCGGATGCTCATAGTGGTTACGCGACAAAGTGATACCGCAAAGACCTGTGTCACTCATCTCATGTCGATCCATCCACCTCCGCGTGATCAGCGTCATGAAATCCCGACATTTCTCGATTCCAGTTAATAAAAATAGAAGTGTCTGCATTAAAAAGCTTTTTTTATAATTATCAAAACTCTTATTCCGTGTTCCTGTGAACAATATTTTGCAAGAACGCCCTTTTTCGATTTTTTTTCGAATTTACGTTGTCGTTTCGGGTTGAAGGACGCATCTCCGACCTATGGTTCCTTTCTGACTTTTGTTCCCCTCAATAAGTAGAATTTTTTAAGCTAATAAAAAAATTTGACCTTGATTTTCAGGGTCAAGGTCAATTTTGCGGCTACAAGTTTTGATAGATCTCCACCGATCTCGAGCTGGAGATTTACTGGACGAAGGGGCGACACATCATTTTTATACACCCTGTATATATATAATATTCAAATGTGACTCATTTTCCCTGGCATGGCACCACTGATATATCATATGAGTAAAGAGAACTCATAAGTTCTCAGTAGCGTAATAGGTAGCGTGTTAGGTTCTTAGGTAGGTATAGGTAGGACAAATAGGCAGGTCGAGGGTTCGATTCCCGGTGGAGACAGATTAAATTGAAATGAAGATCTGGCAGTTTTTTTTTAAATTCTTTTCATCCAACCGGTCCAGAAGCTACGTAAATAAACAAATATACATATTAAAAAATTTTGTGAGCAATAGAAATTTAAAAAAAACCGTATGAAAATTACAATAATTTCCTCACGCCCCGACCCTCATACGAGCTTTATACGAGCACAACCAGTTTCATCACGGCATGACGTCAATATGAGCTTCATATGAACACAACCAATTTCATCACGGCATGACGTCAATATGAGCTTCATATGAACACAACCAATTTAATCACGGCAAGACGTAAATATGAGCTTCATATGAGCACAATCAATTTCATCACGGCATGACGTCAATATGAGCTTCATGTGAGCATCACAATTTCGTCACGCCGTGACTCCCATATCATCCCCATATGATGTGTTATTGTGAATCCCCATATGGTGCAAGTATGACTTAAAGGTGAGCACTCACAAGCGACACACGGCTGTGTGTGTTTCTATGCGTCATAGATGTATGCAACATGATGTCAATATGATCTGAAGCGGTCGGGTCAAAAGTAGTCGATTTGGTATGGAATACCCCATATATATATATATGTATACATATATTAAAATTTATGTTTATTAATTTCATTTCAATATTTTTTTACAAATATATTAATAACAATTTAGAAAAAAAAGCTGTTGCTTTGCAGTGTTTCGTAATCTCATGATCAGAGAAATGCGAAAAATTGTAACCCGAAAGCGCGGCAGAGTGAGTGAATCGACGTGCTCGTGTAGAGGTTCGAATAGCGGCGAGCACGTCGATTCACTCGCTCCACAAAGAAGGCGCTCTGAGCCGTGCCATTATTTCACAGAAGCATGGGCGCACGGAAAAAATTATTATAACTTTTGCTTACATGTATATTATATATTCACATGCATCGTGATGACACATATATATGGGTCATTCCAGCTATAACCGAGCGGCCATTGCATCGACATTTTTTTTCGGGACGCCAATTTTTTTTCACTTACTTTTCGACAAAAAAAAGTATACGTATGTCTCAACAAAAATTATTTTTTTTGCTTCCGTTTTAACACGTTTCAAAGTACAATTTTAACTTTTTCGATGAGAGTGTATCCTTCGATTTTTTTCAAATAAATTGACAAAAAAGTACATGTAAAACCGCATCTTTTCATCGCTATCCCATCATGGAGAAATCGTTTTTCGATTTTTTCTATGTGCATGAAACTTTAAAAAATGTGTTCCTATTCCTCTGTTATTTATTAAAATGTGTTTTTATTTTTTTTTACGAATCAAAACACATTTTTTAAAGTGTCTACACATAGAAAAAATCGAAAAATGATTTCTGATTCGTAAAAAAGGAGTTTCATACACATAGAAAAAATCGAAAAACGATTTCTCCATGATGGGATAGCGATCAAAAGATGTGGTTTTAAATGTACTTTTTTGTCAAATTATTTGAAAAAAATCGGAGGATACACTCTTGTAGAAAAAAAAAATTGTACTTTGAAAGGTGCTAAAACGGAAGCAAATGAAAAATAATTTTTTTTGAGAAATACATATGTTTTTTTTGCGAAAAGTAATTGAAAAAAGTGTACATATTTATCAAAAAAAATTATTTTTCATCCTCTTCCGTTTTAACACCTTTCAAAGTAAAATTTTTATTTTTTCGACAAGAGTGTATCCTCCGATTTTTATCAAATAATTTGACAAAAAAGTACATTTAAAACCGCATCTTTTCATCGCTATCCCATCATGGAGAAATCGTTTTTCGATTTTTTCTAGGTGTATGAAACTCCTTTTTTACGAATCAGATATCATTTTTCGATTTTTTCTATGTGTAGACACTTTAAAAAATGTGTTTTGGTTCGTAAAAAAAAATAAAAACACATTTTAATAAATAACAGAGGAATACGAACACATTTTTCAAAGTTTCATACACATAGAAAAAATCGAAAAATGCATAGAAAAAATCGAAAAACGATTTCTCCATGATGGGATAGCGATCAAAAGATGCGGTTTTACATGTACTTTTTTGTCAATTTATTTGAAAAAAATCGAAGGATACACGCTTATCGAAAAAATTAAAATTGTACTTTGAAACGTGTCAAAATGGAAGCAAAAAAAAATATTTTTTTTTGAGTCATACGTATACTTTTTTTTGTCGAAAAGTAACTGAAAAAAAATTGGCATCCCGAAAAAAAAATGTCGATGCAATGGCCGCTCGGTTATAGCTGGAATGACCCATATATATATATATATGAGGCATTCCACGTCAAGTCAGCCACCCCATTTTTTGGAATCACCAAAAATCACATACAAATTTGTATAAAGTAGTTCTAACTGTCAAGAATATTTTGGATGTTTTTCAGTTTTTTAAATTACATACTTTAGCCGGAAAAAATACAGAAAAATTTCTTGTTCCATTTTGTAACTCGAAAATTATTCATGGTACGAAAAAAAAAGTACAACATGAAATTTAGGATTTTCAACGTACTTTTCACTGAATTTTTTACAAACTTCTCCAAAAGCTCTATATGTCATTTTCGGAGCAAATAATGTTTAAATATTTTTTTTCTCAAAATTAGCATTTTTTATTTTTCTGTAATTTCAACAGTTTTTTACTTAATATATTTACAGACTACAAAAAAATCGGCTTAGTGGAAAACCAATTCCTTCGTATGCATTTTATTGATACAATGTTTCATTCTAGAGTGATTTAGCGAAATAGTGTAGATATTGATATTTTATCATTATTAATCGTAGACAGGGAAAAAAATAAGTCGGAAGAGACCCTAAAATGGTTACAGCTACCCACTTTCTCCCAAAGGGTACAAACGTCGCATGGTCAGCAGATCTTAGATGTGCATCGTTTATACGAATGGGCTACAGCAAATCTGCCTGGCACCAACGTGTTTTTCACCTCGAAGGAAACCCATGAAACGACGAAATTGTGGCCAAAGTCTCGTTTCGATACAGCAAAGACGATTCCAGGAACAAAGCAGTATCATTGCTTTATTCCCAAAAATT
This sequence comes from Alloplasta piceator, assembly GCA_946863875.1. Lineage (NCBI taxonomy): Eukaryota > Metazoa > Arthropoda > Insecta > Hymenoptera > Ichneumonidae > Alloplasta > Alloplasta piceator. The sequence continues at coordinate 79,919,812 of OX333071.1, forward strand.
ATGGCCAATTCGAACTAAAAAAGTATTCATTGGCCATAGAAACGTTGTATCCAAAGAGAGTAAGTTAATTCTCTTTTGCAATCGAGAGACGTGACTAGCCTTTAACTTTAATTTGAATAGACTTTATCGGTGTACAGGGGTCCATTGATAAATAAGTTTATTAAAATGTACAAAAATATATTTAAACAAATGAAAATGGAAAAACTTTAAAAAATTGATAAAGTACAATAAACAAATAAAAATGCGGGCTGTAGAAAATATCTATAAATAGTCTCAACCCTGTTAATGTTCAAGAGAAATTTGTGTATTCGTTTGGGATGAAAAACGCATGTGAAGGAATGACTTTTCCACTAAGCCAATTTTTTTGTAGTCTGTAAATATATCAAGTAAAAAACTGTTAAAATTACAGAAAAATCAAAAATGCTAATTTTGAGAAAAAAAATATGTAAACATTATTTGCTCCGAAAATGGCATATAGAGCTTTCGGAAAAGTTTGTAAAAAATTTCAGAGAAAAGTACGTTGAAAATCCTAAATTTCATGTTGTACTTTTTTTTTCGTACCATGAATAATTTTCGAGTTGCAAAATGGAACAAGAAATTTTTCTGTATTTTTTTCCGGCTAAAGTATGTAATTTAAAAATCTGAAAAAAATCCCAAATATTCTTGACAGTTCGAACTCATATATATAATACAACAATTTTTTAATGTCTGAGTCATTCATGTCATTGCGACCAGTGGTTGGAATCGACCCCTTCTGATTTGGTCCCAATTCTGTCATAAATTTTCATTTATTATATAATTAAGTTCTGCCAAAGGAAAAAAATTACAATATTTTTTTTCAAAAGTAATGCAGCCTTCAAAATATCACTATTTTCCCGTTTTTCTAAACTTATGTTTTAAATCTCGAAAACTATTATATGAACACTAACGATCTGAGCTAGGCTTTTGAGGATTTTGAAAATTACAATATTGTAAGAATGGAAGACCGCCATTACATTTTTTGCTTAAATATTTTTGTAGGGTACCTGTAACTAATTTAAAAAGATCCTGAAATTTTGGAGACTGGTTTTTTTTTATTTGGAAAGATATAAATTGTTCAATTATAAAAAAAATTCCAACTCTTGAACGAAAAAAAACCCCTCTCCAAAATTTCAGGATTTATCGTTAGAGGTACCCTAGAAAAAAATTTGATCAAAAAATTTAATAGTGGTCTTTCATTTTTACAATTTCGTAACTTTCAGAATCCTGCACAAAAGCGATATTTTGAAAAGATTTTTCGGACATTTTTTTTTACAGTAGTTTTAAGTATCTCCTCAAAAATCTAGCTGAGATCGTTAGTGTTGATATGATAATTTTCGAGATATTTGAAACATAAGGTCTCTAAAGGAAATTCAAAAATTTTTATCTTTTGAAAGAAAAAAAAACCCTCTCCAAAATTTCCGGATGCGTTTGAATTAGTTAGAGGTACCCTACAAATAAATTTGAGCGAAAAATTGAATGCCACTCATACATTCTTACAATTTGGTGAAATTTTAAGATCCTGCAAAAAAGTAATTTTCTTAAAAATTGTTTGGAAAATATTTTGTTTGGTAGTTTCAAGTATCCCCTCAAAAACCCTGCTCAGGTTGTTAGCGTTGATATGACAGTTTTCGAGATATAATTTCTTTCCTTAGGCAGAACTCAATTATATGATAAATGAAAACTTCTAACGGAATTTAAACTAAATCAGAAGGGGTCGATTCCAACCACTGGTCGAATGACATGGAATGACCCATATATTAAACAATTATTTTATCATATATATACATATATAAAATGACGATGTATGTTAATATTTAATATACATGTAAGCGACAGTTGTAATAATTGTTTCCGTGCCCCCATCTTTCCATGAAATAATGCCACGGCTCGGAGCTCCTTCTTTGTGAAGCGAGTGAATCGACGGGCTCGCCGCTTTCCGAACCTCGACGCGAGCACGTCGATTCACTCACTCTGCCGCGCGTTCGGGTTACAATTTTTCGCATTTCTCTGGTCATGAGATATGTTAGAAATATAATATATTATATTTCTATGTGATATGAAATATAATATGTTATTAATATATTAATATAATAATGTGGCCAGGAAATCCAACTTTCGGGCCTTGGGTCGTAATGTACTATTTTTCTTTCATTTATTTCTGTAATAAAATAAATGTCATTCAACTCTTTTATGGTATGATATTCTCAGTTCATAGGCTTATTCATCATACCATAAAAGAGTCGAATTACATTCATTTAATTATAGAAATAAATGAAAAAAAAAAATTTCATTCATGAAAATTTGACAATTTTTTTTCGATTGAATAAAAAAAATATAAAAAAAAATCGGCCTACTCTGGGATTAGCGGGAATAGTTGTCATATCAATTGAAGTTTTTTTTGAGAAAACACAAAAAAAACAAAAAATGTCGAACTTCGAAAAAATAACGATTTTACTCAAAAAAACCGATTATTTTGTATTCTCTCGACTCTTGGTCGATTTAACACGGATTGCCTTCACTGTATCTGTACTACTATTAGTTCAGGCAATATTATTTATGAAAGGGCAAGAAAATTAGAAACCCATCGATTTACTTGGCGTGGATTGCCCCCTACAAAAACATTTTCCAAATTACCACAGCATTGTCACGACAGTTATTATTATAACCTATAAACAGCTTGTGCATGCTGGCGCTCCTGTTCGTGTGTTTATCTTATGTGTGTGTGTCTCTGTGTGGTTTTTTTTAAATTTGTTTTTACACTTACCACATGTACAGCATAAGGATAATCCCGCATCGGTGTATTGGCAATTTTCGACTTCGCCTTCTGAAGATCGCACTTCCCGTGATCCTTCACTAATCCATAATCGATCCCTGATAACTTCGTGGTGAACACTTCCATTGTTTCTTAAAACACGATAAACCAAAGAATGAAACATCCACCAAAGCGAACTTTCTCGTACGCTGTCGAAAGTCGACTGGCGGTTCTTTCTTTTCGTTTCACCATCTCCTCTTTCCTCTTATTCGCGGCACGTGCGGGATGGCGGGGGGAGTGAGCGCGTATCTTGTGCCGTCGTCAGCGTACAGTAACACTTTGTTTACATCCAGCGTCTTTGACGTTCGTCACGAAAATTCGTGTTCACCTATAATCGTTTCATTACATTGAAGCTCGCTTCATAAATTTCTCTCTCCTCCCTTGTCGTCCCGACGGGTATTTTTCGTTACTAATGCAGGAGGAAACGTGAAAAACTACCTTCTTTACATTATTCATTTCTTTCAGTTATTTTGCATCAAATGACAGTGACTTTTTTCGTTAGAGCAAAGTCGGCCGAAGTCTCACTATACTTTCTTCATACAATTACATTTTTCGCAACCTCACCAATTTACAAATAAAGCTTATTTTTTAAGTTGAACAGAAAAGTAAGCGAAATACATTTCTGCGAGATATTCTTCTATCTTCTTTTTTTTGCTACAACATGTGATAATTATAATTGGAAAACTTCTCAATTTTCTACTTTCATAGATAAACAGACAACAGCTAATAATTCAGAATATTTCATTGCTTTGTTTCACTATTGCAACTAAGCGATACATAAGAAAATACATGTACAGATAAGATTGTGTTTTTCTCGTAAACATGAAAAACAATAGTTGTAATCAGATTCTCCATGCGCTAATTTCTTCATTAAATTGACGAACTCGCTGCTATTCAAACCTCCACTACAGCACCTTGATTCACTGTTATGCTGCACGCACAGTGTAACGAGAGGTATCGTCACCCTCCATTCACATCGAGATATACGAAATAACCATGGGTGACTTTTGTATGTAACTGCAGTGACGTAAAAATGCTACTCGCATTTTCTTCAACTATTCGACAGTTTTACAATAGTTGAAAAAATGTCGTACATTTTGCTACGAAAAAAAAATATTTAAAAACAAAGATTTCAAAAAATTGTTTTTTCGCAGGATCTTGAAATTTACAAAATTGTAAAAATGGACTGACGGTATTAAATTTTTCGCTTCAACTTTTTCGTAGGGTACCTCTAACTAATTCAAAAAGGACCGGAAATTTTGGAGAGAGGGTTTTTTTCCTTTCCAAAGATATAAATTTTTGAATTTCCTTCGGAGACCTTGGGTTTTCAATATCTCGAAAACTATCATATGAACACTAACGATCTGAGCTACATTTTTAAGGGGATACTGAAAACTACGGTAGAAAAAAATTTCCGAAAACATTTTTCGAAAAATTGCTTTTTTGCAGGATTTTAAAAATTACATAATTGTAAAAATGAAAGACCGCCATTACATTTTTTGCTTACATTTTGTTCTAGGGTACCTCTAACGAATTTTAAAAAATCCTGAAATTTTGGAGAGGGGTTTTCGTTCAAGAGATCGAATTTTTTTAATAATTCATACAAAAAAATTTGAGCAAAAAATTTAATGGCGGTCTTCCATTTTTACAATTTTGTAATTTTCAAAATCCTGCAAGGAAGCGATTTTTTGAAAAAAATTTTCGGTAAATTTTTTTTCGGTAGTTTTAAGTATCCTCTTGAAAATCTAGCTCAGATCGTTAGTGTTCATATGATAGTTTTTGTCATATTGAAAACATAAGGTCTCTGAAGGAAATTAAATTTTTTTTATCTTTTGAAAGAAAAAAAACCCTCTCTTAAAAGTTTCCGGATCTTTTTGAATTAGTTAGAGGTACCCTACAAAAAAATTATAGCGAAAAATTTAATACCATTAGTCCATTTTTACAATTTTATAAATTTCAAGATCCTGAAAAATAAAAATTTTTGAAATCTTTCTTTAGAAAATATTTTTTTTTTCGTAGCTTTAAGTATCACCTAAAAACCCTGCTGAGGTCGTTAGTGATAATATGATACTTTTGGATATATTTAAAACATGAGTTTAGAAAACAGGGAAAATATAGTGATATTTTGGAGGCTGCATAACTTTTGAAAACAAAAATTCTTATTTTTTTCCTTTCGCAGAACTTAATAAGGAGATTGACAAAAAATATTAAAAAAGTAGCTGCAACTTCGTGGTGTTTCGCGATCTTACAATATTAAAACCGCCAAAAATTATAAAACGAACGCGCAGCAGAGCGAGTGAATGAATGTGCTCGCGTCGAGGTTCGGAAAGCGGCGAGCCCGTCGATTCACTCGCTTCACAAAAAAGGAGCTCCGAGACGTGGCATTATTTCATAGAAACCTATCCATCTATCCATCTATCCGTCTATCTATCTATCCATCCGTCTATCCGTCTATCTATCCGTCCATCTATCTATCTATCCATCTATCCATCTATCCATTGCTCGAAAATATAGTAGTTTACTGCCAGTTCGGAATTCTAGGACTTCTTGTTATAGAAGTGTAAGAATGATTCTCATACCGTATAGTAAAAATGATGCTTGCGTATTACATTTCAAACTATTCTCGCATAGGCGCGAGTCCTATATGCTGTATAGTAAAAATAATGCGTGCATATTACATTTAAAACTATTCTCGCATAGGCGTGAGTCCTATATAACCGTGCGGAAATTTCGGGAGGGATCCTACTGGATGCTGGCTCGCGTAACATTTGAGTCCAGAATTATTTATTTACTCTATACATTTATTAGTAGTTACGATAAAAATCAGTTATTTATTCATTATTGGTAGTTTCTAAAAATCGAGTACAATTAAAAAACAAAATTTAAAGACAACAAAAATGTGTCCCACCACTGGGATTCGAACCCTCCACCCTCGGTTTTTACGCGTATCTTTGAATTGAAAATGAATTAAATATTTTTAAAAAAGAACGTTCGGTAATTAATCAGTTTTTGACTTATTAATTTTCCTTGCGTATATGCGGACTGAAGAATATTTGCGCGCCTCGTCTGGGATTTGAAACCTACCTACCTATCGAGCCTACCTAATGGTCTAAACCTGACACCCTAACCACTACACCATCGACTACTTATAATATTCGAATGCAGATATTATATTTATGATACATAGGCCAGAAAAACCTTTATTACACGCTATATTTTCATATGGATTTTACTATACGTATATAGCATGACACGCTATATTTTCATATGGATTTTACTATACGCATAGCATAAATCTTCAGCGTATAGCGAAAAATCTCACGAAGTTATTAGTAAAATGTGACTCTTTATACTGTATTTTTTGTAGAATACTGGAAACTAATTGTTCACATCACGTGGGCAAAATATTTTTTGAATATTACAAAAAATTACAAGATGCCCAATAAAATGTATTATTTGTATAAGTTTACATTTAAATTTCGTTAAATGAAGTTTACGTTAAATTTAAATTTCGTCATTATTACTATACCATTATTATAAATTTTATCTTCCGTTCAATACTTTTTTGGTATTTGATGATATTTTTTATCTTTCATTCAATACTTTTTCATATTTAATGATATTTTTTTGTAGACGCATAGTATTAAATACAAACTTCGAGGCCGCCGTTTTCTCCGTGTAAAAAAGGGATAACTGAAAAAAGACAATTTTTAAAAATCTGCAATTTTTTCGACAGATTCTGGGTCAAAAATAAGTAATATCTATCATGATTAGAAAGTGGGCTGCGGCTGCCTCATATTTATTTAAAATAATTTTCTTGTTTCAGTTTCTAAAATAAAATAAAAAAAATAATTCCTAATATCTCTAACATGAGTAAAAAAAATAAATAAAAATAAAACATGATATTTTATTGAAAAAAAATATTTTCCTCCTTAATTTTGAAAAATATGCAAAATATCAAAATTATCCCCGATATGCTTTATTTTTCTCTTTTTTTTTAATCGTGTAAGGGGTATTAGGAATTAATTTTTTCGTTTTATTTTAGAGACGAAAAAAAGAAAATTATTGAAAAAAATATGAGGCAGCTGCATCCCACTTTTTAATCATGATAGACATTACTTAATTATGACCCAGAATCTGTAGACAAAATTGCAGAATTTTATAAATGGTGTTTTTTCAGTTATCTCTTTCTATTGAAGTATTTTATCAAAAAAAAAAGATTTTTCTTATTTATTTTGAAAAATATGCAAAATATCAAAATTTTCCAGAATATGTTTTATTATTATTTATTTTTTTTTACTCATGTTACAGATATTAGGAATTACTTTTTTCATTTTATTATCGAAACTGAAAAAAGAAAATTATGAAAAAAAAATATGAGGCAGCCGCAGCCCACTTCCTAATCATGATAGATATTACTTATTTTTTATCCAGAATCTGTGGGAAAAATTGCAGAATTTTGAAAATGGACTTTTTAAAGTTATCCCTTTTTCTAGCTATTCTTGAGGCTATTCTAAGCTATTCTTGAGGCGTCGCAAGAAATGAAATTGTTAACGCCCAGTATTATATATATACACCATGTGTACAGATATACACGACTAGGAAAAAATTATAGAAACATGCAACGAAATTTCAATCATGGCCGTTTGCCGGATTCCTTTTCGGCTTATCAATATTTAGCACATAACTTATGAAAAATTTCTTTGAGTAAAAAGTATTCCCGTAGGTATTTGAAAATATCGCAAAATGCGTGATTCGAATTTCTGTGATACCTTTCAGAGACATCTCTTTTAATATTAATTTCTTTTCAGACAATCAGTCAACAAACGGGACTAACAGGGTTAGAAAAAAAGTCTCTCCACGAGTATGTGAAACCGGAGCAAAATGCATAATTCGAATTTCTATCATACTCTTTCGGGACATTTTTTTTTTTCAATTGTCTTCTCCGCTCGTCACCCCACGGCACCAAGGGGGATGGAAAAAAAGGTCTCTCCACGAGTATCTAGAATCGGTGCAAAATGCATGATTCGAATTTCTATCTTACTCTCTCGGGACATTTTTTTTTTTTCAATTGTCTTCGCCGCTGGTCACCCCACGGCACTAAGGGGGATGGAAAAAAAGGTCTCTCCACGAGTATCTAGAATCGGTGCAAAATGCATGATTCGAATTTCTATCATACTCTCTCGGGACATTTTTTTTTTTTTCAATTGTCTTCGCCGCTGGTCACCCCACGGCACCAAGGAGGATGGAAAAAAAGGTCTCTCCACGAGTATCTAGAATCGGTGCAAAATGCATGATTCGAATTTCTATCATACTCTCTCGTGACATTTTTTTTTTTTTTCAATTGTCTTCGCCGCTTGTCACCCCACGGCACCAAGGGGGATGGAAAAAAAGGTCTCTCCACGAGTATCTAGAATCGGTGCAAAATGCATGATTCGAATTTCTATCATACTCGCTCGGGACATTTTTTTTTTTTTTCAATTGTCTTCTCCACTGGTCACCCCACGGCACCAAGGGGGATGGAAAAAAAGGTCTCTCCACGAGTATCTAGAATCGGTGCAAAATGCATGATTCGAATTTCTATCTTACTCTCTCGGGACATTTTTTTTTTTTCAATTGTCTTCGCCGCTGGTCACCCCACGGCACTAAGGGGGATGGAAAAAAAGGTCTCTCCACGAGTATCTAGAATCGGTGCAAAATGCATGATTCGAATTTCTATCATACTCTCTCGGGACATTTTTTTTTTTTCTCAATTGTCTTTTCCACTGGTCACCCCACGGCACCAAGGGGGATGGAAAAAAAGGTCTCTCCACGAGTATCTAGAATCGGTGCAAAATGCATGATTCGAATTTCTATCATACTCTCTCGGGACATTTTTCTTTTTTTTTTAATTGTCTTCGCCGCTGGTCACCCCACGGCACTAAGGGGGATGGAAAAAAAGGTCTTTCCACGAGTATCTAGAATCGGTGCAAAATGCATGATTCGAATTTCTATCATACTCTCTCGGGACATTTTTTTTTTTTTTCAATTGTCTTCGCCGCTTGTCACCCCACGGCACCAAGGGGGATGGAAAAAAAGGTCTCTCCACGAGTATCTAGAATCGGTGCAAAATGCATGATTCGAATTTCTATCTTACTCTCTCGGGACATTTTTTTTTTTTTTCAATTGTCTTCTCCACTGGTCACCCCACGGCACCAAGGGGGATGGAAAAAAAGGTCTCTCCACGAGTATCTAGAATCGGTGCAAAATGCATGATTCGAATTTCTATCATACTCTCTCGGGACATTTTTTTTTTTTTCAATTGTCTTCGCCGCTTGTCACCCCACGGCACCAAGAGGGATGGAAAAAAAGGTCTCTCCACGAGTATCTAGAATCGGTGCAAAATGCATGATTCGAATTTCTATCATACTCTCTCGGGACATTTTTTTTTCTTTTTTCAATTGTTTTTTCCGCTGGTCACCCCACGGCACTAAGGGGGATGGAAAAAAAGGTCTCTCCACGAGTATCTAGAATCGGTGCAAAATGCATGATTCGAATTTCTATCATACTCTCTCGGGACATTTTTTTTTTTTTCAATTGTCTTCGCTGCTGGTCACCCCACGGCACTAAGGAGGATGGAAAAAAAGGTCTCTCCACGAGTATCTAGAATCGGTGCAAAATGCATGATTCGAATTTCTATCATACTCGCTCGGGACATTTTTTTTTTTTTTCAATTGTCTTCTCCACTGGTCACCCCACGGCACCAAGGGGGATGGAAAAAAAGGTCTCTCCACGAGTATCTAGAATCGGTGCAAAATGCATGATTCGAATTTCTATCTTACTCTCTCGGGACATTTTTTTTTTTTCAATTGTCTTCGCCGCTTGTCACCCCACGGCACCAAGGGGGATGGAAAAAAAGGTCTCTCCACGAGTATCTAGAATCGGTGCAAAATGCATGATTCGAATTTCTATCTTACTCTCTCGGGACATTTTTTTTTTTTTTCAATTGTCTTCGCCGCTGGTCACCCCACGGCACTAAGGGGGATGAAAAAAAAGGTCTCTCCACGAGTATCTAGAATCGGTGCAAAATGCATGATTCGAATTTCTATCATACTCTCTCGTGACATTTTTTTTTTTTTTCAATTGTCTTCGCCGCTTGTCACCCCACGGCACCAAGGGGGATGGAAAAAAAGGTCTCTCCACGAGTATCTAGAATCGGTGCAAAATGCATGATTCGAATTTCTATCATACTCTCTCGGGACATTTTTTTTTTTTTTCAATTGTCTTCTCCACTGGTCACCCCACGGCGCTAAGGGGAATGGAAAAAAAGGTCTCTCCACGAGTATCTAGAATCGGTGCAAAATGCATGATTCGAATTTCTATCATACTCTCTCGGGACATTTTTTTTTTCTCAATTGTCTTTTCCACTGGTCACCCCACGGCACCAAGGGGGATGGAAAAAAAGGTCTCTCCACGAGTATCTAGAATCGGTGCAAAATGCATGATTCGAATTTCTATCTTACTCTCTCGGGACATTTTTTTTTTTTCAATTGTCTTCGCCGCTGGTCACCCCACGGCACTAAGGGGGATGGAAAAAAAGGTCTCTCCACGAGTATCTAGAATCGGTGCAAAATGCATGATTCGAATTTCTATCATACTCTCTCGGGACATTTTTTTTTTTTCTCAATTGTCTTTTCCACTGGTCACCCCACGGCACCAAGGGGGATGGAAAAAAAGGTCTCTCCACGAGTATCTAGAATCGGTGCAAAATGCATGATTCGAATTTCTATCATACTCTCTCGGGACATTTTTCTTTTTTTTTTAATTGTCTTCGCCGCTGGTCACCCCACGGCACTAAGGGGGATGGAAAAAAAGGTCTTTCCACGAGTATCTAGAATCGGTGCAAAATGCATGATTCGAATTTCTATCATACTCTCTCGGGACATTTTTTTTTTTTTTCAATTGTCTTCGCCGCTTGTCACCCCACGGCACCAAGGGGGATGGAAAAAAAGGTCTCTCCACGAGTATCTAGAATCGGTGCAAAATGCATGATTCGAATTTCTATCTTACTCTCTCGGGACATTTTTTTTTTTTTTCAATTGTCTTCTCCACTGGTCACCCCACGGCACCAAGGGGGATGGAAAAAAAGGTCTCTCCACGAGTATCTAGAATCGGTGCAAAATGCATGATTCGAATTTCTATCATACTCTCTCGGGACATTTTTTTTTTTTTCAATTGTCTTCGCCGCTTGTCACCCCACGGCACCAAGAGGGATGGAAAAAAAGGTCTCTCCACGAGTATCTAGAATCGGTGCAAAATGCATGATTCGAATTTCTATCATACTCTCTCGGGACATTTTTTTTTCTTTTTTCAATTGTTTTTTCCGCTGGTCACCCCACGGCACTAAGGGGGATGGAAAAAAAGGTCTCTCCACGAGTATCTAGAATCGGTGCAAAATGCATGATTCGAATTTCTATCATACTCTCTCGGGACATTTTTTTTTTTTTCAATTGTCTTCGCTGCTGGTCACCCCACGGCACTAAGGAGGATGGAAAAAAAGGTCTCTCCACGAGTATCTAGAATCGGTGCAAAATGCATGATTCGAATTTCTATCATACTCGCTCGGGACATTTTTTTTTTTTTTCAATTGTCTTCTCCACTGGTCACCCCACGGCACCAAGGGGGATGGAAAAAAAGGTCTCTCCACGAGTATCTAGAATCGGTGCAAAATGCATGATTCGAATTTCTATCTTACTCTCTCGGGACATTTTTTTTTTTTCAATTGTCTTCGCCGCTTGTCACCCCACGGCACCAAGGGGGATGGAAAAAAAGGTCTCTCCACGAGTATCTAGAATCGGTGCAAAATGCATGATTCGAATTTCTATCTTACTCTCTCGGGACATTTTTTTTTTTTTTCAATTGTCTTCGCCGCTGGTCACCCCACGGCACTAAGGGGGATGAAAAAAAAGGTCTCTCCACGAGTATCTAGAATCGGTGCAAAATGCATGATTCGAATTTCTATCATACTCTCTCGTGACATTTTTTTTTTTTTTCAATTGTCTTCGCCGCTTGTCACCCCACGGCACCAAGGGGGATGGAAAAAAAGGTCTCTCCACGAGTATCTAGAATCGGTGCAAAATGCATGATTCGAATTTCTATCATACTCTCTCGGGACATTTTTTTTTTTTTTCAATTGTCTTCTCCACTGGTCACCCCACGGCGCTAAGGGGGATGGAAAAAAAGGTCTCTCCACGAGTATCTAGAATCGGTGCAAAATGCATGATTCGAATTTCTATCATACTCTCTCGGGACATTTTTTTTTTCTCAATTGTCTTTTCCACTGGTCACCCCACGGCACCAAGGGGGATGGAAAAAAAGGTCTCTCCACGAGTATCTAGAATCGGTGCAAAATGCATGATTCGAATTTCTATCATACTCTCTCGGGACATTTTTTTTTCTTTTTTCAATTGTTTTTTCCGCTGGTCACCCCACGGCACCAAGGGGGATGGAAAAAAAGGTCTCTCCACGAGTATCTAGAATCGGTGCAAAATGCATGATTCGAATTTCTATCTTACTCTCTCGGGACATTTTTTTTTTTTTTCAATTGTCTTCTCCACTGGTCACCCCACGGCACCAAGGGGGATGGAAAAAAAGGTCTCTCCACGAGTATCTAGAATCGGTGCAAAATGCATGATTCGAATTTCTATCTTACTCTCTCGGGACATTTTTTTTTTTTTTCAATTGTCTTCTCCACTGGTCACCCCACGGCACCAAGGGGGATGGAAAAAAAGGTCTCTCCACGAGTATCTAGAATCGGTGCAAAATGCATGATTCGAATTTCTATCTTACTCTCTCGGGACATTTTTTTTTTTTTAATTGTCTTCTCCACTGGTCACCCCACGGCACCAAGGGGGATGGAAAAAAAGGTCTCTCCACGAGTATCTAGAATCGGTGCAAAATGCATGACTCGAATTTCTATCATACTCTCTCGGGACATTTTTCTTTTTTTTTTAATTGTCTTCGCCGCTGGTCACCCCACGGCACTAAGGGGGATGGAAAAAAAGGTCTCTCCACGAGTATCTAGAATCGGTGCAAAATGCATGATTCGAATTTCTATCATACTCTCTCGGGACATTTTTTTTTTTTCAATTGTCTTCGCCGCTGGTCACCCCACGGCACTAAGGGGGATGGAAAAAAAGGTCTCTCCACGAGTATCTAGAATCGGTGCAAAATGCATGATTCGAATTTCTATCATACTCTCTCGGGACATTTTTTTTTTTTTCAATTGTCTTCGCTGCTGGTCACCCCACGGCACTAAGGAGGATGGAAAAAAAGGTCTCTCCACGAGTATCTAGAATCGGTGCAAAATGCATGATTCGAATTTCTATCATACTCGCTCGGGACATTTTTTTTTTTTTTCAATTGTCTTCTCCACTGGTCACCCCACGGCACCAAGGGGGATGGAAAAAAAGGTCTCTCCACGAGTATCTAGAATCGGTGCAAAATGCATGATTCGAATTTCTATCTTACTCTCTCGGGACATTTTTTTTTTTTCAATTGTCTTCGCCGCTGGTCACCCCACGGCACTAAGGGGGATGGAAAAAAAGGTCTCTCCACGAGTATCTAGAATCGGTGCAAAATGCATGATTCGAATTTCTATCATACTCTCTCGGGACATTTTTTTTTTTTTTCAATTGTCTTCGCCGCTGGTCACCCCACGGCACCAAGGAGGATGGAAAAAAAGGTCTCTCCACGAGTATCTAGAATCGGTGCAAAATGCATGATTCGAATTTCTATCATACTCTCTCGGGACATTTTTTTTTTTTTCAATTGTCTTCGCCGCTTGTCACCCCACGGCACCAAGAGGGATGGAAAAAAAGGTCTCTCCACGAGTATCTAGAATCGGTGCAAAATGCATGATTCGAATTTCTATCATACTCTCTCGGGACATTTTTTTTTTTTTTCAATTGTCTTCGCCGCTTGTCACCCCACGGCACCAAGGGGGATGGAAAAAAAGGTCTCTCCACGAGTATCTAGAATCGGTGCAAAATGCATGATTCGAATTTCTATCTTACTCTCTCGGGACATTTTTTTTTTTTCAATTGTCTTCGCCGCTGGTCACCCCACGGCACTAAGGGGGATGGAAAAAAAGGTCTCTCCACGAGTATCTAGAATCGGTGCAAAATGCATGATTCGAATTTCTATCATACTCTCTCGTGACATTTTTTTTTTTTTTCAATTGTCTTCGCCGCTTGTCACCCCACGGCACCAAGGGGGATGGAAAAAAAGGTCTCTCCACGAGTATCTAGAATCGGTGCAAAATGCATGATTCGAATTTCTATCATACTCTCTCGGGACATTTTTTTTTTTTTTCAATTGTCTTCTCCACTGGTCACCCCACGGCGCTAAGGGGGATGGAAAAAAAGGTCTCTCCACGAGTATCTAGATTCGGTGCAAAATGCATGATTCGAATTTCTATCATACTCTCTCGGGACATTTTTTTTTTTTCTCAATTGTCTTTTCCACTGGTCACCCCACGGCACCAAGGGGGATGGAAAAAAAGGTCTCTCCACGAGTATCTAGAATCGGTGCAAAATGCATGATTCGAATTTCTATCATACTCTCTCGGGACATTTTTCTTTTTTTTTTAATTGTCTTCGCCGCTGGTCACCCCACGGCACTAAGGGGGATGGAAAAAAAGGTCTTTCCACGAGTATCTAGAATCGGTGCAAAATGCATGATTCGAATTTCTATCATACTCTCTCGGGACATTTTTTTTTTTTTTCAATTGTCTTCGCCGCTTGTCACCCCACGGCACCAAGGGGGATGGAAAAAAAGGTCTCTCCACGAGTATCTAGAATCGGTGCAAAATGCATGATTCGAATTTCTATCTTACTCTCTCGGGACATTTTTTTTTTTTTTCAATTGTCTTCGCCGCTGGTCACCCCACGGCACTAAGGGGGATGGAAAAAAAGGTCTCTCCACGAGTATCTAGAATCGGTGCAAAATGCATGATTCGAATTTCTATCATACTCTCTCGGGACATTTTTTTTTTTCTCAATTGTCTTTTCCACTGGTCACCCCACGGCACCAAGGGGGATGGAAAAAAAGGTCTCTCCACGAGTATCTAGAATCGGTGCAAAATGCATGATTCGAATTTCTATCATACTCTCTCGGGACATTTTTCTTTTTTTTTTTAATTGTCTTCGCCGCTGGTCACCCCACGGCACTAAGGGGGATGGAAAAAAAGGTCTTTTCACGAGTATCTAGAATCGGTGCAAAATGCATGATTCGAATTTCTATCATACTCTCTCGGGACATTTTTTTTTTTTTTCAATTGTCTTCGCCGCTGGTCACCCCACGGCACTAAGGGGGATGGAAAAAAAGGTCTCTCCACGAGTATCTAGAATCGGTGCAAAATGCATGATTCGAATTTCCATCATACTCTCTCGGGACATTTTTTTTTGTTTTTTAATTGTCTTCGCCGCTGGTCACCCCACGGCACTAAGGGGGATGGAAAAAAAGGTCTCTCCACGAGTATCTAGAATCGGTGCAAAATGCATGATTCGAATTCCTATCATACTCTCTTGGGACTTTTTTTTTTAATCGTCTTCGCTCGTCACCCCACGGCACTAAGGTTGATGGAAAAAAAGGTCTCTCCACGAGTATCTAGAATCGGTGCAAAATGGACGATTTGAATTTCTATATTACTCGCTGGAGACATTTTTTTTTCGACCGATTTCTCGTCGCGGCTATCAGTCACCAAAAGTGTCTGAAAGGGTCGGAAAAAAGGTCTCTCCACGAGTAGCTAGAACTGGTGCAAAATGCACGATTCGAATTTCTATACTACTCCCAGGAGACATTTTTTTTTTGGACCGATTTCTCGTTGCGGCTATCAGTCACCAAAAGTGACTGAAAGAGTCGGAAAAAAAGTTCTATCCACGAGTATCTAGAACTTAACTCTTGAGTCTTGACTAATCATTGTTCCCCATCGTAATCTGCAGGTTTTCATTGACTTGGAAAGCAGTTTTAGTTGAGGAGCTGGGTGCTAAAATTTCTATATTATTTACTTGTCCGGCAAACATTATTAATATCGATCACCGTACCATAAGAAACATTAAGGACGGCGTCTGCCACCATGACAGCGCTGCGTTGTCAATTGACATCACTTAAAAAATGTAAAAAACCGTGTGCTAAATCATTTGTTCGGGGCTGCCTCTTGAACTGACGGTCAGATTCATCCTCAAAACGATAAACATCGAAGAGGCAAACATCCAGACCTGACCTCTGACTTTTTAAGTAATTAATTCTTTTTAATGGTATGATTAAAAAACGTGCATATGAAATGTTCGTTTGGCAGACCGGAATTATTCAATTAAATGACAATCTAAAGGACCACAGAAAAATGGTCTGCCACCATTGTAGCGCTGCGTTGTCATTTGATTGCGCCATAAAAATGTAATAAAAAAAAACATGTGCTAAATCATTTGTTTAAGTCTGCCTCTTCGACTGATGGTCAGAATCATCCTCAAAACGACGAAAATTGGCGAGGCAGACACCCAGACCTCTAATTATTCAAATGGAGACCATTTTAATATGTTTTTTTTATAAGCTCTACGAAAAACTGTGTGAAAATTTATAAGCTGTGTACTTTTACTGCTCTTCACTTTTGCTACCTCATAACGGAAGCTTTGTTTTTAAATAATTAACAGTTAGCTTGATTCAATAAAGAAAACACTAAATAACATAATATAACGTGAACTATTCATAATAACAAAAATCAGCCATAATACCTGCTTTCCTGTGATTATGCGTAAACTTAATAAAATTTTACACCTCAAAATCAGTGCTTTAGATGTCTGCCAACTATTTTTGCATTCAAGGAGCACCGTTACCAGAATTCCGTTATTTTGTACTACATAGCCGGTATCTGACAATAGATTCTATTCTTTATTTAAATTATCTAGTACGAATTAACCGTCTTCTGGCAACGCTGTTGAGCAGTCCTAAGGAATTGAATGGATGCAACGAGGATCACGAATAAATGATTGAGTATTGCTTTTTCTACATTTTTACCACCACGCCTTGTGATAAAACAGATCCCTGCATGTCTGCCTCTTCGATTTTCTCCGTTTTCTTCGTTTTCAGAAGAATTTTGAATAGCAGCCCCATTGGCACGTTTTTTTACATTTTCAAAACGCTGCAACTGAAAAACGCAGCGACATACGACTTTCATTGACTGCACCAAATCGGTTCGTATTCAGATTAACTATCGATATCAAAGACGAAGAAATCATATACCAAAATGGCACCCAGCTTTTTAAACATGTGTCAAAACCAGCATATGATCTCGTTAGATGACTCTGTCTTCGATTCGCGACTTGTCGAAAATAGCATATGCCGCAAATGCCCATTGTAGCTTCGACACTTTGCTCATCAAAAACAGCGCACTTCTGTGGAGATGCTCTTCGCTGCGGCTCGCTACATGTCAAAATTCGAAATTTTCTGATCAAATGTTTTCGACTTTGACTAGATAGTAGATAACCAAAATCAGTAGACTTCCATTGACTTCGATAGCAATTTGTTCAAATCAGCATACATTTCATTAGATGATCTGCCTTTAATTCGTAATTTGTCTATATCAGCACGTGTGTCGGAAGACCATTGTGAGTTCGATACGTGGCTCATTGAAAAAGGCGCTCTTCACTGGAGATGCCTCTAGTTCCGGCTCACTACATGCCTATTTATTGAATGCTTTCTTGAAATGTTCTTGACTTCGACTCAATGCTCATTGAAATCTGCTGACTTTTATTGACTCGGATAGCAGTCTGTCAAAATAAATATATATCTCGTTAGATGACTCTGTCTTCAATTCGCAATGTCAGAATCAGCAGATGTCTCGATAGACTACCATGACTTTGACACTTTGCTCATCAAAAACAGCGCACTTCTGTGGAGATGCTGAATTTCTCGGTGGAAATGTACATTGTGTACCTATCCATGAATTCCAAGGGGAACAATCATTCGTGAGGAAACAACAATAGCGACTCACTTTCAATAATGTGAAGAAAGTGTTGCCTCATCAGATTCTCATTATTAGAGTACCTTTCATTGCAAGGGTTTTGTCCTAAAACTACGCTCGTGGCGAAGGCGGAAGAATAAATTCCGCAGCTAACACCGACTGGTTGCTGTTGAACCTTTTCCCAAATTATGTCAATTTCGCGGATCGTTGGATACCGCAATCGAATATATTCTCTCTCTTTATCGGTCAACCTATCATACTTGCCGCCTGGTAGACTGTCGTAAACATGAAGTTTCGGGTGTTCGTAGTAAAGACATCTCCAGTGGTCCGTATCATTTCCTCCAATGAGTTGGACACTGCGCTTGCCCTGGACAGGTTCAACCAGGGTCGGATGAGAATACATATATTGTACACTTTGCGTTTCGAAATTATACTTTTTTCGAACTATTCTCAAGAACGCATCTAACGATTCGTCATTCAATCGACTCTGTAACGGTAGGACGTTATTTCGGATGCTCGTGAGATTATGTACTCCATTGTCAAGCATTTCTCTGAACGCTTTCGCCTCCTCAGATGTGAAACCGTTACCCACCTGATGGCCAGCAATCAAGCAATCGTCGTCATTTTCGGCGATAGCAATTCCTGAAATAGGAGTGTTGCATAGTTCGCTCTGACGATCAATGTGACTTCGCGCCTTTAGTTTTTTGTCAGTTTTGCCAACTATCTTTTTCGCTTCAGCTTCAGCGATAGCTTTTGTTATATATTCGGGATTCCGAATAGGCATGTGTCTGTTGAAACGACTGTCCACAATTTCAGGCAGCATGCACTCGTGGTAAAAACGTGTGAGAAGATTCTCCATGTGATGATCCCAAAAATAATCGTCTCTATCCACTCGAATCCATTTCATGTGTTTGGGGGTCCATACAGCGAAAATGCAGTACTCTCGCTGTGAAATATGCAATTGACCCTGCACTTGATAAAAATACCTGTGATTTCGGTTCATAGAATCAGGATTTTTCTTGTCGAAGACGCCTTTCATGTGCGTCAATAACTCCGCTGCTTCTTCAGTTGTTAAATCCCTTCCCGTTAGAGGACATTTGATTTCAACCAAGCCATCATCGTCAATCAGTCCATCGGGGGAGGCACCGAGGAAGGGTAATTTGCGATCAACGAACAAACCGCAGAGTTCGATGTTTTTCTTCAATTTGCTTGCCAACTGATTCCTAGCTAAATCTTCATTTTCACGACCATAACTGAGAGCCGGCATGTCGAATATTGGTGGATACAATATCTCTTTAACTTTTGCTCCACACGATGTTGTCGATCTCATTCGACACACAACCCCAAAATTGGATGCTGTCAACATCTGTTTCCGCAACGTCATCCACAATTCAGACTGACTTTGATCTCTCGTGTCGCGTTCAATCTGTTCCCAGTTCTCCGCATTTTGGGACAACTTTTGCAAATGATTTTCGCGTAGCTGCTTGTACATTTCGGGCTCTGCATCCGGCTTTTCTGAATTCGGGCCGTAATGTTTATCAAGCCCTTGCGATCGCCGAAAAACTTTTTTTCGCCCCATCACGGCTCGCGCTTCTCTCGTTCTCGCAATCTTTGTTTGTCGTCGTTTTTCGAGGTTCTCGGAAACCGGAGAAGCGGTTTTGTACACGCTTTTCTGAAATTGCGTGAGTACCTGCTGGGTATTATATTGTACAACCGCTCCGGCAACTCTCCCATTGTATGAATCACGCAAGCCAAAGTTTATACGTTTACCACCAATGTCTTTGCAGATGATGGAATTAAAAGACTCTGCTGGGTTGTTCGTTAAGTTCAACAAGAGACTGTCGGAAAAACAACTGATGTACTCTAACGCAGACGCCACTTTTTGATAAAGTCCATGGGCTTTTAGAGCGGGAACAACATTCGGCTGCTGTTCTCCGCCGTCTTCTTGACATTTGCAGCCTTTGCATAGCTTGTGTTCACCAAAAACGTGGCTGCTGAGATTTAGCAGTTCTTGCTGAAGTGCTTTAACCCTGCACTGATAAGGCTGTTTGTTTTTCCTCCACCGAGCAGCCGCCTCCATCACTTGCTTTCGGATGGTCAGAATTTTTCCTTTCACTGCATTTCGTGCCTTGACAAATCCGCATTTCCTTTGTCCCTTCGCCTGGGTTATCTCTGACGTAGCTCTTATTTTTTTGCACAGATTGCGCAGAAGATGATTGACACACTCAATCTTCTTTACCTGCAATCCCTGGTCGCGATATGGATCGTTGTCCCGGATCGATTTGAAAACGTTGCTGTCGCCGTCAGCAACGAAAGTTTTGTACATCAACCCATGCATTTCGATACTACATTTGAAACCCTCGACAATAGCATCGCTCTCCATGCTTGTCGAGCTTGCACTGCGATCGAAGTTTTTGTAGCATTTGTGTGGTTGGGATTCGATTCCTCCCCGTTCCGCAATGTCGCAAACTGTGCAAAACTTATTACGTATACCGACGAAGAGAACTTTACCTGTTTGATAACCAATGATGGCACCA
Organism: Alloplasta piceator; assembly: GCA_946863875.1. Classification (NCBI taxonomy): domain Eukaryota; kingdom Metazoa; phylum Arthropoda; class Insecta; order Hymenoptera; family Ichneumonidae; genus Alloplasta; species Alloplasta piceator. The sequence continues at coordinate 79,940,183 of OX333071.1, forward strand.
ACGCCGGATAGTGAGTCATAGTTTGTACCATATGACCTCTTCATCCAGCTGCCATCTACCACAACCGAGATGTAGGGAATATCTTTATGAATATCTCCTTTTTTGATAGCCAACGCTTTCTCAGTTTCACCCGCTGCCTTCATCTCCGTTAGGGCGGTTTTCATAAGTTGATCAACTTGGATTTGCCGGTACTTGATGTAAGTCTTTTCAGACATACAAGGGACATTTATAGCTGCGCAGAGCTCTTCCAATTGGGAAAAACCGATTCCCGTTGTCAGAGTTCCGACGGCAACCCCTGAATTTACATCCATGCTGGTCGAGCACATAGGTTCTGACCAAATGTTATCCTTGTGATCACATGTATGACATTCGAAGAAAAACTGGGTCAGAAATCCACGACGGCGAGTATTCGTTAATTTCCAATCTTGGAAGAGGCAACCGGTTTTTCGCGCATGACCATCAAACGATCTATGAATCTCATTCCATACAAAACCAAAATCAACGATCCGACGACCTTTGATAGTTGGTTCTGGAGTGGTATCAACCTCCATATTTGAGTCGACAACAAAACGGACATTATCTACGTTTTCACTGGTGGTTGGATTTGTGCCATTCACGTATGAACAAACAGCTGGACCATTGCCACCTACGCTTACGCTAACAGCCGAATTATTACTATCCGCGTTTTGACTGTCAGAAAAATCGTAGCCATCTGCACAAACTTCCATAAATGTATCATCGCTCACCTCTTTCCTTTTATTCGCTCGAGAAGTGCCTGGTGCTTCTGGGTTTTGTAACCCCACAGCATTCGGGGCTTTTAAGTTTTTTAAATCGTCCAGATATTGCGTTGGTTCGCTTGCAATATCCAAAGAGTCTTGCACTGTATCCGGTGGTATAGGATGAACTGTCGTTTCCAAAGCCTTTCGCCTATAATAAAGATAATATTTTTGATATTTCTAGTACGCAAAATAATCACGGAGTCATCGACCTGACGCCCTCGGATTTTGATGTCCAATGAATTGTGTGTTTCGTTCGGCCCAAAATATAACCTCAAATGTTTAGAAATGTTCATTTCCTTTTAGGGGTTGCGCGAGCTAAAAAATTATTAAATTAATGAAAAACAATGAGGGGCTTTTTTCCAATTAATAAAAAAACTTTCACCTAAACTAGGGCCCAAAACATATATTTTCGTCATAGTTCGATAATGGACCAAAAATAATATTTTTTTTTCTTTTTCCACTGTTTTATCAGCCGTTTTATATCAGGTGGTCGAGGCTAATAAATTTTCGAAAAATGTTGTCGTTTCACGCTCAAACGAAAAAAAAAATCAGCTTCACCAGAAAAATATCATTGTTGTTGTTGTTGTCGTCACGCTACAAGAACCAATCAAAATTCAAAATTATGAAAAGAATAAATTGAAATACAAAAAAAATAGTAGTTATTTTTGGCCCATTATAGAACCATGACGAAAATATATATTTCGGGTCCTAGTTTTTGGGTAAAAAATTTTATTCATTTAAAAAAGGGCCCTCTTCATGTTTTCCCTTAATTCAATGATTTTTTAGCTCAAGCAACCCCTGAAACTTGGAATGAAAATTTCTGAAAATAAAGGTCATATTTTGGACCAAACGAAACGCAAATTTTATTGGATATCGAAATCCGAGGAGGTCAGGTCGATGATCGCGTGATATGACGTGGAATGTGCTCCATATGCATCAAGAATTCATGGGTCATTCCATGTCAAATCGACCAAGAGTTTGAATCGACCCCTCTCAATTTCGATGAAATTTGGTCAGAAGCTTTCGTTTTTAATAAAACGGAGTTATACCAAAGGAAAAAAATTGAAAAATTTTTTTTCAAAGGTTATTCAAAATTTAAATTTTTACAATATTCGTAATGTGTCAAGTCTATTTTTGGAATATCTCGAGAACTATTATAGTTACTAAAAATCTTCTGATTTCATTTGGAAGAGTATATTCGGGGCTACGAAAAAAAATATTTAAAAAAAAAATTGAAAAATGATGAATTTGGAGAATTTTTCATTTTCAAAAATCGTGAAAATCCAAGTTCCACATTTCATTTTTGGTTCTATTTTTTTATATTATACTTATTACTGATCGTAACAGGTCATAAATTTTCCAGGTGTTTTTTTTTCTTTCAAAAATATAAATTTTTGAGTTTTTAAAAATCGTTGAAATCCACGATAAACATTAAATTTCTGGTTAATTTTTTTTATATATAATAGCTTGTACTGATTTTAAAAGATCCTGACATTTTCAGGATGGTGAGTTTTTGTTTCGAAAAAAATAAATGTTTCAATTTTAGTACAAAAAACTCTTTTTGCTTTTCCTCTAAATGAAGTAAAGTTGAGCAATGACGTAATTCTATGAAATTGTGCAGTAAAAATTTCAATTAATGACAATTGAAAGAAAACAATATTTTTTTACCAAAAATCAAAAACTTATATTGTTGAAACAAAAACACACGATCCTGAAAACTGCAGGATATTTTAAGATTAGTATAATGTATTCTATGAAAGAAATTAAACCAAAAATGAAATATGGAACTTGGATTTTCACGATTTCTGAAACTTCAAAATTCTCCAAATTCATGATTATTCAAAATTTATTTTTTCGTAGCCCCAAGGATACTCTATGAAACAAATTCATAACGATTTTTGGTAACTATAGTAGTTTTCAAAATATTTAAAAAATGAAAAAATTTCAAGAATTGTAAAATTTTGGATTTCGCATAACTTTCGAAAAAAATTTTTTAAAGTTTTTTCCTTCGGTAGAACTTGGTTTTATTGAAAACAAAAACCTCTAATAACATTTCATCGAAATTGACTGGAATCGATTCCAACTGTTGGTCGATTTTACATTTTACATTTTACGACCCATATATATACACTCCCGGAAAAAAGTATGGAAACACGAATCGAAATTTAAATGCAGTGAGAGGCATCTATATAGATATAGTGCTTCGAACTCGACACGTTTGGAACAGAGTCATAGTTAAAATTTTGCCGTGTTCTAATGATACAATGTAAACACCCCATAATAAATTCGCCACATACAATGTAAGCAATACGCGTACGCGCTCGAGATTTTCGCGGAACAGAGCGCGTCGACACCAGCGTTACCAGAAATCCTTTATTTAGTACTCAATATCCGGTAGCTGACAGTACATTCTATTGTTTATTTAAATAATCTAGTACGAATTAACCGTCTTCGGGCAACGCTGGTCGAGACTCAGCCGCGGGATTTGTTAATTATACTGGCTCTTTATATCATTAAAGTTCAATCGATAGGTAATCTTAGAGAGAATCTGGGATAAAATACTGGATAGAGTCAAAGAGATAATATTGCATGAATCTTTATCAAAGTGATCGGCAAAAAAAATTGTAAATTTTCAATTAATCGTTATTTAATGTATTTCGATAATCAATAATTTGAAGACGAATACTACGAAATATTTGTATATTGAATATGTGTATTTTTTTAATTATTTATTATTACAAAAATTAGTAATTTATATATCTAAATTACTCATTATTCCAGTAATCAGTAATTGAACTATTTCAATTACCAATTATTTGAATAATTAATAATTAAGATATATAATTAACTAATTATTAGGCTAATTAGTAATTGAACTATTTCAATTTTTAATTATTTCAATAATTCATAATTTACATATGGGGCTTTCCACGTCAAATCACGCGGTCATTGGCCTGACCCCTCCGATTTTGATGTCCAATGAATTGGGGGTTCCGTTTGGCCCAAAATATGACCTCAAATTTTTATAAATTTTTATTTCAATTTTTAGGGCTTGCCCGACCGAAAAATCATGAAATTGACGGAAAACACAAAGAGGGGCCGTCTTTAAATTAATGGAATTTTTTCACAGAAAGTAGGGCCCAAATCAAAAATTATCGTCGTAGTTTGATAATGGGCCAAAAATAATTACTATTTTTTTTTTAATTATAATTACTATTTTTTTAATTATCCGGTTTTTTCAGGTCGTCGAGGCTAATAAATTTTCGAAATATGTTGTCGTTTCACTCGGAAACTAAGAAAAAAAAAAGGTTTTACTAGAAAAATCTTTTTGTTGTTGTTATTCTCACTACAAGAAACAATTAAAATGAGAAATTATAAAAGTAAATAAATAAAAATACAGAAATAAAATAGTAATTATTTTTGTCCCATTACCAAACTATGACGAAAATTTTTGTTTTGGGCCCTTCTTTCTGTGAAAAAAATTTCATTAATTCAAAAAAGGCCCTTCTTTGTGTTTTCCGTCAATTTTATGATTTTTCGCTCGGGCAAGCCCTCAAAAATGAAATAAAAATTTATAACAATTTGAGGTCATTTTTTAGGCCAAACGAAACTCACAATTCATTGGACATGAAAATCCGAGGGGGTCAGGCCGATGACCGCGTGATTTGACGTGGAATGCCCCATATATAAATTATTTGTAATTGACTTATTAGTTATTCAATTATTTTAATTACAAATTATTTCAGTAATTACTTTTTGTAATTACTTTTTGTATTTAAATCGGAAACTTGAGTATTTTCAGGGCCCCATTGTTTCGAGCAATCGTAAGGAAAAAGAAAACTCTACACATTAGCTTGAATTTGAAAAATTTTGTAGACTTCAGTAAATTTTTTTTGACAAATCAGCGTAAAGATCATGCAGATTATGTTACTTTGTTCGATTTGAAAGGAGTTGAAACTCTTCCCAATGATTTATCGCTAAGTTAATATCGATCAAAGAATTTCTTTTTATATTAGTACTTAGAAGAATTAATTATCTAATTATTCAAATAATTAATAATTTGAAAGAACAATTAACTAATTTCATCAAAAATTAGTAAGTAGAGTACTCTATTATTTAATTACTTGGATAATTAATAATTAGATGGGACAATTACATAATTTAAAAAAAAATCAGTAATTCATAAAAGCAAAATTTTAATTACTTTTGCTTATTCAGTAATTGTTTAATGGAAATTACGAGTTATATTTTTATTGGATAATAACCGAACATGAATTATCGAATATTATAAATACTTACTGGGCAATATTTACCAAAAAAAATTTTGCATTTACCTTTTCAGCCATCCAATTTTCGAGGATCGTCTTTGACTGGATAAACACAGTTTCCCTCGTTTTTTCTGGTTTCCCATTGTCAACACACCGCTAATACACTGCTTTGGCAACAACACGTGCCCACTTGTTATATATTACCTTTGTTGTCTGTTTTTATTATTTCGTAGATTGTAATTTATAGTAATCGAATATCAATTCGGCCTGTCGCATACGCATCACCTTGCCAGGGACTTTTTAGACTAATCTGTAGCTAGCAATACGTTACTACCAGATCACGCCGATGCTCACGCAAGAAACGAAAACAAAGTCTGTCATAAAGGTCACACACACGAGCCGGTTGGATACCAGCGCACCTCCACGATTGGCGTGCGCTGGGTGTGTGCATCCGTTCAACACTCTTCCAGCTTTTATAAGTTATAACAGCAAATTATAACGTCGTTTCTTGTAGAAGCTTAGCACGATTTTATAATGACGTTGAAGCTAGCGGACCGAGCTTGCGGCCAGAGTTTACCGCACACAGGAGCTTTTTGACGTGAACCGACGTGAACGTTCGCTCCCGCCTGCCGCTACGTACTGCGAGAGAGTGAGCGGTTCGAGCTTCGCATACGAGAGAGAGAGAGAAATAGAGCGCGTGTTGTGTATACCGTAGAGGGCATAGGTGGAATAAAAACGTCTTGTCGGCAAGCATTAAATTTGTACCGACTATGAACACCGTCCAATCAAATGATGATGTACTAAAATATTTTGTACATTTCCAAGTTGGTACTGGCATGCGATTTGACACCCTGCGAATATATCTTTTTTTCTTTTAATCCGTTTACAGCGCGAAGACGTGTAATGTTTCGATTAAAAGCGCGACCGCTGTCAACACGCATTACAGCAGCGAATTGCCAATTTAGTCACTGTTTGGTACACCTGGATACACTACGACCTCTATTTCTGCAACCTCGATTATTGCAAGAGTCTCCACTGTGCGGCGGATATCGATCGTGTGGCACATGGTGTGAGAGCGCCGGTGTGAGTGGCGGACACGGCTCACGACTGTGTGAGATGCGCATTGCACGCACGGGCGACATTTGCGCAACCTCGATTATTGCAAGTGTGAAGCGGCGCCAGTCCCCCGCTGTTGCAGTAATCGAGGTCGTAGTGTAAAACGATGGACCGATGTAGAGTTCCGTTGGCGGCGTTCGTTTATTTATTAAAAAAAATTCAGAGCGAGCCTCGTGCTTTAGACCGGTGGATCCATAAATGTGAACAATTGTTTCCAATCGTGCATATGAGGCGATTCATGTCACTGACAAGTAGAAAAAGAAAATTCCACAAATAATGTTTAAAAATCGAGTTACTTTATTGACAAATACTCACCGAGTGTCGAAATTTTTTAAAAATTTGATGCCTTTTTTTCTCGTTGATTACCATTTTTTTATACTTTTCCATTAAAATGGCTGTATCTTTGGCAGTATTCGACGTATTTACATTTGTAAGAAACGCTAAGCTGCACCTTTTTATGAGCTTGAAAAAACTTGATTTAGATTTTATTGAGTCCGTTTTATTGAGAAAGTCCCTTTCAGGGCATAATATGCAAAAGTATTTTTTTTTAAGACAGACAATCGTTATTTTATTTCTTTACATTTCCCCGAATTGTGAGTACGGAAAAAAAAATTTTTGCTATTTTTTATATTATGGGATTCCTAAAGACCGTGAAGTAACAGCAATTTTTTTTTTTTATTAATATATTAATAAAAAATATTATATAATATACTAAAGTAATCTATATTCATTTTAATATATTATAATAAAAAATACTTGTAATAAATTTCTCCGTACGCTCATTTTTATATGAAATAATGCCACGGCTAGAAGCTGTTTCTTTGGGGAGCGAGTGAATCGACGGGCTCGCCGCTATTCGAACCTCGACGCGAGCACGTCGAATCACTCGCTGTATAATGTGGACACAGGTTGTAGCCCGGTACAACGACATTGTGATCCACAGAATAACTATAAACCAAAATAATAATATATTTACATGCAACTATTTTTATTATTATATAAATATGGAGCACTCCACGCAAAATCAACCACTTTTCAACCTGATTCCTTTCAATTGGGCTGAAACTTTTTTAAATCTTTTTCCACTCTATCAAAAACATATTTGACAATTTGTTCAAATTTTATTACTCAATCGATAACAAGTTATCAATTTTTCGAAAAAATCGGCTTCTTATTATTCAAATATCCATAACTTATTCAAAAATTGACTTATCTGGTTGATTTTGTTTTCAAAATTTTTGATTCTAAATGTACTGTTTAGAAATTGCCGCAATTACTATTTTTAAATTATTATTTTTTAACTCAGCGTATTTCTTATAATACCACTGTGGGAATTTTTGAGGATGATGAAAGAACCTAAAAGTTAGACAAAAAAAATCATAAAAAAAATAGAATTAAAAATGGTAACAATGGAAATAATTTCAATGCTTTTGGAAAAAATAAGAAAACATTTTTTTACAATTTCCATCCAAATGGCTGTATCTTTGGCAATATTCGACGTATTTGCATTTGTGATAAACGAAAACCTGCGTTTTTATGTGGGCTACCAGAAAAAAATTTATTTACATTTTATTAAGTAAGTTGAACGTCCGTTTCAGGGCATAATATGTGAAAATATATTTTTTTTTTTCAAGGGCAAAAAATCGTTCTTTTATTTCGTAACGTTTCCCCAAATTGTGAACACGGAAAACAAATGTTTTGGAATTTTTACATTATGGGATTCCTAAAGACCGTGAAGTAACAGCTATTCTTTCAGTTTTTTTATTATTATATTAATAAAAAATATTATTTGATATATTAAAGTAATATATATTAATTTTAATATATTACAATAAAAAATACTTGTAATAAATTTCTCCGTACGCTCATTTTTATATGAAATAATGTCACGGCTACAAGCTGTTTCTTTGGGGAGCGAGTGAATCGACGGGCTCGCCGCTATTCGAACCTCGACGCGAGCACGTCGAATCACTCGCTGTATAAGGTGGACACAGGTTGTAGCCCGGTACAACGACATTGTGATCCACAGAATAACTATAAACCAAAATAATAATATATTTACATGCAACTATTTTTATTATTATATAAATATGGAGCACTCCACGCAAAATCAACCACTTTTCAACCTGATTCCTTTCAATTGGGCTGAAACTTTTTTAAATCTTTTTCCACTCTATCAAAAACATATTTCACAATTTGTTCAAATTTTATTACTCAATCGATAACAAGTTATCAATTTTTCAAAAAAATCGGCTTATTATTCAAATATCTATAACTTATTCAAAAATTACCCTCTCGGGTCGATTTTGTTCCCAACATTTTTTATTTTAAATGTACTGTTCAGAAATTGCCGCAATTATTATTTTTAAATTATTATTTTTTAACTCAGCTTATTTCTCCTAATACCACTGTGGGAATTTTTGAGGATGGTGAAAGAACCTAAAAGTTAGAAAAAAAAATCATCAAAAAATAGAATTAAAAATGGTAACCATGGAAATAATTTCAATGTTTTTGGAAAAAATAAGAAAACATTTTTTTACAATTTCCATCCAAATGGCTGTATCTTTGGCAATATTCGACGTATTTGCATTTCTAAGAAACGATAATCTGCGTTTTTATGTGGGCTACCAGAAAAAAATTTATTTAGATTTTATTGAGTAAGTTGAACGTCCGTGTCAGGGCATAATATGTGAAAATATTTTTTTTTTCAAGGGCAGACAATCGTTCTTTTATTTCGTAACGTTTCCCCAAATTGTGAACACGGAAAACAAATTTTTTGTATTTTTTATATTATGGGATTCCTAAAGACCATGAAGTAACAGCTATTTTTTCGGTTTTTTTATTATTATATTAATAAAAAATATTATATAATATATGAAAGTGATATATATGAATTTTAATATATTACAATAAAAAATACTTGTAATAAATTTCTCCGTACGCTCATTTTTATATGAAATAATGCCACGGCTAGAAGCTGTTACTTTGGGGAGCGAGTGAATCGACGGGCTCGCCGCTATTCGAACCTCGACGCGAGCACGTCGAATCACTCGCTGTATAATGGGGACACAGGTTGTAGCCCAGTACAACGACATTGTGATCCAAAGAATAACTATAAACCAGAATAATAATATATTTATATGTAACTATTTTTATTATTATATAAATATGGAGCACTCCACGCAAAATCAACCACTTTTCAACCTGATTCCTTTCAATTGGGCTGAAACTTTTTTAAATCTTTTTCCACTCTATCAAAAACATATTTGACAATTTGTTCAAATTTTATTACTCAATCAATAACAAGTTATCAATTTTTCAAAAAAAATCGGCTTCTTATTTTTTAAATATCCATAACTTATTCAAAAATTGACTTATCTGGTTGATTTTGTTTTCAAAATTTTTGAACTTAAATGTACTGTCTAGAAATTCTCATTTTTTGAATATCTATAACTTATTCAAAAATTGACATCTCGGGTCGATTTTATTCCCAACATTTTTTATTTCAAGTGTACTGTTTAGAAATTGACGCAATTATTATTTTTAATTTATTATTTTTCAACTCAGCTTATTTCTCATAATACAACTCTGGGAATATTTGAGGATGGTGAAAGAACCTAAAAGTTTGAAAAAAAAATCATAAAAAAATAGAATGGAAAGTGGTAACCATAGAAATAATTTCAGTGTTTTTGGAAAAAGTAAGAAACCATTTTTTTACAATTTCCATCCAAATAGAATAATATCATAAGAGATCTTTTTTGTAGAGCGTTAAATTCTCTCCAAGGATACGGTCGTTCATTTTCGTGCATTGAGTTGGATCCGAGTTATAGAATGGCAAAGTTTGAAAATTTGTTTTCCTGTGTTATTTAAATGGGAAATAAAAATATGCGATGAGGAAGTTCTAAATATTGTTATTAAGAGCTGAATTTTGACAGGCATCTTTTTTCATCTTCCCCGAAGTTTTAAATGTGTTTCTTCGGAAATAAAAAAATAGTCACTTTTTTTGAACCGGTCTAATATATATGAGGCATTCCACGGTATTTCGATCAACATCTTACCTTGATGATTTTCATTTCGAAATTTCTCTCCAGGAGAAATTTCGTAAAGAAAAAAAAATGTCTCCAGAGAGTAGTATAGAAATTCGAATCGTGCATTTTGCACCAGTTCTAGATACTCGTGGAGAAACCTTTTTTCCTGACCCTCTCAGTCACTTTTGGTGACTGAGGGTCTCCAGAAGAAATCCGTAAAAAAAAAAAAAAAAAAAATGTCTCCAGAGAGTAGTATAGAAATTCGAATCGTGCATTTTGCACCAGATCTAGATACTCGTGGAGAGACCTTTTTTCCTGACCCTCTCGGTCACTTTTGGTGACTGAGGGTCTCCAGGAGAAATCCGTAAAAAAAAAAAAAATGTCTCTAGAGAGTAGTATAGAAATTCGAATCGTGCATTTTGCACCAGTTCTAAATACTCGTAGAGAGACTTCTTTTCCCGACCCTCTCAGTCACTTTTGGTGACAGGGTCTCCAGGAGAAATCCTAAAAAAAAAAAAAAAATGTGTGTCTCCAGAGAGTAGTATAGAAAATCGAATCGTGCATTTTGCACCAGTTCTAGATACTCGTGGAGAAACCTTTTTTCCCGACCCTCTCAGTCACTTTTGGTGACTGAGGGTCTCCAGGAGAAATCCTAAAAAAAAAAAAAAAAAATGTCTCCAGAGAGTAGTATAGAAATTCGAAACGTGCATTTTGCACCAGTTCTAGATACTCGTGGAGAGACCTTTTTTCCTGACCCTCTCGGTCACTTTTGGTGACTGAGGGTCTCCAGGAGAAATCCGTAAAAAAAAAAAATGTCTCTAGAGAGTAGTATAGAAATTCGAATCGTGCATTTTGCACCAGTTCTAGATACTCGTGGAGAAACCTTTTTTCCCGACCCTCTCAGTCACTTTTGGTGACTGAGGGTCTCCAGGAGAAATCCTAAAAAAAAAAAAAAAAAAAAATGACTCCAGAGAGTAGTATAGAAATTCGAATCGTGCATTTTGCACCAGTTCTAGATACTCGTGGAGAGACCTTTTTTCCCGACCCCCTTAGTCACTTTTGGTGACTGAGGGTCTCCAGAAGAAATCCGTATAAAAAAAAAAAAAAAAAATGTCTCCAGAGAGTAGTACAGAAAATCGAATCGTGCATTTTGCACCAGTTCTAGACACTCGTGGAGAGACCTTTTTTCCCGACCCTCTTAGCCACTTTTGGTGACTGAGGGTCTCCAGGAGAAATCCTAAAAAAAAAAAAAAAATAATGTCTCCAGAGAGTAGTATAGAAAATCGAATCGTGCATTTTGCACCAGTTCTAGATACTCGTGGAGAGACCTTTTTTCCCGACCCTCTCAGTCACTTTTGGTGACTGAGGGTCTCCAGGAGAAATCATAAAAAAAAAAAAAAAAAAAAATGTCTCCAGAGAGTAGTATAGAAAATCGAATCGTGCATTTTGCACCAGTTCTAGATACTCGTGGAGAGACCTTTTTTCCCGACCCCCTTAGTCACTTTTGGTGACTGAGGGTCTCCAGGAGAAATCCTAAAAAAAAAAAAAAAAAAAATGTCTCCAGAGAGTAGTATAGAAATTCGAATCGTGCATTTTGCACCAGTTCTAAATACTCGTGGAGAAACCTTTTTTCCCGACCCTCTCAGTCACTTTTGGTGACTGAGGGTCTCCAGGAGAAATCCTAAAAAAAAAAAAAAAAAAAAAAAATGTCTCCAGAGAGTAGTATAGAAATTCGAATCGTGCATTTTGCACCAGTTCTAAATACTCGTGGAGAGACTTCTTTTCCCGACCCTCTCAGTCACTTTTGGTGACTGAGGGTCTCCAGGAGAAATAAAAAAAAAAAAAAAAAAAAAAAATGTCTCCAGAGAGTAGTATAGAAATTCGAATCGTGCATTTTGCACCAGTTCTAGATACTCGTGGAGAAACCTTTTTTCCCGACCCTCTCAGTCACTTTTGGTGACTGAGGGTCTCCAGGAGAAATCCTAAAAAAAAAAAAAAAAAAATGACTCCAGAGAGTAGTATAGAAATTCGAATCGTGCATTTTGCACCAGTTCTAGATACTCGTGGAGAGACCTTTTTTCCCGACCCCCTTAGTCACTTTTGGTGACTGAGGGTCTCCAGAAGAAATCCGTATAAAAAAAAAAAAAAAAATGTCTCCAGAGAGTAGTATAGAAAATCGAATCGTGCATTTTGCACCAGTTCTAGACACTCGTGGAGAGACCTTTTTTCCCGACCCTCTTAGCCACTTTTGGTGACTGAGGGTCTCCAGGAGAAATCCTAAAAAAAAAAAAAAAAAAATGTCTCCAGAGAGTAGTATAGAAAATCGAATCGTGCATTTTGCACCAGTTCTAGATACTCGTGGAGAGACCTTTTTTCCCGACCCTCTCAGTCACTTTTGGTGACTGAGGGTCTCCAGGAGAAATCATAAAAAAAAAAAAAAAAAAAAAAATGTCTCCAGAGAGTAGTATAGAAAATCGAATCGTGCATTTTGCACCAGTTCTAGATACTCGTGGAGAGACCTTTTTTCCCGACCCCCTTAGTCACTTTTGGTGACTGAGGGTCTCCAGAAGAAATCCGTATAAAAAAAAAAAAAAAAATGTCTCCAGAGAGTAGTATAGAAAATCGAATCGTGCATTTTGCACCAGTTCTAGATACTCGTGGAGAGACCTTTTTTCCCGACCCTCTCAGTCACTTTTGGTGACTGAGGGTCTCCAGGAGAAATAAAAAAAAAAAAAAAAAAAAAATGACTCCAGAGAGTAGTATAGAAATTCGAATCGTGCATTTTGCACCAGTTCTAGATACTCGTGGAGAGACCTTTTTTCCCGACCCCCTTAGTCACTTTTGGTGACTGAGGGTCTCCAGAAGAAATCCGTATAAAAAAAAAAAAAAAAATGTCTCCAGAGAGTAGTATAGAAAATCGAATCGTGCATTTTGCACCAGTTCTAGATACTCGTGGAGAGACCTTTTTTCCCGACCCCCTTAGTCACTTTTGGTGACTGAGGGTCTCCAGGAGAAATCATAAAAAAAAAAAAAAAAAAAAAAATGTCTCCAGAGAGTAGTATAGAAAATCGAATCGTGCATTCTGCACCAGTTCTAGATACTCGTGGAGAGACCTTTTTTCCCGACCCCCTTAGTCACTTTTGGTGACTGAGGGTCTCCAGGAGAAATCCTAAAAAAAAAAAAAAAAAAAATGTCTCCAGAGAGTAGTATAGAAATTCGAATCGTGCATTTTGCACCAGTTCTAAATACTCGTGGAGAGACTTCTTTTCCCGACCCTCTCAGTCACTTTTGGTGACTGAGGGTCTCCAGGAGAAATCCTAAAAAAAAAAAAAAAAAAAAATGTCTCCAGAGAGTAGTATAGAAAATCGAATCGTGCATTTTGCACCAGTTCTAGATACTCGTGGAGAGACCTTTTTTCCCGACCCCCTTAGTCACTTTTGGTGACTGAGGGTCTCCAGGAGAAATCCGTAAAAAAAAAAAATGTCTCTAGAGAGTAGTATAGAAATTCGAATCGTGCATTTTGCACCAGTTCTAGATACTCGTGGAGAAACCTTTTTTCCCGACCCTCTCAGTCACTTTTGGTGACTGAGGGTCTCCAGGAGAAATCCTAAAAAAAAAAAAAAAAAAAATGACTCCAGAGAGTAGTATAGAAATTCGAATCGTGCATTTTGCACCAGTTCTAGATACTCGTGGAGAGACCTTTTTTCCCGACCCCCTTAGTCACTTTTGGTGACTGAGGGTCTCCAGAAGAAATCCGTATAAAAAAAAAAAAAAAAAATGTCTCCAGAGAGTAGTACAGAAAATCGAATCGTGCATTTTGCACCAGTTCTAGACACTCGTGGAGAGACCTTTTTTCCCGACCCTCTCAGTCACTTTTGGTGACTGAGGGTCTCCAGGAGAAATCCTAAAAAAAAAAAAAAAAAAAAAATGTCTCCAGAGAGTAGTATAGAAATTCGAATCGTCCATTTTGCACCAGTTCTAAATACTCGTGGAGAGACCTTTTTTCCCGACCCTCTCAGTCACTTTTGGTGACTGAGGGTCTCCAGGAGAAATAAAAAAAAAAAAAAAAAAAAAATGACTCCAGAGAGTAGTATAGAAATTCGAATCGTGCATTTTGCACCAGTTCTAGATACTCGTGGAGAGACCTTTTTTCCCGACCCCCTTAGTCACTTTTGGTGACTGAGGGTCTCCAGAAGAAATCCGTATAAAAAAAAAAAAAAAAATGTCTCCAGAGAGTAGTATAGAAAATCGAATCGTGCATTTTGCACCAGTTCTAGATACTCGTGGAGAGACCTTTTTTCCCGACCCTCTCAGTCACTTTTGGTGACTGAGGGTCTCCAGGAGAAATTAAAAAAAAAAAAAAAAAAAAAATGACTCCAGAGAGTAGTATAGAAATTCGAATCGTGCATTTTGCACCAGTTCTAGATACTCGTGGAGAGACCTTTTTTCCCGACCCCCTTAGTCACTTTTGGTGACTGAGGGTCTCCAGAAGAAATCCGTATAAAAAAAAAAAAAAAAATGTCTCCAGAGAGTAGTATAGAAAATCGAATCGTGCATTTTGCACCAGTTCTAGATACTCGTGGAGAGACCTTTTTTCCCGACCCCCTTAGTCACTTTTGGTGACTGAGGGTCTCCAGGAGAAATCATAAAAAAAAAAAAAAAAAACAAAATGTCTCCAGAGAGTAGTATAGAAAATCGAATCGTGCATTCTGCACCAGTTCTAGATACTCGTGGAGAGACCTTTTTTCCCGACCCCCTTAGTCACTTTTGGTGACTGAGGGTCTCCAGGAGAAATCCTAAAAAAAAAAAAAAAAAAAATGTCTCCAGAGAGTAGTATAGAAATTCGAATCGTGCATTTTGCACCAGTTCTAAATACTCGTGGAGAGACTTCTTTTCCCGACCCTCTCAGTCACTTTTGGTGACTGAGGGTCTCCAGGAGAAATCCTAAAAAAAAAAAAAAAAAAAAATGTCTCCAGAGAGTAGTATAGAAAATCGAATCGTGCATTTTGCACCAGTTCTAGATACTCGTGGAGAGACCTTTTTTCCCGACCCCCTTAGTCACTTTTGGTGACTGAGGGTCTCCAGAAGAAATCCGTATAAAAAAAAAAAAAAAAAATGTCTCCAGAGAGTAGTATAGAAAATCGAATCGTGCATTTTGCACCAGTTCTAGATACTCGTGGAGAGACCTTTTTTCCCGACCCTCTCAGTCACTTTTGGTGACTGAGGGTCTCCAGGAGAAATAAAAAAAAAAAAAAAAAAAATGTCTCCAGAGAGTAGTATAGAAATTCGAATCGTGCATTTTGCACCAGTTCTAGATACTCGTGGAGAGACCTTTTTCCCGACCCTCTCAGTCACTTTTGGTGACTGAGGGTCTCCAGGAGAAATCCTAAAAAAAAAAAAAAAAAAAAAAAATGTCTCCAGAGAGTAGTATAGAAATTCGAATCGTGCATTTTGCACCAGTTCTAAATACTCGTGGAGAGACCTTTTTTCCCGACCCTCTCAGTCACTTTTGGTGACTGAGGGTCTCCAGGAGAAATTAAAAAAAAAAAAAAAAAAAAATGACTCCAGAGAGTAGTATAGAATTCCGAATCGTGCATTTTGCACCAGTTCTAGATACTCGTGGAGAGACCTTTTTTCCCGACCCCCTTAGTCACTTTTGGTGACTGAGGGTCTCCAGAAGAAATCCGTATAAAAAAAAAAAAAAAAATGTCTCCAGAGAGTAGTATAGAAAATCGAATCGTGCATTTTGCACCAGTTCTAGATACTCGTGGAGAGACCTTTTTTCCCGACCCTCTCAGTCACTTTTGGTGACTGAGGGTCTCCAGGAGAAATAAAAAAAAAAAAAAAAAAAAAATGACTCCAGAGAGTAGTATAGAAATTCGAATCGTGCATTTTGCACCAGTTCTAGATACTCGTGGAGAGACCTTTTTTCCCGACCCCCTTAGTCACTTTTGGTGACTGAGGGTCTCCAGAAGAAATCCGTATAAAAAAAAAAAAAAAAATGTCTCCAGAGAGTAGTATAGAAAATCGAATCGTGCATTTTGCACCAGTTCTAGATACTCGTGGAGAGACCTTTTTTCCCGACCCCCTTAGTCACTTTTGGTGACTGAGGGTCTCCAGGAGAAATCATAAAAAAAAAAAAAAAAAAAAAAATGTCTCCAGAGAGTAGTATAGAAAATCGAATCGTGCATTCTGCACCAGTTCTAGATACTCGTGGAGAGACCTTTTTTCCCGACCCCCTTAGTCACTTTTGGTGACTGAGGGTCTCCAGGAGAAATCCTAAAAAAAAAAAAAAAAAAAATGTCTCCAGAGAGTAGTATAGAAATTCGAATCGTGCATTTTGCACCAGTTCTAAATACTCGTGGAGAGACTTCTTTTTCCGACCCTCTCAGTCACTTTTGGTGACTGAGGGTCTCCAGGAGAAATCCGTAAAAAAAAAAAAAAAATGTCTCCAGAGAGTAGTATAGAAATTCGAATCGTGCATTTTGCACCAGTTCTAGATACTCGTGGAGAGACCTTTTTTCCCGACCCTCTCAGTCACTTTTGGTGACTGAGGGTCTCCAGGAGAAATCCTAAAAAAAAAAAAAAAAAAAAAATGTCTCCAGAGAGTAGTATAGAAATTCGAATCGTCCATTTTGCACCAGTTCTAAATACTCGTGGAGAGACCTTTTTTCCCGACCCTCTCAGTCACTTTTGGTGACTGAGGGTCTCCAGGAGAAATAAAAAAAAAAAAAAAAAAAAAATGACTCCAGAGAGTAGTATAGAAATTCGAATCGTGCATTTTGCACCAGTTCTAGATACTCGTGGAGAGACCTTTTTTCCCGACCCCCTTAGTCACTTTTGGTGACTGAGGGTCTCCAGAAGAAATCCGTATAAAAAAAAAAAAAAAAATGTCTCCAGAGAGTAGTATAGAAAATCGAATCGTGCATTTTGCACCAGTTCTAGATACTCGTGGAGAGACCTTTTTTCCCGACCCTCTCAGTCACTTTTGGTGACTGAGGGTCTCCAGGAGAAATTAAAAAAAAAAAAAAAAAAAAAATGACTCCAGAGAGTAGTATAGAAATTCGAATCGTGCATTTTGCACCAGTTCTAGATACTCGTGGAGAGACCTTTTTTCCCGACCCCCTTAGTCACTTTTGGTGACTGAGGGTCTCCAGGAGAAATCCTAAAAAAAAAAAAAAAAAAATGTCTCCAGAGAGTAGTATAGAAAATCGAATCGTGCATTTTGCACCAGTTCTAGATACTCGTGGAGAGACCTTTTTCCCCGACCCTCTCAGTCACTTTTGGTGACTGAGGGTCTCCAGGAGAAATCATAAAAAAAAAAAAAAAAAACAAAATGTCTCCAGAGAGTAGTATAGAAAATCGAATCGTGCATTCTGCACCAGTTCTAGATACTCGTGGAGAGACCTTTTTTCCCGACCCCCTTAGTCACTTTTGGTGACTGAGGGTCTCCAGGAGAAATCCTAAAAAAAAAAAAAAAAAAAATGTCTCCAGAGAGTAGTATAGAAATTCGAATCGTGCATTTTGCACCAGTTCTAAATACTCGTGGAGAGACTTCTTTTCCCGACCCTCTCAGTCACTTTTGGTGACTGAGGGTCTCCAGGAGAAATCCTAAAAAAAAAAAAAAAAAAAAATGTCTCCAGAGAGTAGTATAGAAATTCGAATCGTCCATTTTGCACCAGTTCTAAATACTCGTGGAGAGACTTCTTTTTCCGACCCTCTCAGTCACTTTTGGTGACTGAGGGTCTCCAGGAGAAATCCTAAAAAAAAAAAAAAAAAAAATGTCTCCAGAGAGTAGTATAGAAAATCGAATCGTGCATTTTGCACCAGTTCTAGATACTCGTGGAGAGACCTTTTTTCCCGACCCCCTTAGTCACTTTTGGTGACTGAGGGTCTCCAGGAGAAATCCTAAAAAAAAAAAAAAAAAAAATGTCTCCAGAGAGTAGTATAGAAATTCGAATCGTGCATTTTGCACCAGTTCCAAATACTCGTGGAGAGACTTCTTTTCCCGACCCTCTCAGTCACTTTTGGTGACTGAGGGTCTCCAGGAGAAATCCTAAAAAAAAAAAAAAAAAAAAAATGTCTCCAGAGAGTAGTATAGAAAATCGAATCGTGCCTTTTTCACCAGTTCTAGATACTCGTGGAGAGACCTTTTTTCCCGACCCTCTCAGTCACTTTTGGTGACTGAGGGTCTCCAGGAGAAATCCGTAAAAAAAAAAAAAAATGTCTCCAGAGAGTAGTATAGAAATTCGAATCGTGCATTTTGCACCAGTTCTAGATACTCGTGGAGACACCTTTTTTCCCGACCCTCTCAGTCACTTTTGGTGACTGAGGGTCTTCAGGAGAAATCCTAAAAAAAAAAAAAAAAAAAAATGTCTCCAGAGAGTAGTATAGAAATTCGAATCGTGCATTTTGCACCAGTTCTAGATACTCGTGGAGAGACCTTTTTTCCCGACCCTCTCAGTCACTTTTGGTGACTGAGGGTCTCCAGGAGAAATCCTAAAAAAAAAAAAAAAAAATGTCTCCAGAGAGTAGTATAGAAATTCGAATCGTGCATTTTGCACCAGTTCTATATACTTGTGGAGAGACCTTTTTCCCTGACCCTCTCAGTCACTTTTGATGAAATATTTTTTGCCAGCGTGTTCCTTGCGCGAAACATCATATTACATTTAAATCCCTAAACTTTCGAAAAATGAATCAGTCTAATATACACCCCCGCTCAAAAGTTTGGATACACCTGTCGATATTTTTTGCCGCACTAAAAGTTGCATAACTCCGCCAAAAAAAAAGATAATCAAATTTAAAAAAAAGCGTTTTGAAAGGGAGGAAATCAGCTTTATTTCCCGTTTTTAAAAGATTTTTCACGATTTTTTTTCGGCCCGTTCTGAATTTTTGAACGTGACCGTTTTTTTGCTTTTTTTCGACCATCGCGAAATGGGCGCACAGCTTATGGGCATTTTTTTTTGCATTTTTTATCTGCGGGATATTCAAAGGGGTACGCAAACGCTACATTTTTGTTTTTAAAATATTTTCGTACGATTTTTTCTTGCAAAGTTATTTCACTTTTGGCTAAAAAAGACAAATTTTGAAAGATGCAACGTAACTCGATAACTATAGAGTTTGAAAGAAAATGTCAAGTACAAAAAAAGTAGCGTAGATATACGCGGAAACGGCTGGAATTATTTAAAAATTCTCCTATGAAATTTTTTTTTCTACTATTTTTGCTCGAAACTCGAAATTGTGTCTGATTGAAATTGCTGTACTTGGTGATACGTTAAAAATCTGAAAAAATTCAGTTGTATTTGGCATGCTATGGA
Source organism: Alloplasta piceator (assembly GCA_946863875.1). Taxonomy (NCBI): domain Eukaryota; kingdom Metazoa; phylum Arthropoda; class Insecta; order Hymenoptera; family Ichneumonidae; genus Alloplasta; species Alloplasta piceator. Next base: position 79,959,691 of record OX333071.1, read on the forward strand.
CAACAATTATTAATAATAATACTGCCCAAAAGTTATTGATAAATTGTTTAAACAATTTCTTAATGAATTTTGGCCACTATTATTTTATTGATCCACAATAATCAATAATTAATATTGATTATTATCGTTCATAGCATGCTGAATGTTGCTGAATTTTTGCAGATTTTTTAAAACATTTTTTCAACATGGTATTATAGGTCATCGAGCTTTTTCTAAAAAACATGTTGAAAAAATGTTTTAAAAAATCGGAAAAAATTCAGCACCATTTAGCATGCTATGAACGATAATAATCAATATAAATTATTGATTATTGTTCATCAATATAATAATATTGGCCACAATTCCTTAAGAAATTTTTTAAACAATTTATCAATAACATTTGGGCAGTATTATTATTAATAATTGTTGTCCATAGCATGCCAAATATTATCGAATTTTTTTAGATTTTTAACGTATTACCAAGTACAGAAATTTCAATCAGACACAATTTCGAATTTCGAGCAAAAATAGTAGAAAAAAAAACTTCATAGGAGAATTCTTAAATAATTCCAGACGTTTCGGCGTATATCTACGCTACTTTTTTCGTACTTGACATTTTCTTTTAAACTCTATAGTTTTCGAGTTACGTTGCATCTTTCAAAATTTGTCTTTTTTAGCCAAAAGTGAAATAACTTTGCAAGAAAAAATCGTACGAAAATATTTTAAGAACAAAAATGTAGCGTTTGCGTACCCTTTTGAATGTCCCGCAGATAAAAAATGCAAAAAAAAATGCCCATAAGCTGTGCGCCCATTTCGCGATGGTCGAAAAAAAGCCAAAAAACGGTCACGTTCAAAAATTCATACCGGGTCGAAAAAAAATCGTAAAAAATCTTTTAAAAGAGGGAAATAAAGCTGATTTCCTCCCCTTCAAAAAGCTTTTTTTCAAATTTGATTATCTTTTTTTTTTGGCGGAGTTATGCAACTTTTAGCGCGGCAAAAAATATCGACTGGTGTATCCAAACTTTTGAGCGGCAGTGTATATATATTATATATATATATAAGTATATAAACGGACAGTTTGAGAAACTCTTTTTTGTTTCCTCAATTTGTTTATATTTTTGGGTACCCGTTAAAAGACCCTTCGTCTTAAATTTTGAGATTTTTTTGATTACCCGTTCAAAAGATATGAAATTAACAAAAACCCGCACTTCTTTGGTATTTTGGTCATAACTTCTTTAATAATGGTCCAAATAAAATTTTGTTTCTTCAACATTTTTATTGTTTTATGGCCTTTTCAGAAAAAAGTACAACTAAAATATTCGACGTGATTTTTAATGAGTTTTTTGAGTTTTAAACTTTAAATCGCGTTTTTCAAAGTAAGTGTCAATTTTGATGTATTTAAAAAAAAAAAATTTCAAACATCTATCTATTCAACAATTTTCAAGACTAATCCACTCGTGGGATCTCAATAACTACTATTTGTTTTCGATTATCGAAAATTACAATTTTTGGTTTTCTTATAAATTATTATGAATACAAATTTTTGTTACCGTAGAGTATTTTTCGAATCATTTTGAATTAATTTGGACACTTTTTCATTAACAGATTTTTAAAATTAATAATTAATCGATCAGCAAATAACAACAGTTCAAGAATCGTATGAGTGGGCATTGAATTTGAATTCTACCGGATATTGCTGTCAAATGTTCATATGAAAAACATTATTTAGATGCAAAAGAAAGATTTTATTTGCGATAAAATACTGCGAAATCAATCACAGGGGAACACAAAAATTTCATTGAATTATTCCAATGAGTAACGGAAACGTATTAGCAAAGGAATATTCTAATTCAAGAAATAATCGTATATGTAAGGTTTTAAAAAAAATACGTGAATAAATAAAAGCTGTTGTTATTATTGTTAATAAACAGACTTAACGATTAATTATTAATTTTAAGAACCTGTTAACAGTAAAAAAGTATCAAAAGTAAATTCTACATTTTGTCAAAAATACTATACAGTAACAAAAATTGGTATTGATTATAATTGATAAAATAAAATTTGATTTCAAAAATCGAAACAAAAAGTAGTGATTGAGATCCCACGATCGGACTAGTCTTAAAAATGGTTGAATAGATAGATGTTTAAAACGAAAAATTAAAAAAAAAAACAAATTAAAAATGATACTCAATTTTAAAAACGTGATTTAAAGTTTAAAGCTCAACAAACTCATTCAAAAACACGTCAAATATTTTTGTTGTTTTTTTTCCGAAAAGGCTATATAACAACAAAAAAATTGAAGAAAATTTTTTTAATTTGGACCATTATTAAAGAAGTTATTACCAAAATACCAAAAAAAGAACGGTTTTTTTGTTAATTTAATATCTTTTGAACGGATAATGAAAAAATCTCAAAATTTAACAGGAAGCATCTTTTGATGGGTACTAAAAAATATAAACAAATTGCGGAAATAAAGAAAAAAAAGTTTTTCAAACTGTCCGATTTGATATGGAATGCCTCATATATATACTATGAAGATGAAGACGAGCATGAACTCACACATAGCTGTGGACTCACACATACGACGGATGGAACGACGCGCATCGCGCTGCTGTTCTATATACATACTAAACACGTATACACGGGCATACTGTTGATGACCTATCGCTCTCTCTCTCTCTCTCTCTCTCTCTCTCTCTCTCTCTCTCTCTCTCTCTCTCTCTCTCTCTCTCTCTCTCTCTCTCTCTCTCTCTCTCCCTCTCTCTCTCTCTCTCTCTCTCTCTCTCTCTCTCTCTCTCTCTCTCTCCCTCTCTCTCTTCTTCTTGGATATAATGACGCGCAAAAGTCAATTTTCGAAAATGTTATAGATATTTGAAAAATAAGAAGCCAATTTTGTTGAAAAATTCGAAACTTTTTATCGATTGGGTAAAAAAATTTGAAAAAATTCTGAAATATGTTTTTAATAGAGTAGAAAAAGATAAAAAAAAGTTGCAGCCAAATCGAAAGGGATCGGGTTGAAAAGAGGTCGATTTGGCGTGGAATGCCCTGTGTACATAAGTATAATTCAAAAATGTCCAAATTTTTCTTTGTTCGATAAATATAAATTAATAAAAAATATTATTGATTTTAATAAATTGCATTTGGCATGGAATTTAACGGGAGGCACCAGAGGGGACACGAGTTTTGTAATGAAACTTGGCAGGTGGTAGTAGGGACTAATAACAAAAAAAGTGTCAGAGGGTTACCGCAGATACGCAGCCGTTTCCGAGATATTGCGGAAATTGAATTTCGCGCGCCACAGTGCCACTGCGGGATATTCCTTTTGACCAATGGTTACGCCAGATTATGCAGCGCTCAAGCGCTGTGCGCCCGTGTCGCGTGGCGCCTAAACGCGCGTCAAGCGCGAGCGTGTCATTGGCTGGGACTCTTGCTCCCTACCCCCACCAGTGACTCACAAGCCGGCAGCGAGACTCCGTACCTCGTGTCACACCTCACACCGTCTCACGATCAGTTTTCACGATCTCGCGAGTCGCGCCACGCTGGATCTAAGCTAGAGAGTGAAATTTTGTGCAATGGGTCGCCAAAGTAAGTTCAATGATTTATTACGGAATTAGTAATTGTATGGCTGGGTTTACAGGAAGAAAGGCCTACGAAAAAAAGGCCGCCCATCTGTTTATCCCCCAACTGTACAAAAAAAATGCGGCCTTTTTTTCGAGGCCTTTTTTTGTATGGGCCTTTTTTCCGGGATTTGCATAACCGAAATATAGGCAATCCACGCCATTTCGCTCAACATCTTGCCTTCATGATTCCGATTTTCCTCTACATTTTTTATATAAAAAAAACCATTGAAATACATTATCCCAAATTTTTTCAGAATTGTTGAGCCACGCGTATTTTGGATTTTATTAATTTTTTTCCGAAAAAAAGGACAACTTTGTGAGATCAGAAAAAAAGCAGGAAAATCTAATAAAATGTAAGAAAAGTTTTGGGCTTTATTCCAAAATGGAGATTTTAATACTCTGTAAGTAAAATTCAAAAAATTGCAAAAAAAATGTTACCCACCGAGTATTAAAATCTCCAATTTGGGACAAAGCCCAAAAATTTTATTAGATTTTATTAGATTTTCATGAATTTTTTCAGATTTTACAATGTGGTCTTGTTTTACGAAAAAAAAAATATAAAATCCAAGAAACCCGTTGTCAAAAAATTCAGAAAAAATTTCGGATAATGTATTTCAATGCGTTTTTTTATATAAAAAATGTAGAGGAAAATCGGAATCGTCAAACTTCTTGCCTTGATGTTTTCAATTTTCCTCTACATTTTTTATATAAAAAAGGAAATTGAAACAAAATTTCCCAAATTTTTTCAGAATTTTTTGGTCACGCGTTCTTTGGATTTTGTTTTATTTTTTTAAAGGACCCTTCTGTAAATCTTGAAAATATTTTGAATAATCTAATAAAATATAACAAAATTTTTGGGCTTTGTCCCAAAATGGAGATTTTAATACTCTATGAGTAAACATTTTTTTTTTATTGTTTGAATTTTACTCAGCGTAGATTTCGGAACAAACCCCAAAAATTTTGTTCTATTTCATTAGATTTTTCTGAATTTTTTCAGATTTTTCAAAGTGGTCCTTTTTTCGAAAAAAAATAAAATCCAAAAAAAGCGTCGCCACAAAATTCTGAAAAAAGTTGGGATCATGTTTTTCAATGTGTTTTTTTATATCAAAAATTTAGAGGAAAATCGGAATTTCATCAAGGCAAGATGTTGATCGAAATGGTGTGGATTGCCTCATATATATATGAGGCATTCCACACCGTTTTGACCTGGGTCTTACCCTCGACCCCTTAAATCTGGTTCCCGATCTTTCCTATCATTACTCTCACTCTATCAAGCAATTACAAATTTTTTCAGATTTTTTAAAATAAATTTGAGCGCGTAATGAATTTTTGAATTTTTTTTTTAACACCTCGATGGCCGTAATCGAAAAATCTGAAAAAATTCCCAAAAATACAGTGTCAGATATACAAAATTTAGGTGTAAAATTCATAATGTCTGGGCTTTTTTGCTTCAACCCGTTTTTTAGCTTTTTGATTAAAAAAAATGAAAAAAAATAAGAAGCAGAGGTCAATTTACTGTGGACTCTTGCTCAAAATTTTGTATGTATAATACGTATTATGCATATAAAATTTCGAGCAAAAGTTTATAGTAAATTGACCTCTGCTTCTTATTTTTTTCATTTTTTTTTGCTCAAAAAGCTAAAAAACGGGTCGAAGCAAAAGCCCAGACATTATGAATTTTACACCAAGATTTGTTATATCTGACACTGTATTTTTGGGAATTTGTTCAGATTTTTCGATTACGGTCATCGAGGTGTTAAGAAAAAAATTCAAAAATCCATGACGCGCTCAAATTCATTTTGAAAAATCTGAAAAAAATTGTAATTGCTTGATAGAGTGAGAGTAATGATAGGAAAAATCGGGAACCAGATTTGAGGGGTCGAGGGTCAGACCTAGGTCGAACGGCGTGGAATGCCTCATATATATATGTGTCATTCCAGCCCAAGTGTGTAAACCCGTGACCCTGACCCTCTCGGATTTATTTGATTTTTTTTCATATGATCGCATTGAGTCTAAAATACACCCTAATAATTTTTTCAGATTTTTCCAAACATCCCTTAATTCAATTTGTTTTTTTTAGAAAAGAACGCCATTTTCTTTAAATCTAAAAAAAATCTGAAAAAACCGTGACAATATATAAAAATTTTCACGCTATCATCACCTGTAGTGGGCAGATTTTTTTCTGTGTTTTACAAGCTATTAACGTTCTTAAAATTCAAAAAAATTCTCAAATAGCTCAACTTGAGCAGATAATGAAGTATTTTGGTACTCAAATTGAGTATCTGCTCAAGGTAAGCTATTTGAGTTTTTGTTTGGAGTTTTGAGAACATTAATAGCTTGTAAAATACAGAAAAAAAATCTGCCCAGTACGGGAGATAGCTTGAAAATTTTTATATATTGTCACGGTTTTTTCAGTATTTTTTTACATTTAAAAAAAATGGCGTTTTTTTCGAAAAAAAAATTTGAAATAAGGGATGTTTGGAAAAATCTGAAAAAATTATTAGGGTGTATTTTAGACTCAATGCGATCATATGAAAAAAAATCAAATAAATCCGAGGGTCAGGGTCACGGGTTTACACCCTTGGGCTGGAATGACACATATTATATATATATATATATATATATATATCTTTTTTTTCGATTCTCCATAGCGAGAAGTTTGCCAGCAAATCCCTCGGTATCCGCTCAGCGTCCAACAACGCGATCTACAAGTTCTTGCGGAAGGACGGATCAGGTGAGAGTAAAAATATTTTTATCAGTTGTAGATAGGTAATTAGTCCTCAAATGTTCTCTTTCAATGCAGAATATTACAAAAGTTCTATAACAGACAAGATTTTTGTATATGCCAATATTTTCAAATTCGAACAAAAGTCGCGTGAAGGAGCCTATTCCGAAAACCATATTTCCAACTTTCAGAACCAAGGCAGTGAAAGTAATCCCTTTATTGTTTCTTGGACTGTCTGTTTACATTGTACGATCGCAGGATCGAACGAGCACATCGCGCGCGACCTCGAACCCAATGCTCCCCCCTCCTTCCGTTCTCACGAAAAACGACGCTCGCTGTTTACTGTCGTGCGCACGAGACTAAGCAGCCCAGCACACTAACACACATACTCTGAAACTAATCACCGTCACGTCTCATCATTGTGTAAAACGACGTACGAGTTCCGTGCATGCGGGTGAAACAATGATGAGACGTGACGGTGATTAGTTTGAGAGTATGTGTGTTAGTGTGTTGGGCGGCTTAGTCTCGTGCGCACGATAGTAAACAGCGAGCGTCATTTTTCGTGCGACCGGCGGGGGTGGGAGCATTATGTTCGGGATCGCGCGCGATGTGCCCGTTTGATCATGCGATCGTACAATGTAAACAGACAGTCGAAGAAACAAAGGCACTACTTTAACTGCCTGGGTTATGAAAATTCGAAATATGATTCTCGGAATAGGTTCCTTCACACCACTTTTGTTAGAATTTGAAAACATTGTCATATAAAAACATCTTGTATGTTAGAAAACTTGTGGAATATCCTGCATTAAAAAAATGATTATTGGAAATGATTATTGAATTACATTTTTTTCTCTATTCAGGTTATTTCGGCGGCATCAACAGTACCGACAGCGACGAGGCCAACTGTTTCAAGTGCAACGGTGGTTCGCGCAACGGGACCGCAGGCGACAGTAACGAGCCAGAACTCGGGCGAAAACTCGGCCGCGCGTCAAGTATGTGTTTTGCAGCGATCGGCAAAACAAAATTACGATTTTCCGTTTTTCAATTGATGGAAAATCGATAATTTGAAACGATAGAATACCACCAATTGATGGAAAAATTGAAATGATCCTAAATTGTATTTTCAATTATCCAAATAATCGGTAATTGGTCGAAAAATAATATCAATTACTCAGAAAATGGGTAATTGGTTTGAAAATATTTCCAATTATCCGAATAATCGGTAATTGGTCTCAAAATAATATCAATTAATCACAAAATGGGTCATGGGTCTGAAAATATTTTCAATTATTCGAATAATCGGTAATTGGTAGCAAAATAATATTAATTTTTCAGAAAAATGGATAATTGGTCGGAAAATAATATCAATTTGTCAGATTACTGAGTAATTGCTTTGAAGAGATTTTCAATATCCCAGAAAAATATGAATAATTTATTGAAAATGTGTTTTTGAAAAAATAGTGACTAGAGATATATAGAGATATATAGATATTGGACTGTTTCATTTTTCGGCTTTTTTTTTTAATTTTTCATCTTACGCATCAAAAGTTTAGGGATTTAAGTGTTATATGATGTTTCGCGCAAGGAACACGGTGGCAAAAAATATTTAGAGGTGTCTCAGTCGGGTTTAAGGTAACATTGATGAGTCACCTCTTAGGGTTGACTGACCGGCTGCTCCTTCCTCGAGATTATGTATTATGTAAAATAAAAAGGTTAAACAGGGTGTATTATATGAAACAAGTACAAAAAAAATGTTCAAATAAGAAGAATGGCGCAATTTTTTATATTTTTTTTCAATACTTTTTCATGCTGTAACTTATTAATTTTATGTTTCAATGCACCACGTGAAAGGTGGACTCTGACAGTCAACTTGAAGAGGTGACTCGATCGACCTGAAGATCATATTTTGGACGATTTTTTTTTTTCAATGACTAAATTCTTTTAAACAATAAACAAGTGAAAAAATCGTTTTCAAAGCGTTGAGAATGATTTTTTCACTTGTTCAAAACGTTGAGAACGATTTTTTCACTTGTTCGCTGTTTAAAATAATTTAGTCATTGAAAAAAAAAAATCATGCAAAATATGATCTTGAGGTCGATTGAGTCACCTCTTCAAGTTGACTGTCAGAGTCCACCTTTCGCGGGGTGCATTATAACATAAAATAAACAAGTTACAGCATGAAAGAGTATTGAAAAATAATAATAAAAAATTCGCCATTCTTTTCATTTGAAATTTTTTTTTTGCACTTGTTTCATATAATACACCCAGTTTAACCGTTTTATTTTACATAATATATAATCTCGAGGAAGGAGCAGCCGGTCAGTCAACCCTAAGAGGTGACTCATAAATGTGAGCTTAAACCCGACTGAGACCTCTAAATATTTTTTGCCAGCGCGTTCCTTGCGCGAAACATCATATTACACTTAAATCCCTAAACTTTGGATGCGTAAGATGAAAAATTGAAGAAACGCCGAAAAACGAAACAGTTTAATAGATATACGTCGCTATATATGTCTATTTACCTCTATATACCTCCATATGGCTGTAAATGTCTGCAAATACCTTTATATGCCGGTATATAACTGTATATGCCTGTATATACCTCTAGATATCTGTACATATCTCTAATCACTCCCATTGTCGATAAATTATTAACTTTTTTCTGAAAAATTGATATTATTTGAGACCAATTACCGATTATTCGGATAATTGTGAATATTTTCAGACCAATTACCCATTTTTCTGAGAAATTGACATTATTTTTCGACCAATTACCGATTATTGGAATAATTGAAAATATTCTCAAACCAATGATCTATTTTTCTAATTAATTGAAATTATTTTGAGACCAATTACCGATTATTCGGATAATTGAAAAATTTTCAGACCAATAACCCATTTTATGATTAATTGATATTATTTTTTTAACAATTACCGATTGCTCGGATAATTGGAAATATTTTCATACCAATTACCCATTTTCTGAGTGATTGATATTATTTAGATGTCAGAATTATTAATTTTCAACAAATCGATTGAAAATTTTTTTTCAACAAATTTTATTAGTACAAGCTTTTAGATATTCAATCTTTGTGTACTTATCACAGTATCAAGTTTTCAAATCGAAGCGTGTTACATTTTAATAACAGCGAGAGAAAAAAAGGGTGTAACACGCTGTTATTTGTAAACTTGATACTGTTATAAGTACACAAACTTTTAATATGTAAAAGCTTGTACGAATGAAAGTTTGTTTCGAAAACATTTTTTTTTATTTATTAACGTAAGCAGTAAAAAAAGCCGTCTATTGCGTTGGCGTAGAATGCCTCATAGCTTTATCGCATGTAATTTTTATAGGTTGATGAAATGACAGCTCTAAGACAAGAGCAGCGCCGCATATGGGAAGAAGTACGGAGAATGCGCCAAGAGATAGGGCAACAATTTGTGCAGCGAGAGCAGCCCCCGGTAGCGCACGATCAAGCGCCACCCTCCGAGGCCTGCTATGAAGCAGACGAAAATTTTGACGAAGATGAGCAGCCGCCACAGGAGTACCAGCGGCATGAGCAACAAGCACCGGTTCATCCACAGGTGATGTACATGCGTACATCACAGCAGCGGGATTGGTATGGCCCTCAGGTAATATATTGGCTTTATCGTTCTCGCGTAGGGAGCCAGTATGAGGGGCATTCCACGCCGAATCGACCACTTTTCAACCCGATCCCTTTTGATTTGGTTGAAATTTTTTAACCCTTTTCTACCCTATGGACAACGTTTCTAAGATTTTTTTCAATTTTTTTAACCCAACAAAAAAAAAGTTGTGCATTTTTGAAACAAATTGGGGTTTTTTAAACAGCTAGAACTTGTTCAAAATTGGAATTATCGGAACGTTTGTTCAAAAATTTTCTTTTTTTAATGTACTTTTTGAAAAAGAATACAAAAAAATTATTGAAACCCATCTTTATTGTTTTTTTTTAGATTATTGGAAAAATCGAAAATTTCTCGATGATAACCATTTTTCTTTTTTTTTTTCTTTTTATTGTATCAAACATTGACATTTTCTGCAAATCATCGAATTTTTTCGGAGTGGTCTTTTTTCGATTTCTTTTGGTTTTTTCCAATTGTAAACATTATTTTTTGTTAACTAGCCTTATTTCTCATGACACCATTATGAAAATTTTGCAGGGTGTTCTGAGAACTTCCAAATTTGAAATAAAAATAATAACAAAAATTGAAAGTGGTAATCATCGAAAAAATTCGGTTGTTCGAAACAAATGAAATGTTTTCCATTATTACCACTTTCAATTTTTGTTTTCTTTTTTTTTAAATTTCGAATTTCTCTGAACACCCTCGAAAATTTTAAGAATGGTGCTATGAGAAATACAGCTAGTTGAAATTTTTTGTTTCCCTTGAAAAAATAATAGAAATCGAAAAAATATCACTCTGGAAAAATTTGAGGATTTGCAGGAAATGTCAAAGTTTGATATAATGAAAAGAAAAAAAATCGAAAATGGTAATCATATAAAAATTTTAGAATGTTTCCAAAAATCTAAAAAAAAACAACGATGAAGATGGGTTTTAATATTTTTTTTGTATTTTTAAATGTACTTTTTGAGAAAAAATAAAAAAAAAAATTATTGAAACCCATCCTCATTGTTTTTTTTTTTTTAGATTTTTGGAAAAAATACAAAATTTCTCGATGATTAGCATTTTTGATTTTTTTTTTCTTTTCATTGTATCGAACTTTGACATTTTCTGCAAATCATAAAATATTTTAGGAGTGGTCTTTTTTCGATTTCAATTTTTTTTTCCAATTAAATTTTTTTTTTCGTTAACTAGCCTTATTTTTCATAACACGATTGTGACAACTTTTCAGGGTGTTGACAAAACTTCGAATTTTGAAAAAAATAATAATAACAAAAAGTGAAAGTGGTAATCATCGAAAAAAGTCGATTTTTCGAAAAAAAATGAAATGTTTTCGATGATTACCACTTTCAATTTTGTTTTTTCTTTTTTCACATTTCGAAGTTCTCTGAACACCCTCAAAAATGTTCAGAATGCTGTTATGAGAAATAAGGCTAGTTAAATTTTTTTTGTTTTCATTTGGAAAAAAAATAGCAATCCAAAAAACACCACTCTGAAAAAATTTGAGGATTTGCAGAAAATGACAAAGTTTGATATAATAAAAAGAACAAAAAATAAAAAATGGTTATCATCGAGAAATTTTCGATTTGGTTCCAAAAATCTAAAATAAAACATTGAGGATGGGTTTGAATAATTTTTGGTATTTTTAAATGTACTTTCTGGAAAATAATCCAAAAAAAATTATGAAACCTATCCCCATTGTGTTTTTTTTTTAGATTTTTGGAAAAAGTCGAAAATTTGTCAATGCTTACAATTTTTTATTTTTATTTTCTTTTTATTATACGAAACTATGACATTTTCTGCAAATCATCAAATCAATTTTTGTTAACTAGCCTTATTTCTCAAACACCAATCTGAAAATTTTTCAGGGTGTTCAGAGAACTTCGAAATTTGATTTTAAAAAAATTACAAAAATCGAAAGTGGTAATCATTGTAAAAATTCGATTTTTTGAAAACAATAAATTGTTTTCGATGATCACCAGTTTTAAAATATATATATATATATTTTTAAATGTCGAAGTTCTCTGAATTCCCTCAAAAAAATTCAGAATGGTGTTATGAAGAATCAGGCTAATTGAAGAAATTTTTTCGTTTTCGTTTGAAAAGAAAAATAACCCAAAAAACACCACTCTGAAAAAATTTAAGGATTTGCAAAAAATGTCAAAGTTTGATATAATAAAAATAACAAAAAAATCTAAAATGGTAACCATAGAGAAATTTTCGATTTTTTACATAAATCTAAAAAAATACAATGAGGACGGGTTTCAATAATTTGTACGTTTTGGAAAAAAATATAAAAAAAATATTGAAACCCATCCTCATAGTTTGTTTCGATTTTTGGAAAAAGTCGAAAATTTCTCGATTATTACCATTTTTTCTTTTTTTATAACATGAAACTTTGATTTTTCCTGCAAAAAATTAAATTTTTTAGGAGTGGTCTTTTTTCGATTCCTATTTTTTTTTCCAATTGAACAATAGTTTGTTGTTAACTAGCATTATTTCTCATAACACCATTTGAAATTTTTTTCAGGGTGTTCAGAGAAATTCGAAATTGAAAGAAAAAAAATAATGATTAGAAAAATTGAAAGTGGTAATCATTGTAAAAATTCGATTTTTCGAAAAAATTGAAATGTTTTCGATCATTACCACTGTGAATTTTTGTTTTTATTTTTTTTCCAATTTCAAAGTTCTCTGAACAACCTCAAAAATTTTCAGAATGGTGTTGTGAGAAATAAGGCAAGTTGAAATTTTTTTTTTTTCATCAGGGGAAAAAAATCGATATCCAAAAAATACCACTGGCAAAATTAGATGATTTGCAGAAAATGTCAAAGTTTAATATAATAAAAAGGAAATAAAAATCAAAGACGGTAATCATCGAGAAAATACCGATTTTTTCCAAAAATCAAAAAAAAAAAACAATAAGGATGGGTATCAATAATTTATTGGTATTTTTGAATGTACTTTTTGGAAAAAAATCAAACAAAATTATTGAAACCCATCCTCATTGTTTTTTTATAGATTTTTGGAAGAAATCGAAAATGTCTGGATGATTATTATTTTTATTTTTATTTCCTTTTTATTATATTAAACTGTGACATTTTCTGCAATTTTTTCGATTTTTACTTTTATTCCAATTAAAAAAAAAAAATTTGTCAACTAGCCCTATTTCTCATAACACAATTCTGAAAATTGTTCATGGTGTTCAGAGAACTTTGAATTAAAAAAAAAAAAATAACAAAAATTGGAAGTGGTAATCATGGAAAAAATTTGATTTTTTGGAAAAAAATTGTTTTCGATGATTACCGTTTGTAATATTTGTTTTTTTTACAAATTTTGAAGTTCTCTGAACACCCTCAAAAAGCTTCAGAATGGTGTTATGAGAAATAAGGCTAATTGAAGCATTTTTTCTCTTCGTTTGGAAAAAAAAACACAAATTGAAAAAATACCACTCCGAAAAAATTTGGTAAATTGCAAAAAATGTCAAGGTTTGATATAATAAAACGAAAATAAAAATCAAAAATGGTAATCATCGAGAAATTTTAGATTTTTTCCAAAAATCAGAAAAAATACAATGAGGACGGGTTTCAATATTTTTTTGTTTTTTTAAATGTACTTTTTGAACAAAAAATAAAAAAAAATTTCTGAAACCCATCCTCATTGGTTTTTTTTTTATTTTTGGAAAAAATCGAACATTTCTCGACGATGACCATTTTTTATTTTTTTTTTCATTTTATTATATCAAACTTTGACATTTTCTGCAAATCCTCAAATTTTTTCAGAGTGGTGTTTTTTGGATTTCTATTTTTGTCCACGGGTGAAACAAATGTTATCCAACTAGCCTTATTTCTCATAACACTATTCTGAAAATTTTTGAGGTTGTTCCAGAACTTCGAAATTTGAAAAAAAATAAAAACAAAAATTGAAAGTGGTAATCATTGAAAATATTTGATTTTTTCGAAAAATCTAATTTTTTCGATGGTTACCACTTTCAATTTAGTTTTTATTTTTTTTTTTCAAATGTCGAAGTTCTCTGAACACCCTGAAAAATTTTCAGAATGGTGTTATGAGAAATAAGGCTAGTTGGAAATTTTTTTTTTTTAACTCATAAAATGGTTTTAAGCAATTGATTTGCAACATTTCTGTACGCAGCAGTCGCAGGAGTACCGCCAGCAGCCGCAGCAGTACCACCAGCAGCGGCAGCCGCTGAAACCGCTACAACGACTGTCGCTGCAACCGCTACAAGCACAGTTGCTGCAAACGCTGCAACCGCAGTTGCTGCAAACGCTACAGCCGCAGCCGCTGCAAGCGCTACAACCGCAGCTGATGCAAACGCGACAACTGCAGCCGCTGCAACCGCTACATTCGCAGCCGCTGCAATCGCTACAACTGCAGCCGCTGCAACCGCTACAATCGCAGCCGCTGCAATCGCTTCAACTGCAGCAGTACTGTGGGCAGCTGGAACCACAACAGTACCGTGGGTACCGTGAGCAGTATCGTGCTCTTCCAAATCAAGTCCGGTACCCGCTCCAGAGTCAATTGTTGGCTTCGGGATCGGCGGAAGAGCGAAGGCGAATGAGGCGGGCCGAAAAAAATCGAAAATCGCGCGAGGCGGCCAAAGCCCTAAAAGAATTAGATGCTTATTTGGTCGCAGCAGGGTACTCCACGCCCTTATCTCGCTTGGGACCAAATTAAAACATGTAAAGAAAAAAAAACTTTGTTTCAATGTATCTATTTTTTTTTCTTTTAAAATGTTTTTTTTATTGTGAAATGTGTTTGTTGTTCTTTTAAAATGTTTAATTTGATTTTGTCTTTTTCGATTTATATGTCGAAAAAATAAATAATAACATAAAAAATGTACACATTGCTTCCTCATCTTTATCCATAAGCCCCATAGCTTCCTTTATCATAAAGTATGGCGATCAAATTTGGCTTTGCCAATATCAAATCAAATAGCCTTATGTCTCAGAACGCCATTCTCACATTTTTTGAGAGTGTTCAGAGAACTTTGAAATTTGAAAAAAACAAACAAATATTGACAGTGTTAATCATCGGAAACAATTTTTTTTTTCAAAAAATCGAATTTTCACGATGATTACCACTTATCATTTTTTTTTCAAATTTCTAAGTTCTCCGAACCCTAAAAATTTTTAATAATGGTGTTATGATAAATAAGGCTAGTTGAAATTTTGTTTCTCACTTTGGAAACAAAATAGAAATCCAAAAAACACTACTTGGAACAAATTGGAGGATTTGCAGAAAATTTCAAAGTTTGATATAATAAAAATAAACAAACAATTCGAAAATGGTAAACATCGAGAAATTTTCGAATTTTTCCAAACATCTAAAGAAATAAACAACAATGAAGATGAGTTTTAATAATTTTTTTGTATTTTTAAATGTACTTTTTGGAAAAAAAAAACAAAAAACATTATTGAAACGCATCCTATTTTTTTTTTTTCGATTTTTGGAAAACATCTGAAATTTTTCGATGATTACCATTATTGGTTTTTATTTTCTTTTTATTATATCAAACATTCACATTTTCTGCAAATCATCAAATTTTTCCGGAGTTGTCTTTTTTTCGATTTATATTTGTTTTTCCAATTAAAAAACTTTTTTTTCGTTAATCAGCCGTATTTCACATAACACCATTCTGAAAAATTTTCGGTGTGTTCAGAGAACTTCGAATTTTGAAAAAAAAATAATAACAAAAATTGAAAGTGGTAATAATCGAAAAAACTCGATATTTAAAAAAAAATGAAACGTTTTCGATGCTTACCACTTTCAATTTTTTTTTCAAATTGAGACGTTCTCTTAACACCCTCAAAAAATTTCCGAATGGTGCTACGAGAAATAAGGCTAGATTATTTATTTTTTTTAATTCGGAAAAAAAATATAAATCTAAAAAACACCACTCTGAAAAAATATTAGGATTTGCAGAAAATGTCAAAGTTTGATTTAATAAAAAGACCAAAAAATCAAAAATGGCTGTCATCGAGAAATTTTCGATTCTGTTCCAAAAATCTTTAAAGAAACATTGAGAATGGGTTTCAATAATTTTTTGGTATTTTTAAATGTAATTTTTGGAAAAAAATTTAAAAAAATTATTGAAACCCCATCCTCATTATTTTTTTTTATTTTTGGAAAAAGTCGAAAATTTGTCAATGATAACCATTTTTTCTTTTTATTATATTAAACTTTGAGATTTTCTGCAAATCATCAAATTTTTTGAGAGTGGTCTTTTTTCGATTCCTATTTATTTTTTCAATTGAAAAAAAGTTTTCAGGTTGTTCAGAGAGCTTCGAAATTTTAGGAAGAAAAATAATAATTACAAAAAATGAAAGTGGTAATCATCATGAAATTAGATTTTCCGAAAAAAATGAAATTACCACTTTCAATTTTTGTTTTAATTTTTTTTTCCAATTTTGACGTTCTCTGGAAAACCTCAAAAATTTGCGGAATGGTGTTATGAGAAATAAGGCTAGTTAAAAAAAAAAAAATTTCACCTGGGGAATAAAATAGAAATCCAATAAACACCACTCTGAAAAAATTGGATGATTTGCAGAAAATGTCAAAGTTTGATAAAATAAAACGGAAATAAAATTCAAAGACGGTCGAGAAATTATCAATTTTTTCCAAAAATTAAAAAAAAAAACTGAGGATGGAACAATAACTTTTTAGATTTTTAAATGTACTGTTTGGAAAAAAATTCAAACAAATATTGAAACCCATCCTCATTTTTTTCAAAGATTTTTGGAAGAAGTCGATAATTTCTCGATGATTATTGTTTTTTATTTTCTTTTTATCTTATGAAACTTTGACATTTTCTGCAAATCAACAAATTTTTTTGGAGTGGTATTTTTTCGGTTCGCGAGAATCGGTGAAAGAGTTAAAATTTCAAGAAATTTCATCAACTGTGGAGGTGAAATATTATCGGGTAACGCTGATACCGACCATTGGAATCGCTCAAAATGCACGCCGAGTTGCTCGTTTCACATATATACGGATCCGAAACAGAACGGCTGATAATTGAGTTTTCTTGTTCAATAATTCTTTGTAGCTGACAGTTTTTTCTGAAGCAAATCATTTAGAAATACATTCTGCTCATCGTTTCCGAAATCATTTTTATTCTTTGGAAAAAGACGCTGGCGCCACTCTGCGTCCTAATCGGCAACCATATTGATGCTCTTCTTTATCCACACTAATCCTATGTCAAAAGTAGAAAGACGACGGGACCGCAGTTTGCACCTTTCTTCGATTTCTTTTCTTTTATCAACTTTCCGACAATTTTCCAGTATACAGAGAACCTCAAAGAATCGGCGTCCGAGCTTGTTTGACGTGTGTGAGTACTGGAAAATTGTATATACTACAAAACAGATGTGTTGATTTTTCAAGCGGCCATATTGGTTTTATGAAGGTTCAGTAATATACAATTTTTTCCAATTTTTCAACGTTTTCAGTCAAAATTCGACCGGACGCCGATTCGTTGATGTTATTATTACTGCTCTGAAAAATTTCAAGTATATGCATAACGTATTATGGACGTATAGTTATAACTACGAAATCGCTATTTTGTCGGTAAAATGTCGGTAAAACAGGAAGGTCCAGCATCCTCTTAAACGTTAATGGTTAATGAAAATGCGAATGCACTAAAAAAAGTAATGCATTATTTGCAACCCTGGTTGTGGCACAATACAGATGAATTATGTCACCACTACTGGGCGAACGCTGATGGCTAGTACTGACAGGTAAAGATAAATGGGTCTTAGCCGAGAGTCAGTTCGGTATTGGCGATGTATTTGGCCAAATGTCATTTGGTAGTACTGGCACAATACAGATGAATTATGTCACCACTACTGGGCGAATGCTGATGACTAGTACTGACAGGTAAAGATAAATGGATCATAGCCGAGAGTCGGTTTGGTATTGGCGATATATTGGGCCAATGTTGTATTTTATACTAGTTGCAGATTATTTCGCGAGACACCCGACAATCATCTCAGTATTGGTTATCTGTTGGGCTGACTTTCAACGGCACACACGAGTGCAAATTAATTCTGCATGAGCCCAAAAGTTGACTCAGGACTGGGCATACAGTGGGATGATATTTGCGTTTTGTGTGTCGATCGCGCATTGCCAATACGATATCATGAGTTGTCCGAATGCTGGGCGTGTATTGGGCTGATGTATATTTTATTATTGGCATACCGACTATCTCGATATACACCCGACAGTCAGCTCATCACTGGGGACGCCCTGGAAGCGAGAGAGCAGCAAATTGTCAAGAGCCAGTACTTATACAATTCAAAATCAATATTGGGACAATGTCGGTTTGTTAACACTGGCCCAAATTATGGTGCAGTGAATCGGCTCATTACTGTTCACAAGTATTGACTTAGAACAAGTACCCAGTTTTGGGCCAGACATTATTAGTTCTCCACTCGGCCGATAGATGGCGAGCGCGGAGCTGGCGTTCGCGCAAGCGAATACTCCGCGTGGAGGGTATATCCTGAAGCGCGTGATCGGTGCAAATTAGACATTCTCTCGATTCTCGACCCGAAAGGTCGAGATGAAACTTTATTCGGGCCTGGTGACTACCTGTGTAGATTACTATAGGCACTTTACCTATCTCACTAAGCTGAGTCGAGTTTCCAGTCCATGCATGGAATGTACCGGCAAAGTATTGATTTATAGCTTGTCTCAGAACTGGCAATAATGTCTGGCCCAAAACTGGGTACTTGTTCTGAGCCAACACTTGTAAACAATGGAAAGCCGATTCACGGCAACATAAGTTGGACCGGTGTTAACAAACCGAGATTGTCCCAATATTGATTTTGACTTGTATCAGTACTGGCTCAGGACAGTTTGCTGGTATTAGCAGCTACAGTACTGAGCCAAGACTAAGCCAATTTTCCGGTCTATGTATGGGCATGTACTGGCAAAGTATTGATCAAGGGTTTGTCTCAGGACTGGCAATAATATCTGGCCCAAATCTGGACACTTCTTCTGAGCCAATACCCATAAACAATGTCGGGCCGATTCCTGGCACCATAACTTGGACAGGTGTTAACAAACCAGAGTTGTCCCAGCATTTATTTTGACTTGGGTAAGGGTTGGCTTTTACCCGACTTGCTCGACTTTTCGTGACGCACTTATGGACTCGCGCGACTCGTCGCACGCTCTTTTTTATATATAATTCACCCTGCACACTGGACTTGCGTGACTTGTCGCAAAATCAGACTCATTCGACTCTTCGTCATCTCTAAATTACACGTCTCTCACACGAGACTCGCGTGACTCGATGCAAACTTATTTTACATTGACTAACTCGACTTGTTCGAATTGTTGATTTCTCCGCACCAAATAATGAACTTGCGTGACCTGGCACGATTTTTTGGCCTGACTTTTCTTCATTTTCATGCGACTCTTCAAAGATCCTTCTGGCTCATCGATTTTCTCACGATTCTCGTAGTTCGCTGTGAAATACATTGTCTTTCGGGTCTTTGACTCTCTCCCCCTTTCTCGATTATTAATATTGCTATTGCGACGCGTCCCGCGAAGACTCGTACTCTCCCGTAAGACACTTGGCTCTTGGCTATACACCTCGGGAGAGGGAGAGACCGCGGCTCCGCGTTATAACCGAAAGGCTTGTAAAGAAGCAAATTTTCACCGCAGACGGATATGATAAATTCAACAATTATGATAAACATAATCGATACGTTATTTATGATGATACAGAGCCACGGAAGCACGAGAGAACTCATTTGTGTTTGTGTCTCGTTGAAACTCTTCCCTCGTGATGGAATGGAAACGTTGTACAATTTTTCATCCTCTCGAATACTCTCTGTACTTTCTTCATGCTCACTCCGACACTTTATCAGTCAGGGTCCGCGTATAAAAATATACTTCAAAGGTTAAGAATATCCTTTGGAAAATCGTAATTTTCCGCCATCATTTTGTCATTTTTTCGTGGAAAATTAATTTTTCTGATTGCTTTTTCGCGATTTTTCAAACGATGTATATTTTTTTAAGTCGAAACGAGTCTCTCGAATGCCGCTTCGGTGAGACTTACACTTTGCTCGTACATTTATCATCCAAAGTCCTCGATAAAGACTGCAAAATACGTTTTAAAGATTTGTTACTTTGAAAAAAATTTTGGGACGAATTGTTTTATAATTTTAATTATCAATGATCAAAATAATGATAAAAATTAAAAAATTAACTATTTTCATTGCGTTCGAACGATGCTAGCTTCAAAGATCATTCTTTTTTGAGCTTTGGAAACTGCATTTCATTTTTTTTCCAACCCTGGACAATTTATGATTCGCGAAGCACTCAACGGATCTCTCGCGATCGTAACTTTGCGTTAAATGTGATTTTTCGACCGGATCAGCGTTCGGTAAATCTTGCTGTATACGTATATTGGGAAAGGTGGGGCGACACCCTCCAAAATCAACGTAAAACATTGAAAAACATTGAAAATTCAAAAATCTAGAAAATATAATACGAGGGATTATTATTATTATTATTATTATTATTATTATTATTATTATTATTATTATTATTATTATTATTATTATGAGCGTTGATATTCCAGAATAAACTTCTCGTCCTAAATCCTATCTGGATAATAATAATAATATTCTCATCACGATTGCTCATGAAAAGTTGGATGAGTTTTGAAACATGCCATTCTGCTCGCATTACAAAAAAGAACACACCGCCAACGTGCTCCGATGATATTACGGTGACCTAAAGTGCAAAAATGATCACCTCCATGATCATGAAAGAAACATCAAATACCGAAACTACTATTTAAAATTGAATTCTGTGAAACGTTTCATTGCAGAATTTCAAAAATGCATAAATTTTTCGAACGGTGACCATTTCGGCTCCGCCAATTTTTTTTTTTTTCGACCCACGAATCCCACGATACAATGTATCAAAAAGGTTATTTTCAGATAATGAGCAAAGAGTTTGAACCATCGGCAGCGTTTTAGCCGCGTTGTCCGCTCATGGTGTCCCATTCCATTTTGCCCGACCTACCCCTGTACGATACACACTCGAAGCTCTCTCGCGTGAAATCGTTCATCCGACTCTCAGCTCAGGAACATCATCGTGCGCAACGGAGAGAGCATCTCTGCGGGAGACGATCGATATAAGTTTCGTGCATATACTTGTAATAGATTATACACGGGATGTTCCAACGCGAGTCAACGATCAAACGTGTCCGGACCGCCTCCTATCAGATTTGATTCATGATTTTTCTTCAACGATTGCCCCGAGTCCTCGAAACACGTACTCTCAATTTTTTTAAAAAATCGTTATTTGAAAAGAAAAAAATTCTCAATTTTCCTAATATTTCAATTTGAAGAAATCAAAGAACAATGTTACGAATTATAGAAAATAAGGGTTGACGGGAAAAAATCTGAAAAAAAATTCAGTCCTCTCGGAGCCTCGGTAGAATCCTAAAAAAAATTGTAATTCGCTACAATGACTCGCAATTTTCGATATTCGGGCTCTTTGAGAATTTTTGAAATTTTCCGACCTCCGAAACTTTTGTTCAAGGAAAAAGAAGCTCATTAAAAAACAGACTTGTAGATAGAAATTACCTATTCCGAAGCAGAGTTAATAAATTTTGCCAAAAACTTGCGGACTCGTGAGAAGTTTTTCACAATTTTCCATTTATAAATTTGTAACTCCGCGGAAAAAAAGAAAATAGAGCGAGCAAAGTCGCGAGAGTCATTGACCAAATCCGAGATTCGGAGGGTAGTTTTTTCGTCGATGTGACTCTTTGAATGCCCCGTATGATAAAATATGAATCGGGGAATCATTTCATCGGCAGGTGCAGCACGATGTCAGAGCCATAGTTACGTTCACGTCATTTCGACGATGAGAAAAGAGACGCGATGAGAGACTCGGAGTTTAATCTCTCTTCTCTCTCCTCCGCACGCTCCGACATCCATATTTGTTTTTCCTCTCTCGCATCATTCGTTTTCCGACACGTCAGTCTTGCCCTCTCACCTTTTTTTCAATCAATTTTTTTCCACGTTTCTCCCTGTATCTTTTCCATCTTATCTCGGCGTTCGAATTTAATCATCCCGCGCGCGCGCTCCCTCGGCCGCGTCCGCAAAATGGACGTCGCACAAACTTCCGCGGCGTCGCTCAAAAATCGAAATCGACTCGTCCTTCTCAATTCGAATTCACGCGACGGCGCGTCGACGCGAAAAACGAATCGATGCGCATTTTTTCTTCTTCCTCGCACCGCGGCTATTGTTTCGCTGTCCCGTAAACGAGACGGATTTTTTCTTCGACCTTGACCGATTCCGCTCGAGTCCACTGATGGAGCACCGAAATGGCCGACTCGCAGGGATCATTGGCGAAAAAAGTAACCGTTTGAAAAATCAGTTTTTTTTTGTTTCGTCAAAGGACCGTACATACGATCCAATGAATATAAGAATATAATGGTGTACACGAGCGGAGTCTTCTTGTCTCGGATGCGTTTGCGCGCGTGTGTGTTTGTGGTGGAATCGAAGATCTCGGCTCTGGGAAATAGGCAGAGGACGGCGGTTCATTAGCGACACCGAACAACAGCGTGGACTTTGCGTTACAAACGCGCATCGAGCGCGTGGGTGGCTCGCGATCAGGCCGCGCGGTAGTCGACCAAGATACAAATGGGACATTCCACGCTGGATAACCGGCAAGTCCTTCGTCCTTCTTCGATTTTCAACATTTTTCCTCGTAGCTTTCGCACGCCGGTGTGCGGTATAATATTCCTATAGAAACATTGATAAATAAAATAACTCGAAAGAATGTTTTTAGGGACTCGTCGGGACTTTTAAGGACTTTACCGATACATTGACACACTATTCGCCCGGCGAATTCGGACTTGCCGCGAAATATTTACCCCATTTGGTTCATTTTTTGTGACTTTTGAATCATTCGCTGCATTCGATGGACTTGCGTGACTCGTCGAGCAATTTCTAGCCGAACATTGCCCGACTTTTCGCAATATTTGTATAATTAAACTTGCAGCGTACCTCGGGACTTTCGCGCGATTTGCCGCCAAGTTTCACTTGATTTGGAAGATTTTTTTATGACCTTTGCATCATTGGCTTCACGCAGTGGACTTTAATGGCTTTACCGCGCAATTTACACTGGACTTGCTCGACTTTTCGCGATATTTGTATCATCGACCTTGCACGAAAGACTTTTGTATCTTGCCCAGAAATTTTTATCTCATTTGGTAATTTGAAACTCGAGATCTTTAAATTGTCAGCGAGACATTATGAACTTGCGTGACTTTTACCGCGAAATTTTCATTCACACCGGATCAGATAGATTTTTTACAATTTTCGTATCGTCGATCGCCCCGCGTGACATAGACTCGCGTGTCTTGCCGTGCAATTTTCACGTGACTCGTTCGACTTTTCGCGATTTTTACGTCTCATCGGTTCTACGAACGGACTTGCCCGACTCGTCGTAAAATTTTCACCCGGTAGCCGATGTAGTTTTCTCCGCATTATCATCTCCCGCGTATATATGTTTCAACATTTTCACGCCAATTTGGAGATACGAAATATTTGAAAAAATCAGGTTTACGTGTTTCCGCTCTCGAGACTCGGTAAACAAACGGGTCTGAATCAAGAACAATGGCAAAATATAAAAAATTACGTCGAGTAGAGAAAAAATCACATGAAAAATTGCGCATGATCGATAATACACCAAGATTAAATCTTGCAATTTCGTGCTGTACAAAAAGCCACTTGCCGTTGTAACCTCACTCCCCTTATTGCGCGTGTGTTTATTTTTATTTTTTTCGGTCCACGCGATGTATACTCGGCCGTAAAGTCCACGAGAATTCCTTTTAATTACCCGCCTCTCGCAAGGATAACGTATATAACGCCGTGCGAGTCTCGCAGGAGGGAAGACGAGAGTTCCTACCCCGACTCTCCATGGATTTTCCCTCCTCTCCTTTCATCTGTGTAATATTACATAGACGGAGAGAGAGAGAGAGTCCAGTGTCTGCGCACAACCTGAAGTTGGAACTCTCTTGACTCTTATACGTGCATTTTATATTGTTATATCGTGTGCATCGTGTGCATATAACAGTGGGTTATGCAGAAGGAGGTAAACCCGGAAAATACGACCCTGGAATGGTTGTAAAGACCCCCGGGGAATCTCCCTCCCGCTGTGAGGAAAGCCGACCGAGATTCTTAGACTATACCGTGCCAATTATCGCACTCTTTGTACAAAGGCTTATCCTATCTCGTATAATGAATATCCATTCGAGTGTATATATATAAGGGTGAATCGAAAAAATTAAAAATAACCCTCAAAAATCAAAGATACGTATCGTTGACACAAAGGTCTTCGTGCAACGGTTCGATTTTTTGACAAATATTCAGAGGGCGCGCGGGACGTTCAAAAACGCAATTTTTGGCGTTAAATTCACTCTATCGCTGATAAAAACGGAAACAGATCGTTCAAAAAGTTGTGAATTTTTTATACACGGTGCCCAGATATGTACTCTTTCAAACCCATATTTATTGAACATTAACAAATGGTTCGTATCTTGGAAAAAAAAACTCTGAAAATCAATATTTTCACTATTTTTCAATTAATTATATTGATTTTTGTCTTCTAAAAAGTTTTTGTATTTCTTCCATCTTTTTTCTTGTTAAAAAATGAATATTTTGGAAATTTTCATATTTCATTTTTAGAAAAAGATTTATTTGACAAGATCGTGTAAATCCACGATCAACGTTAAATTTTTGGTTCAATTTTTTTAATACGATACCCTGTACTGATCTTGAAAGATCCTGAAATTTTCCGGATGGTGTTTTTTGTTTCAAAAATATAAATTTTTGAATTTTGGTAAAAAAAAAATTTGTTTCAACCTCTCAGGTAACTCAACTTGAGCAGTCGTGTAGTTTTGTAATTTTTAGCAGTAAAAAAAAGTAAAAAAAAAATTGTTTTGGTAAAAACAAAATTTTTTTTTTACCAAAATTCAAAAACTTATATTTTTTAAACAAAAAAACACCATTCTGAAAATTTCAGGACCTTGGAGATCGGTACAAGGTATAATGGATTTAAAAAAAAATTTAACACAAAATCTAACGTTGATCGTGGATTTACACGATTTTTAAAAATTTAAAAATTCATATTTTTGAAAAAACAAAAAACACCTTTCTAAAAAATTTCAGGATCTTTTAAGATCGGTACAAGGTATTGTATTAAAAAAACATGAACCAAAAATTTAATACGGAACTTGGATTTTCACGATTTTTGAAAATTCAAAATTCTCCAAATTCATCATTTTTCAAAATTTTGTTTCGGTATGTTTTTTTTTTTTGTTCTTCGTAGCCCCAAGTATACTCTTTAAAACGAATTTAGAACGTCTATTCGTAACTATGAAAGTTTTCGAGATATCAAAAAAATAAACTTGGAAGATTTGAAAAATTGTGAAATTTTCAATTTTGCATAACTCGTCTCGAAGAAAAATGTTTTAATTTTTTTCCTTCGGTGGAACTTGGTTTTATCGAAAACGAAAACTTCTGACAACATTTCATCGAAATTGAAAGGGGTCGATTCCAAAACTGTTGGTCGATCGGACATGGAATGCACACACACGCACAAATATATGTGCGTGTGTGCATTATTTCGATCGTAATTTTTGTTTAATTATTCGAAATTTAAAAAAAAATCGTAATTCATCTTCCTTCCAATTGACAAATTACATTATTAATTAATAATTATTGGATAATCAATATATTCCTGTAAAACTCCATTAATTTCACTATTTTTTTGGTCAATCGCGGAATTTGAAAAAAATGAATCTACGAAATCGAGATTTTCAAAAAAATGTGTGCCATTTAATTAATTTTTTTGTTTTTTCAATTTTCCAGAAGCCCCTGGAGAATTTGGATGGGTTCTCACGTTGGTCATCGTATCATTGGTTTCCGCTGGTATCGGAGCTGTCGTCATGGTTACTCTTCTTCATTGCCGAAGGTACGTGACGACTTTCCCTCAGATTCGTCATTTCTCGATAAACAAAATTTCGTCAATGCCGTTTTATTTGTTTTTTTCGAAGAATCCTAATTTTGTTTGCTCTTTTTTTCGTTTCAGAATGAAGAGCGCCGGTGGCAGAGGTGAAAATTCAATTATTCACGGTCGCCCAAGTTATTTTCGATCGTGGCGGATCAGAGAAAATAGAAAAAAGGATCGATCGATCGTTCGAGCTCTCACTTTCCATTCCTCCAAACTGATGTATCCTCTCCCACGACTGCTCCTGAATCAAAAATCCTGTGGGCTAAATTACTCGATATTTCTCCAATGTCTTCTTGACGCTGAGAACGAAACGTGGAAGAAAAAAGTTTTGAACGAACAAAAGAATCGCGGTGGAACGCGAGAGATCCGATCGTAATCACGATCGTCTTCCTGTTACTTTGTGCGGTAGGAAGAAAAAAAAACTATCTTTGGACGATGGGACATTAATGGACGAGAGATAGTCAGATCTTTGTGATAGTGTACGGAAATTTTGCCGCAATTAATTCCATTCGCGATTACGATATTAAAAAAAGATTTCGTTTTATTTTGTATTCAGCCAAAGTCACTTTTACGACTCGATTCGAAAGATTCTTTGAGCGGACAATCTTTTTTTACGATTCTTTGAAATCCATTTCCAATCTCTTTTCTTCAACTCAATTTTCAACGATTTAGAAACTTGAAACGAAAATGATTCTCAATAATGGAAGTTTTAGTGTGAATAAATGTTTTTTTTTACCGCGACAAAATTAAATCTTCAGAACGGATCTTGATAAATTTATCATTCGATTTTTGGCAGAAGAACTTGATAAGTTTTCCAATTGGAAGAAAAAATCTATTGACTTTTTGGGATTTTTTCGTCACGTGCCATTCTTACGTCAGCAGAATTTAGATCACTCTTTCGAAGATGAACGGCGACGCGTTAATGGATAATTTATAAACGCGTCGAGTTTCTATCCGCCAGGAAAAACTTTCCCTGTTATTCGAGTTTAGAATTTTCTAATCTCGATGGTTCAGGCTTGGGGAAAAAAAAACACCGGAATGTCACACGGACCCCTGTATATAGCGAGCATCCCGGAGTTTTTTTTTTCCAACGTCGTCCGATTAAAAATTTAAAAAGAAAAACAAGCCCCTGGGATCATTTGTAACCGATGTAAGTGGGTTCGACTCTTGGCGCGATGATCCGATTACGTTACTTCTGACGCAACTGACATATTTTTTTTTTTTAATTCAGTGATATATGATTCACGCCTCGACGTGTCATCCCTCTCTGTCTTTCCATACATCATATACACAAAGGTTGTCTCATTTTACCGTTACACTTGATTTATTTTGAAAAATACTGCACTCCGAACGTTAAAAAAAAATTGTTTTTCGGTCCGAAACTCAAAATCGCGACTTTTGGTTGAAAAAAGTGTCATGTTTCCATTTAAAGAAAAAGCATCGACCAACTTGACGTCGCCTTTTTAAATTTTGGACCGAAAAAAATAAAATTTGTGTCTGAATTATTTCTCACCACCAATGTGAAGCCCAAAAGTTTCAATACACTTGATACTCGATCGGGACATAATTTTTTTGAAATTTATCAATTATAAGATTAACACGAGACTGACACTCTGTATATGTATATTTTTATTTTCAAGAGGAACATGAAAAAGTGATATTTGAAATTTATGTCCTTTTCAATGTAAATTCATAGCTACCTCAATGGCAAATTCTATTTATTCCGTATCCATTGTATATATTTTTAACTTTGAATAGGAAATGAAAAAATTTGGCGATTGACATTTCATTCGTCCGACGAACAATGTGTCTGCTGAAATAGTTATTGAATTTATCATTTATCTCGGTGCAATTTTATGAATTTGGTTATTCTCTTGGTTGATGAAAACATTTCAAAAAGATCGATCATCAACGAAATCGAGACTCGAATATATTCTCATCCTCCAATTTTCGTACCTCTGATCGTTCCATTTTCCACTTGAAATAAAAATTTTGTAATTATTCCTTCATTAATTGACGAATAACATTCCCAATGGAATAATTATTTTATTCAGGCATATATATTTCTGTACGGTTTTATCGATTTGAATCAAAATCGACAAGAGCAAGAATGATGAGAAAAAATAATCTTCCAAATTTCGGTCCCTTCCTTCCTTTTGTCTCTCATTTCATTCGGGCCAATAATAACCGCTCTTTTGCGGTCTCTGTGATCTACGAAAATCCGTGTACCGCGTGTAGCGCAAATACAAAATATGACAGAGGAGGAAAAAAAGAAGAGAGAGAGAGAGAGAGAGAGAGAGAGAGAGAGATCTTCAGGAAGGTGCTCTCGTACGATGACGCGAGGACAATGAGACTCAGAAATCGAGACGAAAAATAAAAAAAGAACCCCTCCCTTTAACATACGAGGTCATGTCGTAATGCTCAGTTTTCAATATGCCCTGCTCTAAATATATAGTACCGAATAAGTAGGGGGAAAACATTTTATATATAGTATATATATATAACAATATAATATGAGCTACTCAACCAGAATTACGATTATTAAAATCATTAATTCAATTTTATTCATTTTTAACATTTCACGAGAAAAAAAATGCAATTATCCGCATTACGATAATTGAATTAATTTTTTTTCTTCATTCATTCGAATTTATTGTTCCAAGAACAAAAATTAAACTTAACGAGAAAATGTTTTTTTTTTTTAATTTAATCATGAAAAATTGCGTGAGAAACAAAAATCGTCTTTGAGATGCCCCATTCTTAATATTAAATTTTTTTATACACAAAAAATGCGCGCGATATATGTACGACGAGTCTCACCTGGTACTCGACTGGTTTTTTTTTTTTTTTAATTCCCTACGTGCCTTGCCATCGATGCCATTTATATACCGTTTCATCCACTTATATCGTACATGTTCGAAAAAAAAATATTAAAATTTTTGACAGTTCGGTACACAGCGGGCGAATAAGTGCGTTGGAGAAAAAATCTCTCAACGGCTGTGAGTTTGAAAATAAAACGTGCCCCGGTATCATAGACCGAAATTCGATCGGCCACTCCCTTTTTCCTTCTCGTAGATTTTTGTCGCCCCTCTCCCGTTCCCCATTTTCTCTGACCACCTTGTGTGAAATTCGAGCCCGATGATTCAACCCTTTGTGATCACTCGGAGCTCGCGATATCAATTTTTCACGTGATTCACGAATAAATTTCCAAACGCGGGAGTATTCGCTGATGAAAAAACGCGTGATTTCATTCGTGTCACGGAGGGGTTGAAAATGGAGGAAAAAAAATAAATTTTCATCACGATGAGCGAACGAATGTTTTTTCTAATTTTTTAATTCTCAAATTTTCAGCGAGTTGCTGCGGTGTCGGGATCGAGGAGGCCGGTAATCAGGAACCGGTTGGCAACGGTCCTGGCGGAGTCGCCGGGGGTGGCGGTGTCTCCGTGATACCGGATCGACCACCCCTGGAACTCGACAAATTGCCACCTTATCACGACGCGACGCCGAGTCCTGGTCAGTATCAACGTTCGAGGGGTAAAAAAATATCCGCATCTTCGTTTTTCGTCGAATTCGAAACACGTCTCGCCAATGAGAATCTAATTTTCAGCATCCTCAAGATTTTTTTCAAATTTTTCATCATCGAGGTTCGTGAAATGACAAAAGTGCCAATTCGCGTCACCGAAACTTCTTGGATCATGTAGATTTTAATACGTTTGTAATTCAGCGCATCAATATTTTTCTTTTTTGATGCTTAATTTTTTTGTTATATCTCAATAACGGTAGTAGTTATTGAGAATCGGGGTATTTTCGACACATTCATTCTTCATTTTCATCTTGAATCAGTCAAAGTACAAAACCCTGAACGAAACCCTTTAATTATTCATGAGGAAGCTATAAAATTCACGTCCGTACGTTTCTCATAACAATCGTGCAAATTCTCGATTTTCATAATTTTTTATATCCATTTTTCAAACATATTTTCCAATGCGTTTATCGCGATATCTGTGCTCATCGATGTGTCAATTTTCATCATTTTTTTGTTTCAAGGACACAACGTGTGGTCATGGTTGGGTTCTCGAAGAGGCGGTGGAACAGCGGGTATCGTCGCTGCACCGTTGACTCTGCCGCGGCATCGTTGCGCCATGAATCTTCCGGTCGAAAATCACTATACTCACATGCAAACCGACGAGGCACTTTACGCGGAGCTCGATTCACAGGCGGCGAGTTACGCGAGCGATCTTCGGCTTCAACTTGGCGGCGGTTCGCCCTACGGTGGCGATAGCGGCGGTGGCGGTAGAGTTCCCGGTGGCGGTGCCGCCTCAACCGGCATTCGCAACTGCGAGAACGATAACGACGACGACGACGACCACGTCCACGACCACGACCACGACCACGACCACGAGGACGATGATTATCACGAGCTCGATGCGGCGAGATTGCAGAGGCGTTACGGGGGGGGTGACGGTGGGCGTGGAAACGAGAGCGAGAATGGAACGCTGAAGAAAAATACTACGAGAACCAGGCACAGTCAGAGGTGAATGGAAAACAGAGATGAAAAATAAAAAATCGAAGGTTCAAGATCACCCGAGCTGACATTGGTCAAAATTGACGCGAGGAGTAACCAGATCGAAACTACGGTATTTTGCTCAAGGGCGGGTTACGTGCAGGCTCTCGAGGCTTAAAAAAGCATATTTTCTTTATTTTTTTCAATTTGACGAATGAATCGATCGATTGACCAACATTGAATATATTTCATTCGAAAGTCGAAGCGCATAAAAATTCAGCCGGTGGGACCTGGTTTCCGGGGACCCCTCGAAAAACTGTCTTCCCGGTCGCCGGAATAACTCTCGATAGTTTCTCGGCGACTCGAACACTCGAGCTGTAGAGAAATCCCCTAAAAATTTCACCGTACATTGTACATTTTTACAGGTTACGAGAGCCAGATTACGAGATGTACGAAAATGGTCCAACGAGTCCGATGCCACCGAGTCAATTGTCAAACGGTCATCATCATCATCACCATCATCACCATCATCATCATCATCTTCATCAGACGGCATTGCGTCTCGCCAACGCCGGCAGCGCCGTTGAGGCAAATCCATCCTATCGGAATACCGGTTACACGGGTAGCGACGCCGAGCCCGATGGTCCATCCTTGAGTAGCGCACCGAGTAGCGCGTATTACAGCGATTTGAGCTCTAACTCGACGAATCATCGGCAACAGAATCATCATCATCATCATCAGCAGCAGCAGCAGCAGCAGCAGCAGCAACAACAGCAGCAACAACAACAACAACATCAACAACAAACGACAATGTTGGCCATTACACCACCAGCATCAGGATTAACGAGTCAAAATCCAAATAATACGGAAACGTCGAATCAACGGTACAGATTAGCCGCTATAAACGAGACTGTGACACCGTCCGATTATATTTGATACCGAGAGAAAGAAGAAATTTCAAACGCTTCTTCCTTCGAGTAAAAAGTATGCGAGGAAAATCGTTGCAAAATGAAAATAACGGAAAATCGGCATCCACGAATTTGCAGTGTCAGCAGCAATATCAGCCGTGTAAAAAAATACAAAGTACAGAGAAAAAAGTATCGAAGATACGCGAACGTTAAATTCTCACACTGAGAAAAAAGTTTCCATCATTTTTATCGCGGTCGAATAATGTGACGACAATGATGAATGATTTTTGCAATATTTTTGCAATTCGATATTGATTCTTCGTAAAGTTTCAATTGCCAAAATATCGATCGTTCGATCGACGAGAAATTTTGCAAAAATGATTTTTATCGCTGGCATTTTTCTCTCGGTGCATCGAAGATATTATACGCGATTGTTCTTCGCAACAACGAAACAATGAAAATGAAAATGAAAATTCCAGCGTAACGTAGTATTTCTCTCGAGAGAGGCCGTTCAAAGAAAAACTTGATAAACGGGGGTATGCGTAAAACGCATTCATGATACTACCCCAGCTGTCTTCAACGTCGATTCGATTGTACGATAAATTCAGAAGCGAGGGAATTTTCTTTTCGCGCGACTCGAGACTTTTCTCGATACCCACGAGATAGTTGTACCGTATAAGCGGAAAATTTATATTCACCAGGGTGCGAAATTTATATATAACAGAGCGAGGTAAATCTATGTTTCAAGTTTTCGCTATTCCTCGGACGATTTTGACTTTTAACGCGTAATAATTTTTCAAATACATTTTTCAAAATATGTCGAATCTATGAATATTGATTTTTATGAAAATCAAGAAATTCACTTGCTTCGAAACATCGGCCTGATGTATATAAATATATCTAATGGACACGTAATTCCGCGAATTTTGTAATGATACACTCGTGTTGTCGTTCTCCGTAGTATCTTGGCACGTATAACGGATAAGCGAACGACTTTGGCCAAGCGCTTTGTAATCCCGTCTGTGTATAACGTTCTCCAACCTACCACGATCGACTTTCCGCTGTACTTTCGTAATCTCGTGATCCAATCGTCTGAAAATCTCTGCCGCGTGGATCTTTTTTTTTTCAAAAAAGCTTGGTTTTTTCTCTCCGGTCTCTTTGGCTACCTCGCGGACTTTGCCCTCCTCCTCCTCCTCCTCCTCCTCCTCCTCCTCCTCCTCCTCTTCCTCCTCCTCCTCCTCCTCTTCTTTTTCATCTTCTCGAATCTCCCTTTATTTATTTTTCATTTCTTCATCGCCTCGCGGTCTACGCGATCTACGCACACACTATAATGCATATACGTATATACGTGTATATATATTTATATAGTACGAATCGCAGCTTTATCCTTGACTATCTTTGCGATCTATCCCCGTCTCTTCTACAATCCCCTTTATCTACACACTCAACTGCAGAGTGCAGACCCCCGCGATCTATCTGTATATATATATATATATATATATATATATATATATATACCGCGTCGCGTTATCGCTTTTGTCGGAGATATTCCTCGGGGCTGTAAGCTCGATGCGTGGAATATTTCTACCTCCTCGTATAACAGAGCAGTCTCATGGGGGGAAAGATAAATTCCGAAAATCCAACATTATTGAGTAATTTCGAATTTTTTAAATTCGAATAGATTCCTTAATTTTTCTTTCATTCTCCAATTAGCCTCGGAAGGATGAGGTAATAATTTTCTAAAAATTCTTCGATATACATCTACCCAAATATTTATGCATGCTGAGAATAAAATTCTCATTCGCACGGGCTAAATGTGGCGGTGAGATATACGAGAAAAAAAATTGAAAAATTCGCCATTACGATCCTCACCGTGGAATGATTTGCGTGTTTATGTATATATCTGTACATTTCTCGGGAGAAAAACCGCGATGAAGTTATTTCGCGAAACAGATGTTTCGTAATTCGACTTTTTGTCGAATGTTTTTCGTACGCCTTTTCAAGATATCGTTTGCAAACGCCGATCCTTACGGCCACGTCCGTTTCTACAGTCGACGATTTCTTCCTCCCGCTCTCTCTTTTTCTTCTTTTTCTTCTTCAATATTCTTCTTTTTTCACCATCGTTCTTTATTTCTGCGGTTCGTCGATTCGGGCACACCGCGAAACTCGTGTACTTATCCGTGTGTGTATATATATATATATATATATATACGGGTGGTCCCCGAAACACCGTAATTTTTAGAGAACAAAAAATTACGATGTTTCGGGGACCACCTTAATATATATATATATATATATATATATATATATATATATATATATATATATATATATATATATATATATATATATATATATATATATATATATATGCATGTACGTAGAGACAAAAAAAAGATCCCTCTTTTTGACCCTCCGTCTCGGGATGCGCTCACGCAACAATGGGCGCAAAGACAAGAAACCGAAGAGAACAGGTTGAGATCACGAAGGTGTTGTTATACTCCGAATGGAAAAAGAAAAAAGATACGAAAAGGGAAGGGACAAGAATTGAATAGAGGAAAAAATTGCTCATTTTTTGTACTGCTGAGTGTTGTTGCGACAAAATTCGGATACATTAACTCATATAGCGAATATATACATTAAAGTGGATCGAAAAAATTAAAAACTGTTGGCTACTCTCAAAAATCAAAGATATCGTTGAAACAAAAGTCTCTCTGTACAACGGTTCGATTTTTTGAATTTTTTTAGAGGGCCCGCGGGACGTTCAAAAACGCCATTTTTAGCGTTATATTTACTATATCACTGATAAACAAAAACAGATCATTCACAAAATTCTGAATTTTTTATAAAAGGTGTCCGGATATATACTCTTTCAGACCCATATTTACTGAACATTGACAAATGGTTCATATATTTGAAAAAAAATCTCTGAAAATCAATATTTTCACTATTTTCCGTATCAGTATTGCGTACAATGAGAAAATTACAAAAAAATAAATATTGATTTCAGGAATGTTCATATATTTAAAAAGATTTATTTTTTTAGCAATTTTCGCATTGTAAGCAATACTGATACTTAGTTCTACAAGAAAAAAGATGGAAGAAATACAAAAACATTTTGGAAGACAAAAAAAAATATTTAATGATATAATGAATTGAAAAATAGTGAAAATATTCATTTTCAGAGATTTTTTTTGAATATAATATGAACCATTTGTTAATGTTCGGCAAAAATTGAGTTTGAAAGAGTACATATCTGGGCACCTTGTATAAAAAATTCCGAATTTTTGAATGATCTGTTTCCGTTTATCAGTGATATAGTAAATTTAACGCTAAAAATTGCGTTTTTGAACGTCCCGCGCGCCCTCTAAAAAAGTTCAAAAAATCGAACCCTTGCACAGAGACCTTTGTTTCAACGATATCTTTGATTTCTGACGGTAGCCAACGGTTTTTAATTTTTTCGATTCACCCTAATATACATTGTCGAATAGCTTTTATATACACTAGTGGAAACAATTAAAGGAACAAAAAAAATTCCTAAATTTTTCGTGTTTTTTAACAATGCTGTCTCTCGGTCAAAAATAGTCGTATCGAGGTCTAAAAAAAAGCATTTTGAAGCTTGAAGTTTCTAGTTTTCAGATCTTTCAGCAAAAAAATTTGCGAAGCTACAGGTTTCGCGCAATCCTGAAAAATACCGAGAAAAAAAAATTGGCAAATTTGTATCACTTTTATTTTGGCTGCAAATACTTGAAAGCTTGTTTATTTAGCTTCAATTTGCTTTTTTGAGACCGTGCCGCGACCATTTTTCGCTGAGATATCGGACTTTTGATGAAAAAAGATCCTTTTGTGTTTGACCATTGATATCTCAGCAACCAATGATCAAACGGAAATTAGAAGGGGCGTTTCACAAATTTGAATTAATGCTCTTCAAGAATTGATGATAGTATTTTGAAAAAAAAAATTTCTTATCCTTGCCATGAATTTGAAAAAACAGGAGAAAAAGGGCTATTTATGGTTTTTTAGAAAATCAACGGCCAAATTTAAAATATTGACAAAGCGTATAATGTTGAGCGTGACTATTACAGCTCAATATACCCACAAACTTCCTGTAAAGTTTCAATTTGATCTATCGAACGGTTTTTTTGTTTCAAGCAATCAAATTTTTGAAAAAAATTAAAGGATCATGTTTTTGGCCCTAAACGTCATAATCATTAAAGTGAAAAAAAAATTTTTTTTTTTGCTTTTTTCACATTTTTATCCCAAACAGCTCTTAAATGTACGGAAAAAATAAAATTCAAAGAATTTTAGAATTTTTTTTTTTTTTTTTAATTTTGCCGATTTTCTTTCCCGTAAATTTAAACGCTGTTTGCGATAAAAATGTGGAAAAAGCTCCAAAAAATTTTGTTTTTCTTTTAATAACGATTATGAAGTGTTTAGACGCAATAAACATAATCCTTGAATTTTTTTTTCCCATAAATTTAAACGGTGTTTGCGATAAAAATGCGGGAAATCATTTTTCTTTTCCTCATTTTAATAATGATTATGAAGGGGTAAGGGGCAACAAACATGATCGTTTAATTTTTTTCAAAAATTTGATTGCTTGAAACAAAAAAACCGTTCGATAGATCAAATTGAAACTTTACAGGGATTTTGTGGGTATATTGAGCTGTAAAAGTCACACTCAACATTAGTCGTTTTGTCAATATTTTTAACTTGGCCGTTGATTTTCTAAAGAACCATAAATAGCCCTTTTTCTCCTGTCTCTTCAAATTCATGGCAAGGATGAAAAAAAAAAAAATTTCAAAAAACTATCGTCAATCCTTATAGAGCATTAATTCAAGTTTGTGAAACGCCCCTTCCGATTTCTGTGCGATCATTGGTTGCTGAGATATCAATGGTCAAACACAAAAGGATCTTTTTTCATCAAAAGTCCGATATCTCAGCGAAAAATGGTCGCAGCGAGGTCTCAAAAAAGCAAATCGAAGCTAAAAAAACAAGCTATCCGGTCCATGGAATGGTTTAGCTGAAAAAAAATTCCAAGTCATTGCAGCCAAAATAAAAGTGATACAAATTTGCCAATTTTTTTTTTCTCGGTATTTCTCAGAATTGCGTGAACCTGTAGCTCCGCAAATTTTTTGCTGAAAGATCTGAAAACTAGAAACTTGGAGCTTCAAAATGCTTTTTTTTAGATCTCGATACGACCATTTTTGACTGAAATACAGCATTGTTAAAAACCACTAAAAATTTAGGCAATTTTTTCGTTCCTTTCATTGTTTCCACTAGTGTGTGTGTGTGTATATATATATATATATATATATATATATATATATATATATATATATATATATATACGGAAGTATGTAAGTGTACAAATTGTATATGATAGTATGTATATGAAAATATATTATGTGCGGTATATTATGTACGTTCGTATGAACGATACTTACACGCAGTTTAATTTATTAGGGGACCCCGAAGAAAGTTACAAAGCAAGCTTTATATATAAACGTATTGAACGTTAAATACGCGATGGAGAACGCTTTACGGGACGAGCCAAAACCGGCAGATGCAACAATCGCGAGTCTCTCGTATACACCCACTCTTTCACACCGAGCCACGCAATAATTAATTGCCCTGTACTCCTCGCCCTCGCCGGTCACAATGTACCACGTCGAGACTAAAAGTCTCTCGTATAAACTATAGATATGGGGTACTCCGAGTTAACTCGACGAATTTACCATTCTTATCGTATTTCCTTCATAATTTGTTCCAATATTCAAATGAGGTCCAAAAATCACTTGCCTTTTGTGTCCAGAATTTCATTATTTTTCCTATTCTCATTTTCCTTGGATTTATTTTCTCAGCCGATATCATTTTTATTATCTGTCTTAAAAATACGTTTTTTCTCAAGATTTTCACGCCAGTATGTTGGAAATTTTTCAAAATAGAATTTGAAGCATGGAAATGGTTGAAATGAGTCTATGAAAAAATAGCCCAGGAAAAAACAGCTGGAAAAAAGAGCCCAAAAAAAAATAGCCCGCGGAAAAAAGAGCCCAGGAAAAAACAGCCCGCGGAAAAAACAGCCCACGGAAAAAATAGCCCAGGAAAAACCCAAAAAATGACAGAAACTCTGCAACGGGGATATCTATTCTAGCACAACAAAGCAACAAAAACTCTGCAACGGGGCTGTTTTTTCTGTGCTGTTTTTTCCGTGGGCTATTTTTTCCGTGGGCTGTTTTTTTCTGGGCTCTTTTTTCCGCGGACTATTTTTTCTTGGGCTCTTTTTTCCAGCTATTTTTTCCTGGACTATTTTTTCAGACACCCGGTTGAAATATTATGGAATTTTAAGTAAAAAAAATTTGATAACACAAATTGCGCGCTACTTTCGAATATTTTATATTTATCTCACGTGCTTGAATGTCTCCGGTTTTGTTTGATGAACAACACTTTATAAATTTCTATAGGAAATAGCGAGTTTTTGAGATTTTTTTTACTTTTCGGAATCCGACGTTCTTGTTAGATTCATAGGAAAAATCATAGGAAAATAACGAATGATTGAAAAAATATGAAAAAGATGGTTCGATCCGTTCGATCGTAAAAAAAAATTATTTACCAAATCCCAGAAGTTCGAGCATTTGCCGAGTTGACTCGGTATACCCCATACATACATATGTATGTATAGTAGGGAAAGAATCCCACGAGTTCCGTGTGCCCCATTGGGAAGCTTCTTTATCCCTTATCGAAGCTCCCGTCGGCGTACTCCCTCGAAGAGACTCGAATGTGCTGAGAAAATAATTTTTTTTTTTTTTTTACTTCTCATTGGACAACTTTTTGCCTTATCACTGAAATTCTTGTAAAGCCGATGGACAAACGAATTTATCATCCGCGACTACAGTTCGAAACGTTAATTGCGAGCGAATGAGACTTGATTTTTTTTTTCTTCAACGAAATAAACGAAGGAAAGACGATGACTGAGTGGAGAAAAAAAAATTAAATTCAGATCGCCCTGATCTTGATTTTACTTGTACGTTGTATATTTATAACGTTGCTCGCGTTTTTGATTGAATCGAATAATAATGTTGCTAATTTAATGAATATTATAAATCACAAAATCTATGCCAGGGCGATCGGACACAGACTTTTATCTCTTAATAACTCAATGTCATGCGTGTACGTGTGATAATGACGATCATTCGGAAGAGTGTCGAAAATTCAATTGTCACTTCCGTTATCAAAAGCCTTGTAATTAATTACAAACGAATATTTTCGAATAAAAATCGAAATTCAATTATAAATTAATATTACAAATATTATACATACATAGTTTAAGTATATATGGGCGTGCATGTATAGAAAATGAATTTATATTTTGTTTGTATTTATATTTTGTACAAACGTACGGGTGAATGAAATCGAAGAAAATCACGAAATGATTTTTGCGGAGAAAATTAAGAAAAAAAAGGCCAACTTCAAGATTGTAGTTATCGAATATTTTCGTTTATTTTACAAAAAGTGCCAGCCTTGCGTTTCATGCGTAATGTACACCTTGCCGCAGAGAATAACAAACTAATTAGGATATATATATATATATATATATATATATATATATCCTTTTTTCGCAGATATCGTGTGCAGTGTGCTCAGTGTGTTTTATATATTTTCTTTTTGTATTGCCTACGATCGCGAGGAAGAGATAACAATCGCCTGTCACCAAATTTGGCGCGAGCGCGAGCGTTGTAAAATAAAATTTAAAAAAAACGACCAACCAAGGTTACGATGTAACGCGTATCAACTTTGTACATATTACACGTTAACGACGCAAACGATTTCCGAGAATTTCGTTGCATGAAATGTGACGAAAAACAACAGGGAGATTTATATTCGTCGTGTACAATCGAAAAGAAAAACAAAAATAAACAATTGTACAGAAACTATGGAGATAAAATTTTTGCACTGGTTGATGGAAGAAAAATTTCGTGATCGTTCATTCGACGAAATCGATGTGCCGATTATATCCTTCATCCTCTCTTCTCGTGGTGTATATAAAATATCATTTATAACGGGCAAGATCAATTATCAAATTTCGAGACACAGCGACACTGGATAACCACGATCGATAAACTTAAAAAAAAAATTACGTCTCCTTAAGAATAATAATAATCGTGATAACTATCGAAAGAGAAAAATTTGACAATAACGGATCTTTGAAATAACAAATCGAACGACTCGGTTAGTGGCAAATCTTCTTCATATTTCACCCGATGCGGAAAAAAACAAAATCCAGAAAAACTATCGAGAATATTTATCAACGATTTCTCTCTTTTATTAAACAATTAAAATTCATCTTCGTTCGTACTATATTGCTGAAGACGTCGCGAAAGCAAAAAATTGTTAATCAACCTCTGATGGAAAAAAAAGGAAATTCCATAAATACTCACGAAAAACGAATCCGCGATCAGTTTTGTTTGTTAAATAGGCGAATAAATATGAGGAATCGAGAGGAGGGGTATACAGATTTTTCAAGCTCGTAGGAACATGTAAATAAGACTATGATCTAAACGATTCGCAAATAATGGTCTAAAAAAAGTGTCCTGTTTGCACATCTTCATTATCGTAATTGGCAAAACTTTCGTGACGTGATCCCATCACGAAGGCATGTTATATACTTTGAGCGGCTAAATAATTAATTTGCCACGAGCGCGAAACGCAGGTTTGAATAAAAATTCAAGCGAACAACATTTTCGTTAGCGTAAAAAATAATGTAAAGATTCCTCGTTTTTACCATTTTTTAGTCTCTCCTGTGTTTCTTTCTGTTTTCGATTTTTTTTCTCTCACACAAACAGACACACACACACACACACACACACACACACACACACGCGCGCGCACGCACATCGCTACATCAAAGAAAAATTCAGTCACGCTCATATTCCCTTGTTAATTATGATTAATTATAAATATAATTTCTTTCATAACTACAGTGTATGATACAGTGACAATTGTTTGACCGTCGTCGATCGAAGATATTCGTGCGTCCATGGATCTCGAATCGCTATCATTCGATATTCAATGATTTTTTTTCTCAATCTTTTCCTCCTACCCTTTATCTTCGTTCGGCCTTTTTCGCCAATGATAGAAATTCGTCAACTTAATAACTTTCACCAAAACATTTTTTTCCTTCTCCTCTATCGATCGATCGTCGATAAGCTCGATTCTTTCGCGAAAATAAGTCCCGTGCGATACAGCAAATTTAAGTAACCGATTATTCATTTCTTTTTCAACGAGCAACGACAACGAGAATATTCGTTCGTAGCTGAATTTAAAAAAAAAAAATGCACAACTAAAACGCGTGGTAAATGCAGCTTGATTTTTTTTCTGGTAAAAGACAACGAGACGAGGCTATTGCCGATCGACGATCGTTACGAAAATTATAAAACATTATTGGCAATATAATGATCGAAAATAATCAGATTTGAAAAAATCTTTCGAATCTGTACTACCGTTTTATGTTTTTCTAGCCGAAAGATTCGTGATTGAAAGGAAAATGTTATTGCCCTCTCAACCACGATTCCACGGGAAAATAGACGTGATATTTACTTTTTTCGTTATATCGTAATCGACTACGATGATTTTTCCCTCCAAGATAAACGAGACAGCTGAATCTTTATTTTTCTCCTCGTGAGTATCGAGCGTTTTTGTTTTTTTCGTTGATTCGACAAGATAATTGAATGACGCGACTCGAGCTACAACGGCGCACGAAAAATATCCAAGAATTCTCTCAAAACGCGATATTCTTTCGTTTTCTTTTACATTATAACCCAACACCCCGACGAATAGCAGCGTTGTTTTTTTTTTCATCTCTAGCGAGCCTCGGTTAACGATCTCACGATGACATCGGATCATTTATCATCGACGTATATTTTGAGAGCTCGTTCTCTTCTCGGGCTGTAACGAGAACTGGGTGTGTTTTCCATTGCGGAAAATCGTGATTTTCGTCGGGTTTTTAATTCCCGTACCTCCTCGGGGCTCAGCTCGTGCGGCTTTACTCTGCTGTCTCTGTTGCGCAATAAAAAATCAAACAAAATCATCAATTACCGATGGAAATTATTGTTTTTGTCCTTTAAAGTATGCAAAGATTGTCTAAAAAATCATGCAAATTTGAAATTTGCACATAGCTTCCACATTTTTTCCGTCGCTCGTCGAGCCTCCTCTATGAGGATCTACTTGACC
This sequence comes from Alloplasta piceator, assembly GCA_946863875.1. NCBI lineage: Eukaryota > Metazoa > Arthropoda > Insecta > Hymenoptera > Ichneumonidae > Alloplasta > Alloplasta piceator. Next base: position 80,001,346 of record OX333071.1, read on the forward strand.
ATGTTTTTGACACGAATGTTTATTATCTTGGCTTCCTCTTGAAAGAAGCTTCACGAACGACGGAAACAAATGAAGAAGCTATGTGCAAATTTCTAATTTGCATGATTTTTTAGCAATTCCGTTCAATTACATTATTCAATTGTTTTTATCATCTAGTGTATTGGTGCTAAAAAAAAAAAACTCGGTAGTTGCTAAATTAGGAAATTCACAGTGTTTACAAGTATTTTTCGAAATTTCAAAAGTTTTTTAAGAATGAACCTCTCAAGTGTTTTTCACCAAATCCAACGCTAACCATTCTTTTCATCTAGTGTATTTGTGGAAAAAATTTTAGCGCGATACTTCTAAAAATGGGAAAGTTCGAGAGTTGGCAATATTTTTTTGGAAATTTCAAAAATATTTTTTAACCGAATCTCTCGAGCGATTTTTCTGAAATTCAGTATTATTTTTCGTCGTTATCGAATGTATCGTCACAAAAAAAAACAGCCCGATAGATGCAAAATTACAAAAGTTAGAGAACTTGGATTTTTTTTGCGAAAAATTAAGCCTTTTTTTTTTTTAAACCGAACCTCTTGAGCAATTTTTCCCAACTTCAATCCCAACCGTCCTCATTATAAAGTTTATCTGTGCATAAAATTTTAGAGTGATAACCGCAAGATTACGAAAGTTAGACGACCCACAACAATTTTACAAAAAATTCAAAGTCCTGCCAAATTGGCAATTAGTTTGCAATTTTTTTTAAATTTGCATCAAGTATAGGGACATACACGGTCTACTTGTATACAAAATTTTAAGTTGATCGCCCAAATCGTTCTTCAGATATATTTATTTTAAGGAAAGCACAAAGCCGTACACACACACACATACGCGCGCGCGCGTCGACATTTTTTTTCTAAATGTGATTTTGGTCGTTTTGGGACATTCTGAACATACTGACATGAAAATCTCGAAAGAAAAAAATAATTCGCGAAAACGAAGCTTCCTTTATGAGGAAGCAAAAACTTTCTTTTGAACCATAATTAAATTAATTTTTCAACTACCTGTAATATATTACAGTGCCATCCTTGAGAGTGAATGGCAGACGAATGTTCAATACAGGACCCCAATCAAGAAAATTTGGCAGTAGCAGTAACTTAAGGTCATCCGGCAATACGCTTTTTCCTTTTGCAATTTCCAGATGTTCCTCGGGTATGCCGGAAATTTCTGAAAGCTAGAAGTAGAAAAAGAAAGAAACCGCACCGAGCCGGTATAAAAAATAAATTTTGTACAGTAGACGGTTTGAACAAATTACGGATAAATGAATAATAGGCTAATAAAATTAGTTACCAATCACGAATTATGAGCTACATTATAAACTACATTTCAATGTTTATCCTTACATTTGTCGACATCTCAATTTACCTTTAGGCGAATTTCGCGACTCGATTTACCGCTCACGACGATTTCCTGAAGCGAACCGTGAGTATGAGAATCCGATGTTGACATACTTCTGACGAACAGAACAACGTGGTTCGGATTCGTCAAGGTCTCTTTGGATGGTAATTCTTGAACAATTATCTCACGATTGCACTCCACGAATTGCAGATCCTCGATTTTTTGATCATCCAATAATACATTCCCCGCTGTTTTATAATTCTTGCGCCTCAATCTGCATCTCTCGTACGGTATGTCTATATTGAATTTGCTCTTCAATTCAGCGAGAATATCCTTCTTCGTTTGACCAACCGTCGCGTCTTTCGATAGTATCCATTCGCAGAGATACCTATAAGGCTGATAAATCAAAACGAAACGTGCGGGAAAAAAGAAAAAAATTGAGAAACGTCGACCTCAATAATAAAAATTAATTCAACAATGAAGAACGATGTTTCGCGCATTTAAAAAATATTAACTACAAATAAATAATCCGCGAAAAGAATTTCTTTCGTAAGATAGCAAATTGTACGGATAAGATTTTTTTTTTTTTAAGTGTATTAAAAAAAAGAAGCCGATTCGTCTTACCTCAATTTCCGAATCGAGGCTCAATTGATAAAGCGTCACTTTGAATTCGTCGTTGCGCAATGCCATGCCGAGTTTTATCCAGAGAGTATCACCGTCATCGTGAAACTTCATTTCCATGGACAAACGCGTGCACTCAATTTCATCGGTCGGCTGACGGAATATACGGAAATATTCCATCGGCACATTGACGTAAGGTTCCAAACATTTTTTTAAGGTACCGAGAACCATTCGTTTGTCAACGAGGATCCTCAGCACTAAAACGAATGCCATTGAACGTTACAACGGAAAGAAAGAAAAAAAAAAAAAAAAAGACAAGTCGAATGCGATTTTTCATTACTGACGTTTATCGGGGTCATGCTCGTCGCGTGTAGCGTTAAAGAGATATTCGCTGGTATCCTTGATCCGAGAATTATCTTGAGACGAAAATTGGTTTCCTCGATTGGACGGCTCGTGATCAAAGTTCGCCACTGCTCGGAGCGAAAAACAAAAAGAAACATTGTATCGGGATAGTTTGTTCGTCGTTGTTGCAAATTGTAAATATTGAGAAACGCTTGACTAACGTGGATAATCCTCGTCCTCGGATGCATCACCTTCGCCAACGAGCGTACGATCACTGTAACTCAGACTGCTATCCTCGCTGTTGCTCTGTTCCGGTGTGTGCCAATCCTCAACGTCCGTTTGTATCGTACGAGGACTCGTTGTTTTGTTACAGTTTGCCGATGTTTCATCGTTCGCGCTTGTTTTCACCGTTGTCTCGCCCCCTTCAATTTTTTCCGTTTCTCTCGTTGCTTCGTCGTTCGACGCAGTTTTCGTCGGTCCATTAGTCACCGGAGTATCGTTCACTTTTTCTCTTCTCTTCTCTTCGAGAGTCGGAATCTTCGGATCTCGAAGAATTTCTGAAAGGAAAAAAATAACAACCGTAAAACACCGAATTTACTCGAATTTCCCCGAAAACCACTGGAAATTTACCTTTGCTCACATCCGGCAATTGAATGTTCAACGATAAACAACTGCTCACGGTGTTCAATATATCGACAATGTTTTCCTCGGGTGTTTTTTTCGGATCTGGACAAAGCGTCGTTGGCACGAAAATTCTACTCACATTCGTGAAATTCTCGTAACGAAGCGCACTTTCATTTTCTCGAAGGATCCTCGTTGGATTAGTCGAATATTGCAATACGAGATGAATGTCCTTTGGGTCCATATCGATTTCCGGACTCAATTGTTCCTTGAATTCTTGTACAGTTTGAGACAGGCGACCGCGAACATTCAGCGGACCTTTCATCACGCGATTTGTTGCGAAATCAACGACCAAGACTTTTCTCGCGACACCTGAAATTTTATAAATCTCAATGAATTTTTCATCTTTGTTAAACTGTAAAGCTACAAGCGTACTTCTCAAATTTATAAATTGTACACAGACAATCCTGTTCCTCGAAAATCGCATGAAAGTGTCGAAAACAATGTTTCTCGTGAAAAAAAAATATGCCTCTATGTTGAAACGGAGAAAAAAAATTCTTCCGTCAAAGCTCGGTCAGGATAAGAAAATGTTGACGTACCACCGGGCAAATAAGTCTGAAAAGGTTCGTCTTTTTTGCGTATCTCCACTAGTAATTCCGGCGGATCGTCGAGTATCGATTGCAGTGTCTCGTGTTCACGACCGTCAAAGCTGTAATCGACGAGACCACTGCTCTCCTGATAAGCGACGAGACGCACCTGATCGCGATCGGCAACGTCCGCGAGATTGAAACCCTTGTAAGCTCGTTCGGTAACGTCGGCCCACGTTTCATCGTGACGACATGAAAATTTCATGCACGTCGTTACTTTCTCGACCGGACGATGACAGAATACTTTGAGTTTGAACATCGGCATAAGGGGCTCCCGATTTTTCCTTTCATTGTACTCGCTATCTAGCATTTTCGTCAATAATTCCTGCAAAATCAATATAATTCATCTTCACTTGTCCAATTTTATTCCAAGTTTTTATTTTCAATATATCATACCTGTAGGTGTTTTGGGAAATCTGAAACCTGCATGGGTAAGGCGTTGCGTGCAGAATCGATTTGTCTATACATGAGCATATAGGCATTCGTGCTGCTGCTGTAAACGCCGCTGTAATACGCCCTCGTAGGTCCACCGCCGTAAGTCTTTTGTATATCCTCGTACGTGATCTGCCGATGAGAAGAAATGTTTCATTAATTCGAATCGAATGTGAGGATTCGTTGAAAAAAAAAAAAAAAAAAAAAAATGGTGCCAATTGTTTCCTTATTATTTTGAGGGGATAATGACCGGTGTAAAATTTTACGTTACAATTATGAAACAGGATTGCACTGCCCTTGATATCGTTCTCGTTCCTGAATCTTTGACTCACCGACGAGACATTTTGATCGTTGAAGCAGAGCCATTCTCCAGTTTCAAAATCCTTGATGTAAGCATAATAATGTCCGCCGCTTGCGCTACCGCTGTGTATCATTATTGCGAATAATTCATATTCGTAAGGTCCACGCGTACCCTCGATACGATTGTCACGATTTTTCTCATTCTCGTGATCGTGAGAATTGCAACTCGAGGTTGAGGGTCCGTTGCTTCCAACGATACCCTCGTCAGCGTCGTAATCGTGATTTTCATTGGTCGAATAATCACTGACCGACCTACCATTGTCAGTTGGCGGCGGACAATCGTCTTCCAAATTTCCACTGTCGGTTGTCGAGCCGTTGTCGCCCTTGACACCGTCGCTCGAAAATTCGTCGGCGCAAGGTGAAACGTCGTTATTCGCTGTCGACGGTATGAAGGAATTCAAATTAAGAAGATCCGGAAACGTGACTCTGGAAAAATTCATTATCTTATCCTCCTGCTTTGTCTTTTTTTTCAACCGAGGTCCTTTGGTTTGAATTAAAATTTCATTGAAAAGTCACTCACTCGTCGTTCAACTTGATTCTGTGAAAAGTATTGTAATCGAAATCGAAACGCTTGAGATGAAGGGTGAGAAAGTACGGAAATTTCGTGAATTTAAGACCCTTGTGGGCATCGCACTTTTTGTTGCAAGTCTCGCAGTGATATTGATTTGTACCATCTAGAGTCTCCGGCTGAACGAAAGCTCCGAGTGCTTCTTCCTGCGAGATTGGACATATAAAGAAAGAAAGAAAGAAAATTTACACTCGGAGGTAATATTCGCAATGTACATTGAATAAAATCGAATTCTCAGAGTTTCAAAGTTCTTTTTATCCATTTTGACATAAATTTTACTCACAACGCTATTGTAGGCGATATTACTGCCGAAAGGTCTCACGGGCAATGGAATATCGAGAAACGTATCTTCGCGCGATTTTTCCGTGCCGCACTCCAAACACTTGACGTAATCGATCATCCTGCCTGGATGAGAAATATTGAAAATTCATCGGTCAAATAATAAGAACTTGGAGGGAAAATTCCGTCGTGAAATTCTAAATAGATAAAATCCAGCAAATAATTTAAAATTACACGTTCTTTCCTATTAAGAAATATAATTTCGGTTTTGTCGCAGATGCAAGTGAATTACCGAAGATTCAAGTATGTTTTATTATTTCTAAAATAATTCTCGTTTTTTTTTCTTTTTTATTTAGCAAAAATCATGAAAATTAAAATCTTGATTCAAATGTGATTTGTATAATCGATGCAATGACAATTTTTCCTCACCTTCGTACAGACGATTTATAAGATCGGCCTGTTCGGTGTTTTTGAATTTTTGTTCCAGGGCGTCGAACATGACTCTGCAGAGTTCCTGTAGATCGTGCTGTTGCCACGCCTCCGTCGAATCCCAGCCAAAGCTTTTCGTCAATGACGTTGTTTCTATAGCGGTTTTCGTTGACGTCTGATATAAAATTAAATATTGAACAAAAGATATGTATACGAGTTTGCGTGAATTTCGATGTTCCTTCGATCAAAGGACTTTTGAACCACGCGCACCTGAAGATTGAGAAATAATTTTTGTAGCTGATAGGGTATGCTCTTGTTCTCCTTATCCGGTTCATTTACGTATTCCCAGTTGTACAGAGCGTTGCGAAATTCAGGTGTCATGTACAGAGCCTGAAGAAGACTGTTGAGATAGCAGGTCATTGCCTGATTTACCAGACCAACGTAACCTTTGAATGAAAAAAAAAATAAATAAATAAATAGTACGGGGATCAATTGTAGATTTCTCATTGAGTTTCGTCAACTATGGTTGAAGATGATATTATTGCACTATAATTATTTCGATGTTAAATAAAAGAAGAAAATTGCAAATGCAAAAATGTAAAAATGTAATTAAAAGTAATGAAAAGTATTTATAGAAAAACGAACATAAAAAAAGCGTGTAAATTGCAAATTGCAACACGGTTCTTATGAGAAAGGACACGAAAGTGCAATACAGTGCAACATCTTAAATATTAATAAGGTCAAAGCACGTTCCGTGGTTGAACAAAAAAAAATGTGATTCAATCGAATCTCGAAAAGTGAAATTCCTACGAGAACATGATGAAATCGAAAGAAAACGTCGAAAATCACTTTTTTCACTCACCAGTTGTACCACGTCGACCACACTCTTCGTCTCTCTGCATTTCATTTGGTCGTCCTGTTAAAATATCCTTGGTAAAGGGACTTTTTCCCTGAAAGACCGAAGCAGCTGAAAAAAAAAAATGAAGAATCGTTCGAAAAGTGTTGCGAAAGATTGTTGAAAGATAGCAGGTTATTATGAATTTGAAAAAAAAGTTCAATAAAAAGTCAGACGAAAAAAATAATGGACGCTCGTTGGAAGAACGAAAGTAAGTTATTCTACTCACATCTGGAGGGTTTTTTTGCCACCCGTCGTATTTCGGGACCTGTCGTTCTTTCAAAGCCATCTGAATGAACTAACATGCAAAAAAACCGTTAAAAAAATAACAAGTTTCGTTTTTTTATTTATTTTATTTTTTTAACGTTAAATAAAGTAGGTCAATGACTTTTTACGGTCGTTTCCTCCTTGCCATCGTAGATCGCTTCGTTATGCCATCGCAATTTCCTCCTTCCCAGCTGATTCCACTCTGCTGAAAATACTAAAAATTCTTCTCTTCAGGGGGTTGCGGAAAAATAAAATTCTTACTCGATAGACATTCCTTCGTATGTTTTGCTCAAACGATTAATACAAATCTTACTCCCCGATTCCTCGTCAGATGGTATCGTTGCGGTATCATCGTCGGTGGGTGTCAGTGCCTCGTTTTCAGTTTCGTTCGTCGGCGATTCCGACGTTACCTCGACGAGCAGCATTTCTTTGGCCGGCGGTGACAAATCCACACCGTTCTCGCTCAGCTTTCTCGTTTCCTTGTTGCTGAGCTCAGTCTGATTTTCACCGTACGTATAACGTAAAAAAACGTAAAATTACAAGAAATAAAACACGCGCAGCTTAAAAATACTCCGATCGATATCGCACAATATCCCGGTTATTTTTTTTAAATGCAGACATTCGAAAGTGAATTCCAGGATTTATGCGTACTATTGATAAAAGAGTTTTTTTGTATCCAATCCCTCGCTCTTCAACCAGTTATCTCGGTTAAAAAAAAAAAAAAAAAAAAAAAAGCTCGTTCCCTCTGTACGGTAAGATAAGCCCAAAAGTTTCAGTCTCATAATTTCAACAACAAAAAAGAAGCTAAAAAACTCCCGAGTCTTGAGATGCATTTTTTTTTCTTCCTAATTTTCCAATCCCACTCTCTCACGAGAATATTGCGGATTATTTGGAAATTTCCGAACCTCGTGGTAACAGCGAGAGAGGACTTTTCTTTGTAAAAACAACGACGATGGCAAAGTAAGAGAGAGAAAATATAATTATGAAGGATTGCAAATCGTTTTCGCACCAATTCCGTGCTTTCGGCGGGAGAAGGCGGCAATTCGATGATACGCAAAGTGTAAGTCGTTCCCGTGGTAAAATCCACCCCTATGTCGGCTATTGTTGAGTCTTGCAACGCCCTGGCCAACAGATTTACCTGAAAAACGCAATGCAGGGAAAAAAAAAGAAACGTCAGACACGTACGAAAAAACGTTAGTGAAAAGTAATATTTATCAACCGGAGCGCAAAAATATTTAATACCAATATCGAAATTAGAACGTTTTTGCAGATTGGGAAATTGTGTATTAGAATGATTTTTTTTTTTCACTCGATTTTCAACCAATAGGAGCTTGGCATTTGACATCACGTGGGGTAGAGGCAAGGCGAAATTATATCGGTAATTTTTCGAAAATTTCCCGGCTGTTGCTATAGGTAACGAGCGAAAATTTTTCAATAGCTTGTAACGCACGTACGTGTCAGAAACGTCAAATTCATCGAGATTAGCGAAAGAAAATCGACTATGTCAAATATAATTTTTAATAAAGCCATGCGATTTTTCCCACGAAGATGTTAAATACGAAGCTCCTGTTGATTGAAAATCGAGTGAAAAAAATAATCCGCCGAATACCCCTCGTGCTTGCAAATTAATCGGGTATTTCCCTCAAGCTTCCCTGCCTAGTGACATGCGTGTGGAGTTGCGCGCTGCACGCTCGGGATTTTGATCTGCCTATCGGGAAATACCCGATAATTTCCAAGCACTCGGGGTATTATAACTGAAAATTTTTCGTGCGACCACCTTTGTTCGACCCCATTGAAGTGACAATCCAAAACTTCCGACTTTACGCTCGCAGAGCGATGAGACTCGATGTATCAGCTCAACGACTGGAACATTTTGTCCTATCTGCAGTTTCTTCGTAGATGCTTCTCCACCAGCACCGGGGAGACCCCAAAGTTCGAGGATTCCATGATCCTCACCGGCCACGCACACCATTTCTCTCTGTAATTACGGAATACAAAGAGCGTGGGCGAACGAAAAATCACGACCGGTATCTAAACGATATACGAATATTTGAAATTTTGATAGATTTTTTGCTCATTTATTTTACATCGATTATAAAAAAAATGGAATATACAATTTTTTGAAATTCATCGATACTCTTGAATGGTCGCACCTGATTTGAATTTTAGTAATAAGTCATATTGGACATGGAAAAGTAATTTTTATTTTTTACCCAGAGTTGGTAATTTTGGTTTTCTCAATTCTTCTTCCAGTTACGGTTTCATTATTGTATTTTAAAAGCGTGAAACCCTCATAAATTAATTACATCAACGAATCTCAATGAGATTGGATTTTTCGTAAATAAAGAATTGAATAAAAAACGAAAGTTCATTATTTTAACTCCACGATGATTTTTCAACGTTTTTCAATCATGTTTTCATTATTAATGGATTTCTAAAATATGCATTCCACGACGCAGCATTCTAATATCCCGCTGGACGAGAAATTCGATATTTTCGAAGGGTTAGTCGCACGTGTCGTAGTTGAAAATTCCATGCCGAGAGATAGTCACGAACGTATTAATAATGAAAGTGAATATAACGCTCGATGCAAAACCACGTAAGACACTCGGAGCTCGAAACACACAAATACATTCTATATTTTTTCGTCCGATATCAAATAGTTGAATCACGAAAACAAGAAAAAATTGGCAAAAAAGAAAGTTACACTTTTTTTTTTCATACCGCAGCACACCGGTCGTGAGTTATAGAAAAGACGACCGAGTATTGAGAAAAAACATTTTAAATCAACCGCCGAACACCTGTTTGTTAACGCATCGACGGACTCGATTATCAACGAACAAAATTTACCTATCGAAATCGTGTTGAATCGCGAGCTTACGTTAGAGAAAGACTCCCAAAATTGAGAAAAAAGAAACAAAAAAATTAACTCGTAGTAGATGCTTAGATCGTGATTTGGCAAATTGCCACAGCTCGAAGTTAGAAAATCGGTGAAATCTACGCGACTGATGTGGCCGATGGCCCGCGCTCTCTCTCCCTCTCTCTCTTTGCCTGCCGCTCGGAGCTATCGAAAGACTCTAGTCTCGCTCGCTTCTATATTTAGATGTTCTAAACCAAGACTCGGAAAATGTGGCTCTCGCTCTATCTCTCTCTTCCTTTCTCAATCTTTCTCTCTTTTCTCTCATTTCTTCCTCCCACCATTTTTCGAGACTGCCGACTCCCGGAGCTTTCGATCCGACGCACGGATATTCTCTACTCTCGCAAAATTTTCGCGTAAAATATAACAAATGGCTCGGAATAACCGGATGGGGAAGAAGCCAAAAAAGTGTATAATTTTTTGTTGCTTTTTCTTCGAAACTCACCGGTGTCGCGCGCCTTGGATTTTTTTTCGTTCCACACCTGTCCGTCAAACCTTAATCCATTCGTCGGCGTGACGCATTAGCATCTATAACGCAAGAGAAAACGATGATCAAAGAAAATCAAATAAATTTAGAAACACGAAGATCAAAACAGAAATTTGATTCAATTATAATTCCGTCGCATGTCCGATATTACTTGAATTACGAGCAACCAAGAAAATACAATTCAATTCAAATTGCATTACATCAAAATCCAAGAGAATTGCAAAATCTCGAAAGTTAAAAGTTGATATACCGCGAGCTAGGACGGATGAATTTTTTTTACCGAACGACGAAGCATAACGTGAATGCCAAAATACTCGGTTCGCGTCGCGGAATATGTCACGTTTTAGGATTGCACGTACGAAAATACGAATTATTATAGCGGCTAAAATCGCGATAACTTAGAAAGAGTAAATTGAAAGTCGTTTTATTCGCGCGTTGGATGCCGAATAGATGAAAAATAACGAAGCTACAAAATCACTGATTTATTTATTAACAATCCGGGAAACAAGGGAACGGTACCGAAATTTTTTTTGTTTCGTTTCATCGCGCTGACGAAAGCGTCGAGGATATTAAAATCGTCGAGATAACTGAAAATAAGTCACCGAAATGGCTGGCTTGCGAGCAATATACTTGCGACGTTTTTTTTTCTTTCGTACGATGATGATGATGGTGATGATGATGATGATGATATGTGCAATCTATCTCTCACGATCCCCCGTTAAACGTTACTACTATATAACGACGATAACGTTGGATTGCGAACAATTTCACGTAACATTTTTAACGATAAAACTTTGAAGAACAAACGATGTATAATCGTTCCTCGATAATTATCAAATGTTCAATCGGCTTTTAAATAGTACACAATTTAGGGTGTCTCTTACCGAAATCATTGACACATGTGTAACAATCGCTTTACGCCATATTTGATATTTCGATGAGCCCGTATATAGGTATATATACCAGGGCTTTTTGCTTGTTTCACCAAACGCGCTAACACCCCCCTTTTGTGGTATCTCGGTATCTCTATGGCGGGGGGGGGGGGGGGGGGGGGGTGACACAGCTTACTCGAAGCAGTGCCGTCAGAGCGCTGTGATCGAGTGCCACTATGTGTGAGAGAGAGAGGTAGATGAGAGCGCATGCGCAGTCATTAATTATGGAGTATTGCTATATATATATATTCCACTTTAGCAGTCGATAGTAGCGACGTGTCAATAATGTAAACTAAAAACTCCTTCGAATTCTGTGTCACCCCCACCACAGTGCAGCCAGATCGCGTGCAAAAGTTACCCCCACTTTCTGACCCGCGCCCATAAGATCCTACAGCCGCGGGTCAGAAAGTGGGGATAACTTTTGCACGCGATCCGGCTGCACTGCCCCACCACCGAAAAAACGATAGATATACCAGACCTGTATCTACGACCGTGATGGCGCCATGGCGGCGGACGACTCTCGCGATTTCCCGCGGTGGGGGAAGGACCCGTTACGTGCCCCCTTCCTAGTTTGAATTGCCACCACGCGTGGCCGCGGCGCTGTATTTATCCCCCGGATAACATAACCTTCAAATCGAAAGTGAGATACGCGTTGTCGAATGCTAATTTCATTTTTCATCAACATGAGCGACTATATTGTCATAAATGTTTTGTTTTTTTGGCATAAACATTTTAAAAAATGCTGCCTAGAAGTGTATTGAACGAGCGTGTTGTCGAAACATCCACTGTTTCAAGTTCTAAACGGGATTGAGCATTTAAGGTGTGACGGAGACGGACAGATACGAATTATTGTAGCGATTTGTGCTGTCCTTGTCACGGTCGTACATACAGGTCTGATATCTCTATTGTTCTTTCGGTGGTGGGGGTGATTCGATGGTGGGAATTCGAAGGAGTTTTTAATTTACATTATTGCCACGTCGCTACTATCGACTGCCAAAGTGAAATATATAGTAATACTCCTTAAGCCTGGTTTATCCAGCGGCCGTAACTTAACTTAGCCGTAACTTAAGAAAGTTGAAAGTATATATTGCCCTTGTAGCGTTTATGCACGGTTACGGTTACGGCTAATTTCTGCATAAACGCCACAAGGGCAATGTATACTTTTAACTTCTTAAGTTACGGCTAAGTTAAGTTACGGCCGCTGGATAAACCAGGCTTTAATTAATGACTGCGCATGCGCAATCATCTATCTCTCTCTCACACATGGTAGCACTAGGATGGCACTCGATCACAGCGCTCTGACGGCACTGCTCCGAGTACTATGTCACCCCCCACCATAGGAGATATCGGACCTGTATGTACGACCGTGGTCCAGGGATGTTAGACGTACCAACTTCTTGGTACACATACCAGTTTTTAGAGTCACGTACCATGTACCAAGACTACTCTGTCTTGGTACGCAAAAATACCAAGATTGGCCGTTAACCGAGTTCTTGTTACCAATTGAGATAAAACGACCGTTTTTTTTACTGACTGAGGTAAAAAAAACTACCGTTTTGTTACCGACTGAGGTAAAAAAACTACCGTTTTTGTTACCGACTGTGGTAAAAGACTACCGTTTTTATTACCGACTGAGGTAAAAAAAATGTTTCTACTGCATTTCGGGTAAACCAAGAGAGGGGTGCAGGTCGTACACTAACAATAGTCGTAACACTGGTTGGCAGCGCCGCAGTGGAGCACGGGCGTACCAGTTTTTCGTCCTTAGTACCAGCTTTGAGCGAGCTCGGCACAAGGATTTCTGGGTGGCCGTCTGACATCCCTGCCGTGGTCCTTGTTCATTATCCCCCGCCGCGGTCTACCCCGTCGGCCGTCGCACCGCGTCTCACCGCCGCCGTGGATGGCGGGGGATAAGGTTAGCGCCTCTAGCGGCCACTAACAGTTTCAAAAATGGGGCACATAACGGAGTCACCTAATTTGACGGAGTTTCCAGACCTGTATGTACGATCGTGGTATTATTGCCAATCGTTTTGCGGACAAACGATGAAATTCCTCTCCGCGAAAATTTGGGGAATTTTTTTTCTTCAAAGTTCATACTCGTGCGCGGGAAAATCCCTTTTTTGAATATTCCATTTCCGTGATCGAGGGGTAGTATTTGAATATCTAATTTTGCTTCCTCATAAAGAAACTTCGTTTTCGTGAAAATTTTTATTTCCATTTTTTTATGCCAACATGTGTTCAAATTATCCCAAAACATCGAGGAATCATATTTAGAAAAAATGTCCGGATGGACGTGTGTCGTGTGTGTGCATATATATGTATCCTGAGTTTCAGATGTAAATGCATATACTGTACTCATAACTCGAGAATGCATCGAAATGTCGAGGTGAAATTTGGCGCACTCGTCGAATACGAATCCAGAATTTATCGGCTTTTTTCGCATTTGCAAAAATGGCATAATATAAACTTCTACAATTTTCAAGATATTGCACTGAAACTTTGCACAAAATCAGTATAGCTATTAAGGTTGGTCGGTACTGAATTTGACAAAAATCGATAAAAGGATTAAAATTTTATGATTTTTTTTTTTTTTTTAAATAGCGTAAATACTCCAATTTCGGCTATTTGCAAGATATATTGTACTGAAATTTTGTATACATTCAAAATAGTGATCAAGGTTGTTCATCGCTATTTAATTTGGCAAGAAGCAAATTTGAAAGAATTTGGCAAATTTACACATTGGTTATTCATGTTTTTCAATAATTATAACAAAGCTTCCTTTATTATGTGGAAGTCAAATCACCGTACATTTTGTGATGAAGGAATATGAGCTATATGTGAACTACAATGGATAAAAATAATAAAGAAAGAAGCATCAATGTGCAAATATGTCCAATTTTTTTAAATATTCAAAATGCATATGGCGGTTATTTTTAGCGAGCAGGCGGGTTGAGGTGAGAGAGGAAAAAAAAACATTCGAACGAGACAAGATATACGACAGATCAGAGTTATCTTCGCAATGTCAAAAACTGAAATATTGACCAATGATGGGAAAATAAAAGTCTCTCGCGTAACATAATGTTCTTTGGGAATTGACGGCGGTGATTGGAAAACGAATAATGGAAACACCAAAGGCTTTTCTGATAGACCTGCTAGCCGGAGGAATAGCAGCGGGCGTATCGAAGACCGCGGTAGCTCCGATTGAGCGTGTAAAATTGTTGCTTCAGGTTCAGCATACCTCGAAGCAAATAGTCAAAGATCGTCGATACAAAGGTGCGGTAAACATATGGTACAAAAATAATTTAATAAAAATATCAACGATAAATAAAATCGATCAATAAAGAGAAAAGAGGATACGAATTTTGGAGGAAAAAAATATAAATTAAATTGAAAAATCGTGCGAGCAGGAATGATCGATGCTTTCGTACGAATACCGAGAGAAACTGGATTTCTCAGTTTCTGGCGCGGAAATCTTGCCAACGTCATACGTTATTTTCCGACTCAGGCTTTGAATTTTGCGTTCAAGGATCGCTTCAAAAAGATCTTTCTCGAAGGTGTGCCGAAGGACAATTTTTGGAAGCAATTCGCCGGTAATTTGGCTTCAGGCGGTTTCGCCGGTGCAACGTCATTGATATTCGTCTATCCTCTGGACTTTGCGCGTACCAGGTTCCAATTCTTCTTTTCCCAAAATCCCCATAAAACCATTATGGGTGCATTCTTAAATGCAGTTGTAAAGCAGATCTGCTGCATTCGGATACATCAAAGATGTATTTAGAAAAAGTTGCTGCCGCAGTGTCCCTCAATTTTTCATTACCAATTTAACATTGGTAATAAAAGAACGCTGGAAAATACTAATAAAAGAACGCGTATGTGAGCAGATCTGCTCGATAACTGCGTTAAAGAACCTTATACCTGAAGAAACATTTTTCATAAATCCATTTTCACGCGCCGAAATTACATTCTGAAACAAGAAAAAAATACAGACAATATCAGCTGAAATTCTTTCAGATTAGGCGCGGATGTTGGCAAAGGTGACGCCAGAGAATTCAAAGGCATGACGGATTGTCTCGTTAAGGTCTACGAGTCGGATGGATTATTCGGTCTTTATCGCGGTTTTAATGTCAGCGTTCAGGGAATATTTATCTATCGGGCTTCGTACTTTGGTCTTTACGATACAGCGAGGGCGACGCTCCTAGAGGATCCCAAGCTCACACCTTTTTACATTAATTTTGCCATTGCCGAGGTACAAACCAAACTCGGATTAAATTGCTTCATTACAGAGGAAGATAATTTTAATTTTTTTCTAAATTCCTCGCAAAGTCTATGATTCGTATATTCAAAGCTATCGAGCTCAATTTTTTTGGCATCAAAGGTATCGAGGAGACTCGGCGCTGAATTTAAAAAAGAATCGCTCAACGGCTTCGTTTATTTTCCATCGTCCACAAAAAAAAGTATCGGGAAGCCGGGAGCAATTAAAATTCACCTCGCAGCTTCCTTGTTATTTCTCTTTTTTTTTTTTTTTTCCATTAATACTCCGCTCAACAAAAACTCAACAGACGGTCACGACGATGGCGGGTATAATTTCATATCCATTTGACACTGTGCGCCGACGTATGATGATGCAATCGGGACGCAGCAAGGACGACGTTATGTACAAAAATACATTCGATTGTTGGATCAAAACATTGCGCATCGAGGGTCCCGGCGCATTCTTCAAAGGCGCCTTTTCGAATATATTGCGCGGCACCGGTGGTGCTCTTGTTCTAGTTTTTTACGATATTATCAAAGATTACATAACAGAAGCAACGAATTAACGTCAGTCGCGAATAATTAAACTATTGATTAAAAAAAAAAAAAAGATATATTTTTTTTAATACATGTATAATCGTAACGACGAAATATAAACGAGTTGAAACAAAATCAATGCACCTTGGTAAATATTTTTCAATAACGTGCATGATTCTCGAATTATCGTGAATCTTTCGTGGAAATTCTTGCCGGTCAACAGGCGAAACTTTTATTCCTCGAAACTCCAACCTTTCTTGTGGGTTTACATTCTATTTTATGTAGCGATAAGTATATTTACTGTACAATTGTGTTCAATTGAGCATCGTGTGTCGATCGTATATGTTGCGTCGTTGCTCGCGTACTTGACGCTTCCACTTGTCCTGTTGATGACCAACGCGATTCAAAACGTTGCCGCGCACACCCATCGGATGAGACGTGCCAGGGGCCACCGACGAATCATCCTCCTCGTTCGTGTGCTCAAGATAACCACCGCTACTGGCAATCTTGTGTACCCTTTTGTTCAGCAGAGGATCCAGACAGATGAGGAACAGCATGTATATCACCAAGAGCGATATTACCCAAATCACGATTATAACGACAAACTGACGGAAAAAAGAAAAATCATATTAATCATCGCGCATCGGCGAAGAAATGAATATCTGAAAAATTAATGATTTTTAAAATGACAAAAGATATCGACTCGAATGGGATAATGCGCAAAGAAATGCCTGCGATTTCATTATTTTTTTTTTAGGAGTTTTTACTCAGTAATTTTCTCGATATAAACTCTCTCATAGGGAAAGCTTTATCGATATAAAACTGAAGTAAGCGATCGATGTACAAATTCAGGATTTCAAAAAATCAGACAGAATTTAAACGACGAAAGACAAAAAAATGCCGCATCTTGGTGTATTCTAAAAGATTTTACGGAGAGAAAGCGCGGATTAAAAAATCGACTTGCCGTTCGATTTGCATACGAGATGAGAAAAATAAATTAACGAATGTTGGTTCGTTATGTTTGTATCATTTTCAAACTGGTCGGAAGAAATACTCCTCAAAACAGGAAGATTGCACAGTTTCAAGGTTACATTCCCTATTACGCGAGCCATATAACAATTTTCAAATTATTCTGAAAAAGATTATTAATGACGATAGACTTTGCATAAAAGAAAAATTCTTTCACCTTAATAATGGCGGTATTGCGATTCTCGTACTTGCATTCGCATCGTGGACAGAAAATTTTTTCCTGTCCTTTAAGCTGATCCTTGATCTTGGGTAGAATAACGCCTTCGCAGTTGCTGTAATAAATATCATGCTGATAATTGGCTATTTCAACTCGACGCGAATGGGACGTGTCGTTGTTTTTATCAAATTTAATCTTGATCTCACCAGTTGTCAGGTGGTACATTCGAGATGAAATTCAGACGATCGGGCGAGATTTGAGTTGTATTTATCACCGACGAAATGCTCGGACAAATGCATTTGCATCTTTTATCATCGTACGATTGTGCCTACGATGTTCGAAATAATACGAGCAACAACGAATTACGATTGTTGGATCAGATTCCACTGGAATCCATGAGTGGATTCGAAAAAAAAAACATTAAAACTAACCTCAGAACCTGTGACGAAAATTACGAAACCCACGAGAAACACACGAGCGACGGATTTTCCCATTTTTCTAATATCGTTTATTCCTCTCCGGACGGCTTCAGGCCGTTATTCAAAAATGCACTTTCTACTCCTAATTACAATCCTCGAAATTCGATAATTCGTAATGCGAAGTGATACTTGTCAACACTTGATTGATTGTCACGAACCAGCTGACTAAATCTTCGGCGGCATCAGGCGGCATCTGTGTACTTGCCACGGTCCACGGCGACGGCACGGTCGTACACTCGTACATACAGGCAGTGCAGCCAGATCGCGTGCAAAAGTTACCCCCACTTTCTGACCCGCGGCTGTAGGATCTTATGGGCGCGGGCAACGAAGATTGAGTTCCATAGAAGCGTACTTCTTACGGGCCACATGACGCAAAGCTTTCCACGACGCGTGCAGCCGTGGGATGGCTCTGCGATCGACCTACTATGCCGACTGTCGGTAAGGTCGTCGATACTCCGCCCATGAACCTCGTGTTCTCGGCAACTTGCATGTGGCGGGAGTCGCAGTGCTTCGTCTCCTTCCCCTATTTCTTTACCGCCCCTATTCGCGCATATAAATAATGACTCAAATGAAAGGAGTGAACTATAGTTGTAATACTAGAAATTATTATTCATGAAAAGAAAAATTTTGAACTCCTGAAAAAAGTTCTGAAGCCATTATAAAAAAAAAAAAAATCCTCAACGAGCTGGTCTCGATCGTAGGCACACGATTCAGACATCACACGAGTCCCCACTTAGCGTCCTCTATCGATCTGGTGCGAGAGAGAGCGCTATATCCTCTCAAACGGGAGCGAGAGAGAAAGCACGAATACCCCGACTCGTAGGGCGGAGCCTACAAGTTGGGGTAATCACGGACACGGACGCATACATGCGAGTAGTGTACATGAGCGCACACAAGCACAGGCGCCGGTGGTGCCATCTAGAAAGTTGGGGTAATCTGTCCCAACTTTCTTTGCTTCAAACGGGCTGCAGGCTGTACGCTTCTATGGAACTCAATCTTCGTTGGCGCGGGTCAGAAAGTGGGGGTATTTTGTACGCGATCTGGCTGCACTGCATACAGGTCCGGTATCTCTATTGTTTTTTTTTCGGTGGTGAGTGTGACATAGAATCATAGAGGTAGTTTACATAGAGGAGGTGAGCCATAGGGCTGCCCACAGTCGTACATACAGGTCTGGAAACTCGAGCCAAATTCAGTGGTGGGGGTATGAACGTTTTACGGGGTCGAATTTACTTCGCAGCACAAGCGCAAGTCGTCGCCATCAGTCAGTTCGCGTTTGAGCATAACCTACTCAACCGGAACGAAACCATGTGTGAGACAGAGACAGACAGATACCCTCCGGCCCTCCCCTAAGCGCATTACTAAACCGCAGCGGTTCTAGCGGCACCAGCGGGATCTAAAAGCGACCCCGTAAAACGTTCATACCCCCACCACTGGAGTTTCCAGACCTGTATGTACGACCGTGAACCGGGCTTAAGTGGTAGTTGAAACAAAAAAGAGAGACAGAACACTTGAACTGGGTCATACTGCGCACGCGCGACCCACTACGTAGGTATAATATATAAATGTTACTGGCTGGGGCACCTCCCGCTTTCATTTGCGCTTGCGCATTGCAAGAGCCAGAGAGAGAGAGAGAGAGAGAGAGAGAGAGAACGATATTGTCTGCACCGTAAAGTCCTCACAGAGTATCGGCCAGCGCTAGCAATATAGGAGTATTACATATACGGTCACACCCACCACCGAGAAAACAATAGAGATACCGGACCTGTATGTACGACCGTGATCACAGCGCTCTGACGGCACTGCTTCGAGTACTGTGCAGTACTGTCACCCCCACCATAGGAGATACCAGACCTTTATGTATGTACGACCGTGGCTTAATGGTTAAAGCGCGCAAACTTTCAAACGATTCTTCATACGAATATGCGCTTGCAGGGAAATGGAAAATTAATAAGTCATTGATATACGCATGGCGATGGATCTTTAATAGTCACTTCTAAATCTCGTGCGTGATGTGCGACACTCTCAATGATTATATATATATAGGTATATCTTTAAAATATTCACCAACTTCATTTCATCACGGAATCGTCATGGATTTTTCTTTCTTTTTTATAAATCGATTTCTTTGAGAATATGTAGAAGGAATCTATGTCTTCACTCTATATGATGAGTTTCATTGTTGAATTAGAAAAAATATAATATCCTAAGTTAAGACATTTTTTTGTTCTAAACGGGGGACTAGAGAGAGCATGACACGAATTGTCGACAAATCACTCAGAGAGAAAAAATTCTCAATGGCGTTTTTTTTTCACGTAGATCGAGGTAAGAAGGTTCGACGGAGTTGATTAATAATTATATATATAGTTTGGTTAGAATTAACGGAGAAATAGCGGTCGGCACACGATGGCATAAATTCAGGATTGAAAAACCAACAAAACCAATGGGAGGTCCAAAAAATCGACATGCGTGTAAA
Source organism: Alloplasta piceator (assembly GCA_946863875.1). Taxonomy (NCBI): domain Eukaryota; kingdom Metazoa; phylum Arthropoda; class Insecta; order Hymenoptera; family Ichneumonidae; genus Alloplasta; species Alloplasta piceator. The sequence continues at coordinate 80,021,434 of OX333071.1, forward strand.
TAAATGTAGAGTGGATAATTCGTACGATTTACAATGAGGTATTGTGATTCGGAATGACACGACTCAGTGGTTCGATTAATGAATCCTATTTAACTCTTTCGAGGCCAACTTAAGATATTTCATTAAATTCGTAAAAATAAAATAACAAAGTCTTGGTCGACAGATTTTCATGTGAATATAATTTTTCGTGGTTAAAAATATCTTCTTAAGCTTTAGTCTCTCTCTACCTCAGAATGTATAAAAGAAAAAACAAATATTCCGCCACAAAAGGGTAAATCCACACAATTTATATTAGTACGATTATTGATACGCGTATAAAGAATACGTGTCATTTTCATTTGCGCTTTGACGAGGAAGAATCGTCGGAATTTGTTGCGTCACACACAATTTTATGGATTTTGGTTGTTGTTTTCTTAAGCATAATTAAAAGATCCATCAATGATAAAGATATTCCGGTCGTTCGATTGTGAATTTCAAATGCGTAACAGTCGAGACAAAACAAAGTTCCTTTGTCAAATAAATTTCTCACGATTGTAGAAGTAAGAAAAATTTTATCGAGAGCTACTGGATTTTTTTTTAACTCTTGCACGTCGAAGGACTGGAACATCGCGATTAGATTTCGTTCTTTACGCATTGGAACGTAAAGGGAACAAATTATTCTCAGCTATTGCGAGAGGAAGGAAGAGTGTAGATCGTAAACTTCTCGAAGGAATTTCTTGTACCGCGCCAAGAGACATTTACGCAGCAAGAACAGACTGAAAAGAAAGAGAGAAAAAAAAAGATATTGTACGTTTTCTTTTGTTAATAATTTTGCTTTCCTTTTTGGTTGACGCGGTGCTTAATCAATCTCGTTGACGTACTTTTGAGATGTCGACACCGGTGAGAGTCTTGACGAGTTCGGGCACCCGCGTGACGATGCTCAATACTTCCTCTGTCAATTTTTCTGCTCCTATCGTGCCGTTTCCGCTCGACACCATCGTTATCTTCTTCGCTTGCGATAGAGGCGCCGCTACCTCCGCGGCAACCTGAAATAACCGATATAATCCAATGGTGAAATTTTTTTACATAAATTAACTTGGAATCTTCGAAAACGTGAAAGGAAAAAAATGGTTTTTTTTTTTTAATTTTTCAAACTTTAACAAATTTTGCGATTTCGAGAAAAAAATGTGTACACAATGTCATTTCATTAATACAAATAAACAAACGAAAATAAAAATAAACCATAAAAGATAAAAAATCGTTCCCATTGAAACTTTGCACATTCCTTCTCGTCATCGTGCAGAGCCAAAATCGAGAAAGCTCGCTTGTAATTTTCAAATGCGTCAAATATAATGAAGAAGAAAGGTGCAACTTTTTATATCGGCACGATTTTTTTTTGCTTTTCTTCGTGTCAGACCTTTGGAAGGGTCTCGAGCATCATGTCGACCATCGCTGCATTTCCGTACTCGTTAAAAGCCGCTGCTTTTTTCGCCATTTGACTGGCTTCGGCTTTGGCCTTTGCCTCAATCGCGAAAGCCTCGGCCTCACCACGAATCTTGATGGCCTCGGCCTCTGCCTCGGCTTCCATTACGAGACGAAGTTTATTCGCTTCAGCCATTTTTTCGAGCCTTCGAATAAAGAAATTTTTCAATTTCTCAAGTTATTATGAAGCTCGTTATTGAAATTTTAGTTTTTATATAATCGAAAAATCGTAATTTCAAAATTATAAAAATGAAATATAGCTTTATGGGACATGAAACGATTTTCTTCCATCTATCACCACTTGTTTCAATGTCAGAAAAACAAATCAATGACAGAACGACTACGAGGTAATTTGAATTTTCGAAATTACGGATTTTCAATAACAAGCTTCCCGATAATCTTGAATTTTTTACTGAATATTTTGACAATAAATATCTCCCGTTACCAATAATTGTACATTTTTTACATAGTTTTGGTACAACGACGCAGCTAACGTAAACTCTAGCCAATATTTATAATTTTCATTTTATCACCTGTATTTTTCAGCATCCGCTGGACGTCTGACAGTGGCATCGAGTTCTCTCTCACGACGGAATATTTCTTGTTCTTGTACAGCAATTTCCTGTCCCCTCTCGACCACCTTGACCTGCATCTTTTCTTCCATTATACGTTGTTTCGTTTTTGCTGCTTGAAGCTCGAAAGCCATTTCCGCCTCGGCTTTCTTCATGAATAACAAAAATTAATATTTGAAATGTCATCTCGAAAGGAAATCATTTCACTCTATTCTCATAATGAAAATTCTCGGAATAAACGACGACGAATGAAACGAAAAAATGCTGAAAGTTAGATATTTCTTCTTACTGAGAAATTTTGTGTAATTGTCGAAAAATCTTGAGGGAACAAATTAAAATTTTAATAGAGAGTATATGTATTAGACTGGAAGTTAAAAATTAAATTTTTTGCGACGCCCCCTAAAAAGCTTCCGTTTAATGAAAAAACGCGAGTTACATTTTTTTTTTTTTTTAATTAAAAATAACACGTGCCGCAAGACGATCTAGGTTCGTTTTCATCGAAGAACAATTTTTTTTTTCAAACGGCTGGACCGATTTGAATGAAATCTGAACACGTTACAAAGGTATATAGAGGCTATTTTTAGAAAAATAAGAGCTCATTATCTTCATAATAACTAATCAAAACACTCAATTTTTTCGGTAATTATTTTTTTTTCTTCAGCATAACGTTCTGGCACAATTATGAAAATAAGCTTTTTTTGTGTGTTTTACTATGTCATATAATGTCTCCAAATTTCAAATTGATCGGAGAGGTACTTCATATTCAAAAAAATAAAAAAATATTGCCCAAAAATCATTAAAAAATTGTTTAAACAATTTATTAATAACCTTTGAGCAATATTATTATTGATAATTGTTGTTCATAGCATGCTTAATGTTGCTGATTTTTTTCAGATTTTTATTGTATCACAAAGTACGGAAATTTCAATCAGATAGAATGTTTTTCTGGGACATCACTATTGAGTTTCGAGCGAAAATAGTAAAAAAAAAAAAAACATTTTCATAGAAAAATTCTGAAATAATTCCAGGCGATCCCGTGTTACTTTTACCTACGTTACTTTTTTCATATTTCACATTTTCTGTTCAACCCTATAGTTTTTGAGTTACGTTGCATCTTTCGAAATTTAGCTTTTTCAGCCAAAAGTGAAATAACCTTGCGAGAAAAAATCGTACGAAAATTTTGAAGAGACGAAAATGGAGTGTGCTAACCCTTTCGAATGTAGCGTAGATAAAAAAGACAAAAAAAAATGTCCTTAAGTTATGCGCCCAATTCGCGATGGTCGAAAGAAGATCAAAAAATGGTCATATTCAAAAGTGCATAACGGGTCGAAAAAAAATCATAACAAATATTTAAAAAATGAAAAACGAAGCTGAAATTCTTCCCGTCAAAAAGGTTTTTTTAAAAATTTGATTATCTTTTTTTTTGACGGAGTTATGCAACTTCTAGTGCAGCAAGAAATATCGACAAATGTATCCAAACTTATGAGCGGGAATGTATATCCAAAATCGAGGATGAAAAATTTGACAAACTACTACAATTATACCTTATACTATAAGAAATATGTGTGCCAAGTTTCAAATTTTTATATCAATATTTACTAAGTCGAAAAAATGTTCAGATCATTGACTGGAAAAAATACACGTATTTCCCCTTTAAAACTTTGACCTCTGTGGGGGCAGGTTAAAATTGAGATATCGAGCTGAAATTTGGACTGAGTTTCTATTTATATATATATATATATATATATATATTTCTGACAAACTCACTCTGGTCTGCACTTCGACGTCATAGGCGGCTTTCTTGAGCTCAAAGTCACGCTGTGCTTTCGCAATATCGGCGTCGTTTAAGAATCGCGATGCCATTCTCTGTTCCTCGGCGATGGCTTCGCGAATTTGTGCGTCTCGACGGGCCTCCGCCTCACCGATTCTCGCGTCTCTCTTGACCTCGGCGGTTCGGGCCATTCCAAGAGCCTTGAGATATCCCTGCGAAACGCATTGAAAAATAATATTAACATTGTTTCGAAAATTTCTCTTTTTTTTCTAACGTTAAATATTTGAAAATACGTTGATGAAAACGTAGCGTAAGCACTACATCGCATTACGATAGTGCGGGACAGCGTTCGTTCGATGCAAAATAAATATATGAAAAAAATTAAAAATTGAAATAAAGAAAATCAAAAGAACAAACAGTCAAACTAAATCCGTCGAGTAAATTCTAATCTCTCTTAAACGCTAATGAAATGTTGCTTCTGTAAATTCTATTGTGTATATTATGCAAATATCGCAAATGCGTTTGTGCAAGGAAATAAAAGAAATTTTTAAAAATTCCTCAAGGTCACGAATGAACATACCCGCCACGATATACAGTACGCTTCATATTGTATCGTTAATCAAGTACACGCAGAGCACCACTTCGATCGCGTCGTTTACAACGAAAACATCGAGATCGAAACGCGAGGAGGAGCTAAGCGCTTAATTATTTTTTTCATTATTTTTAACTTTATACAATTAGGGGGGGGGGGGGGGGGAAATCGCAAAACCAAGATAAAATGTAACGAAACTTTGGCAGTGCGTCGATATATCCTTAAGACACTTGTTTTTTGTTTGTTCAGTACAAAGAAGCTAAAAAATTTAACATACCTTTGCCCCCTGGAAGTATAAGAAACAAAAAAACGCATTCAATATTTGTATTCGATGTGAAAGAAACGTGGATTTACTTCGAGACGCGATTTTTGTCGAAATTTCGAGCTCGAACGCGCCTTTTATTCCATTATTCTTTTTTTTTTGGCTCCTCGACGATCGAAAATGGCGCACGTGACTATTTTTTTTTTCTCCTTTTTTGCTTTGAATCCTTGAATCAAATGTGACTAACGCGCTAACCGCCTAAACGCACACCACCTTCGTCAACTAAACACACGCAAGGATTTAAATGTCGAAACAAAAATCTCTATGAGAAATTCCGTGCATCCCTCCAAATTTTTTTTTGTTTTTCGTTTTTTTTTTACTCTACGTATATATCTTTTTTATAATTAGTTAAAACATGATTCGAACGTACTTCCTCGTCGCGTATGTCTTTGAGAGTGTAAGAGACAACGGTGATGCCCATATTGACAAGATCGCTGCTCGCAACTTCAAAAACTTCCTTGCTGAATTTCTTCCGATCCTTGTAGATTTCCTGTGGCAAATAAATATTACAGGATGCGAGCAAAATCGTCGTTATTTGGATTGCAATTACCGTTGTAATGCGATACGTGTCGTTATTTTGGCTTTCTCAAGGAAGAAACTATGGGAGAATTTGTAATTTGTTTTTCTTTTCTTACCTCCACCGTCATGCTTCCCATTATCGCTCTTTGATGTCCTTCGAGGGTCACCAGCGCTATATTGTGAATCTCATCTTCGTTTTTACCAAGAAACTGTTCGCACGCCGTGGACAGCATCTCTTCGTTCTGTCCTTGAATTTTTACCTTTGGAATTGATCAAAATTTTTGTTTTTTATTACGCAAATTGAATTTGCGTTGGTATTAATCATATTGGCAATCTTGATGAATGAAATTTTTATAATCATCATTACGAATATATATTATTAAAAAGACAAGATTATGAAAATTTAACAAAATATTCGTCATCTTTTTCATCGGGCAAATTAAATTCATCTTCTTCTCGAATTGTTTTGACAATGCACATTGCAAAATTTTAAGACATGTATTATTTCTCTTTCCGGTCTAAATCTAATTTTGTAATTGTGATCGGGAAGCGATTTCCAATTTATACGGTCGTGAAAATTTGGGAAAAAATCCGGCAAATACAAAAATTGTGTTATTCATCGGGAACAGTGTTTATTATAAAAAAAGTGCGATAATGTTTTTATATATTAACACGGTGTTTTGAATATCCCCGGCATAATGTAATTCCTGTAAAAATTGCTGTAAAAATTGTTAAAATTACCTGCGCTATTCCAGTGACCGATATAGGAACACCCTGACCCGTATAGACCATTGGACTTTCCACTTGGAGCGTCATGGTGTTGAGAGATATTCTGAAATCCAAAGAAATCCAAAAAATAATATCTGCCAAGCCGACGATTCTTTCGAGAATTTATATTTTATAGAAAAATGAATCGGCATACTTCTGAACTTGCTGGACTATCGGCCAAACAAATACGCGACCTCCGGGGACGAGAAGAGGTTTGCCATAGCAGCATCCTTGAATAAAATCATGGCGGGCGTTTGAGTAAATAAATTGACCAATTAAAAACAATTATTACTTATAAAATTTAAAAAAGAAATTGTATTTATAGAAAATTTGATACGTGATTTTTTTTTAATATTCAACAATGCTACAAATATATATGTGTGAGGAGTTCTTTTTCAACCGGGCCTTTTTTTTTCCACCATCTCCAATTTTTTTCAAAATCTCCCAGTTTGAAATATTAGTCAAAAGGAACGTCTGTGATTTTTTTTAGATTTTTTTAGGGCTTTATCTCAAAAAATGTTCATCAAACAAAAAAAAAAACACAAGAATAAAAACTTATTTATTTTTTTCATTTTATCGAAAAATATTAAAATCATAATTTTTCTGCATTGAGAAAATTGAAATTTGGCAAAAAAATGAGAATAAAATTTTTTTAAACCTAATAACACACTTTCGATTTCGGTACAAAGTTTACAGGATGTCTGTCATTGGGTAAAGAGTCTATGAAAAAAATTTCAGAATGGCCCCTGCAATGGTTATGATGAAAAAAAATAAAAACCCTGCGAAATCTCATAACCGCATAAAGATTTCGCAGGGTTTTTATTTTTTTTCATCGTAACCATTGCAGGTGCCGTTCTAAATATTTTTTTACAGACTCTTTACTTAATGACAGACATCCTGTAAAATTTGTACCGAAATCGAAAGTATGTGATGAGGTTTAAAAAAATGTTATTCTCATTTTTTCACCAAATTTCCATTTTCTCAATGCAGAAAAATTATGATTTTAATTTTTTTCGATGAAAGTTGAAAAAATAAAAAAGTTTTTATTCCTATGTTTTTTTTGTTCCTGGCATCCTGAACGGACGCCTAAAAAAATCTTAAAAAAATCTCAGACGTTCCTTTTGACTAACATTTTAAACTGCCAGATTTTGAAAAAAATTGGAGAGGGTAAAAAAAAAAAGTGGCCCAGTCGAAAAAAAAAACTCCTCATATATATATATATATATATATATGGAGCATTCCAAGTAAAATAGAATAGCGTGTCTGATTCCTGACTCGTTTGATTTTGGAATGCTTTGCAAAAAATATTCCGCTGGTCCAAAGAGCGACCCAAAAAAATTTAGAATGTTATTTGGAACGTTTTGGAGCATTCCCCGTGATAAATTAAAAAAACCAAGGCCCTGAAAACGAACCCTCGCCAAATCGGCGCGAAATTAACATTTTATTAGCTGGATTGTAGACGGAGGCTGAGAAAAATCTGTAAAAATTTTGGAATGGTTTTTAGTACAAAAAGAATACTTCCTGGAAAGTAATTGTAAATTCTAAGACTCAAAGTAGACTAGTTGATTTCACATGGAATGTTCCATATGTATGTACGTTTGTTATTTGTTACATAATTTATTAAATAATAATTAATGGACCAATTATAGTCACGAAAGAGAGAGAAAGAGAGAGAGAGAGAGAGAGAGAGAGAGAGAGAGAGAGAGAGAGAGAAGTAGAGATGGAGTGAGAATCTCCCACACCCATTTTAATGAGTCGATAGTGTCTGTTATAGCGTCGTGGCATTTTTTTTTCAACCATTAAATGATTACAAGTGTCAATTGAGAGTCGATCGATTATGCGAAAGACGTAATAATATATCAATTACTTACCCGAAACCACGAGAGCCTCGTTTGGCCCGCAGGTAACAAAGCCACAACTCATAACTGCGATTGCAAAAGAAAAAGTCAGAGAGACACGAGTTTCGGCGTATTAACACTGGGCGTCGATAAGTAGTATTATATATATATACGAATATCGGGAACTTTTTTGACCGGGAAGGTCGTATAATGGTGTAATAGCATAGGGAAACGCGCGTGTGTATTTCTCCGACTTTGTATTGATGTTTCGTTTGTAGACCACGAAAAGCACACAAAGTGACAAAGTCAGGAAAGTGCGCTGTGCGCTACGTCGAAATTTGTATAGTCAAGAAGACTTGTGTGTGTGTGTGTGTGTGTGGTGTGTGACGTGTGGGTGCTGTGTGTGTAGGAAAGACACTGGAGTGGGAGAAATAGCGTAGCACAGAGACGAGAGACCACGGTCGTGCAGACAGGTCCGGTAGCTCTATTGCTTTTTCGGTGGTGGGTGTGATATAGAATTAGAAGGAGTTTTTAGTTTACATTATTGACACGTCGCTACAGTGGACGCTCCATATATGTAATACTCCTATATTGCCAGCGCTGGCGGAAACTCTGCGAACACTTTACGGTGCAGACAATATCGTTCTCTCTCTCTCTCTCTCTGGCTCTTGCAATGCGCAAGTGCGAATGGAAGCGGGAGTGCGCTAGCCAGTAACATTTATATATTATGCCTACGTAGTGGGTCGCGCGTGCGCAGAATGACCCTGTCTGAGTCTTCTATCTCTCTTTTTTTGTGGACCCACCACTTACAGGGAAGCATAGGCCGCTAGCAATATCGGAGTATTACATATATGGGACGCTCCCACAACTTAACGCTTCGGGACCGGAAACGCTCCCATAACTTAACGTTACCCTCATTCTCCCACTTTCGTGTTTCAACGCATGCATACTACCTTTTTTTTTTTTTAATTGAAGCATGCGTAGAACAAGCGCGCGAAATTCAACCTGAAATTCGTACCTATGCGTTATAGACATACATTTCAAAATCTGACGGCGATATATTTTGCAAATTTTTTGAAGATTGATAAGAATTTAAAGTCATTAACTCTAGATGAAAAGAATTGAACAGAAAATACATTTATCCGATTGTTAGATCGTGCGAGATACATTTTCTAGAAAATATTATACAAAGTTGCATATATACAGATCATACATGCATATACATACGAATATTCTATAGAAATTTCGTTCTTTCTGAAAAATAAAAATGCCTGTTTTTTCGAGAGAACGACACTATTCTCGAACATGTAGTTCTATAAATAGGCGTGTCTTGCCCCATCAATCAGTAATTTTCACCAAAATCGTTATCTTGTATTATTTATCCACTTCACGCACATTAATTACACTTAAACTAATAGTAGCGCTTAATAAATCGTACGCAATTGAAGGAAAAAATTTGACAGTTGAGGTTATGTTGCCCTGTATGAAATTTCCGCAGCTCGGCAGCTGAGTTTGGAGTGGGGAGAAAGCGCGATAGGGGTCGTTAAGTTATGGGAGCGTGTTGCCATGGTGACGCGTTAAGTAATGGGAGCTGTTAAGTTATGGGGGGTTAAGTTGTGGGAGCGTCCACTGTATTACATATATGTTTTCACCGAGCTCGGTGAAAAGGGAAAGAGGCGCGTATCCTAGGATACGCGTTTCTGGCTGTCACCTCCTCTATGTATTCGCTCCGTGCACACCTACACACACTCCCAAAGTGAGAATGTGTATTGATATCCATGTATTGGAGTCTGACATGGCGGCTGAATGTCCGTGTGCACCCTACTAACAGTTCAAAATTTAATACCAGATGTCTCACGAATTTTGTCAGATCCCAATATATAATCTTTGAATGAATAAAATAGACAAGAAAATACACAAGAAAAGGTGGCAAGAAATAATAATTTACTCTACACGTTATCATGTAAAATAAAGCATTATTTTCCTACCCATTATAGCCTTTAACTAAAATTTACTATTGGAATGGATAATCACGTTGCAGAGTTTCTGTCGTTTTTTTTAGTTGGATAAAAAACGTCGCATGCAGAGTTTTACTACAGGCTGTAATGTGTAGAATACCATTCCTTGCCATCTTCTCTTGCGTATAGAAGCTTTTGTGTAAAGTGTCATGTGTAGAACGGAGGCCTCCTCAATTGGAGTATGCTGATTGCTGGGATGATGATTCTTCAGTCAGATGATTTTTTCTCTCGTATTACTTATATATTCATATTCTTTCATTCCGATTTTTTCTAAATTATATTCTTGTGAAAAAATAATTGGTATAAAATCGAGATATTTTTCATGAAATTCACGTGTTCTCGGCTTTCTTGGAAATTCGGCGTCATCGCGACAACGTTCGTTAGCGGACCAACGAAGAGTCTCGGGCGGAGGACAAGTTTGCACAGGAATTTGCGCCGCGTAAAGTTTATATCCGGAAATTTGTTGTTGATTTATATTTACACGTGGATACATCGTTAGCACAAATTCGTCAAATCATCCAGTGTTACGCGTGATTTTTTGGTAAATTGTACAGAAATATGACAAGTTCAAAAACAAAAAACCGTCGATTTTTTCATTACGGTTTTTGACCAACTTCAAACATACAGTGGACTTTTTTTTCTGGGGCTGCCATTGAGAATTTTCAACGATCGATGCGTCTGTATAGTCTGTCGAATAACAACGAATGGGCGAACGGAAAAGTTTAAAAACGTCGGAATTGCTTCTTGAATCGTTCGTAGTAATAATCGTCGGTAGCTTTTTCACAGTTATCCTTACGTTTACCCTTTCCATCGTCTTTTGTGGCAGCTGCGTCCGATCTATCGCCACCTCGGTGCTTACCCTTGTGAGCATCCGGATCATCGATATTGACTGAAAATAATTATTTTTTCTCTCAATCGAATAATCTCCGTTGCTCGTTATTGCTTCCTCGAAGAGGAAGCTTTATGTTTGTGAAAAACGATTCAATTTTGATACTTTGAGAAACTCACATCTGTTGTGTTGAACGAAATTCACAGCCATATTGGTAGGTACAAATTGCGAGGGTCCGTCCTTCTTTCTATGCCTTTCCCACAATAATTTGAGCTTGGCTTCCTCGGTAGCCTCGATATTTCTTATTTTTGCTCTGTAGAGCGACGATGAGGATAAATTGAAAACTAGATCGACTTTTGGCGCTCCGTCGATCACGACGTTGATAATTTTTTTAAGTATACTAACTCTATTCCCAGATCGACTTCCGGTATACCCGATAACATCTGATTCGACAGCATTTCTTCGCTCCTGCGAGCGGAACTTTGTCTGAGATGTTCGGGAACAGCTCGAAGGGCTGCCTCCTCGGGCGAACAATAAGTCAATCCGTCGTTTCCTTCGCTGTCTTGGCCGGTCTTACTATTTTTGTTTTTCCTCTTGGACAACTCTTCCTCTATGTATTTCAACCTGCGCAAAAAAAATTCAATCAACGTCTTTATAAAAAATCTGTATCCGAAAGATCATTTACATTTCTTCGTCTTCGTCGCGTTTATTCGTTTCTGCGTTGAATTGAGTACCGATTCCCGTATCGTAGGCGTCATCTTGCTTGATTTTGTTGTTTTTCAACGCCGCCATATTGACCATTCCGCCGCTCTTGACATTGAAAGGATCCGACTAAAATAAAAAGGAATTCCAGCGTTCGGAGTATTCGTCGGCAATTTAAAAAAATTGCCAATACGAAATAAGGGTCACGATTACTCACGGTCGAAGTGTCGTTTGTTATTTTTTCACCAAGCGCAAGTTCCACAACGTTTACCCCATTTGCGCGTTCTCGAAGTTTTCGTATAGTTTGGATCTCCGCGAGTTTATACCTTTTAAAAATTACTCGTCGATTATAATAAGGCTGTAGCTAGCCGTCCGGAAACCGTACGAATAAGGTTATGCTATTAATTCGTCCGGTCATATGTTCTCTAGCAGCAATGCCATATTCAGAGAGCAGTTTAAACAAAAGAGTAGTACGCGGATAAATATCCAGAGGAATGTCACATAAATCGTCCAGTTGTACTATCGTAAATAGATCGAAGATGTATACGGGCGAATAAAGGCACACAGCTCAACCGGATACGCAATTTCAAGATTTCTGGATATATCCGGATGAATAATTATGTCACGTAATTCATTCGGGCATACATTTTCCAATGTTTTCAAAATGTACACGGACGAATAATATGAGACTATTCATCCGGATCGAAACTGGACTAAAAATTCCTCAAAATACCGACATAATCTATAGTGAAAAAAATGTTCGACTATTGAGTAGGAAATCTTCTTAGAGACTTTCAACTATAGTAGGGAATCTTAGAGATTTTAAACTATAGTAGGAAATCTTCCTAGTGATGTTCAACTATATAGTAGGAAATCTTAGAGATGTTTAAGGAGGTTCATCTGGTACTGAGTGAGTCAAAAGAAAAATGTCAATGCTTAACCTCAAAGTAATCAGCATTTTTGAGACTAATTAATTTATTATGGATCTCACAAGTATCTAATCAATTTTATGAAGCTCTAAAAATGTTCTTTAGATACTTTTTCATTAATTCTTAAATTTTCGTCAAAATCTGTATTGTAATGATTGTGCATTTAATATTTATAGACGGTATCCCATAAGAGCCCGTGTTATTTAGGATTTACATTTTTATTTATTTCTCACCAACAACTTACCCTCGGGTCTTGAAATTTTAACAGATGACTTTTTAGATATTAATAACTATATTCTGATTTTTTTTATCAACATCCGTATTGTAAATCGTGTACCGGACGAACCTCCTTAACTATATAGTAGGAAATCTTCTTAGAGATGGTCAACTAAGGCGGGAAATAGTCAGAGAGACTTTTAACTATATCGGGACGTATGTTTAGAACAAGGCATGTTAGAACATGTAATTATCAATGAAAAAATCTGGTACAATTGCTTAACAATCGTGAATACTTTTATTGTAACGGCACACCATAAAGATTGCAAACAAATTTGAAAAAATATTTTATTTTTCGTCATAAACACACATGCGCTTCTCAAGAGAAATGGGAAAAAAAGAAAATCGCTCGGGGACTTCGGCGACGCTTGATAATCGAATCGGGTTAACTATAGCGGGACATATTTTCAGAGATGATCGAGTGTAGCGGGAACGAATAATTGAAATTTTCAACTATAACGAGAAAGTTTCATAAACATTGTCAACTATAGCAGGGAATATTCTTAGATTTCCAACCATGAACGATGATGACTGATGCAATACTGAAAAAACAATGGCCGAAGACCTTATAAACAAGCGTTGTTAGCGCGACAACATACTTCCGGACGAATAACCATATATTAAACGTACGGTTTCCGGACGGCTAGACACTGCGTTATAATAAACGTGATTTTTATTGAGGTTTATTGTTTTCATCGTTATTTACCTGACTGGAACATCCTTGTCATCGTCGTTGTCACTATCATTCGAATCAACCTTACGAGTCCTCAGCGGTTTGCGTGTTTTCTTTTTGAAGGTTATTTGACATTTTGACGATTCTTCCGGCACCAGGCTTTCGTTCATCTCTTGTATCGGAGTAAAATACTAATTAGGCATAGACAATTAGTTTACGCGTTTGTTTGACACTTGACAGTCATTGACACTGTCAAATATAATAATGATCGAGGTGGAATGAGATGAGCCGATGACTGATGAGCACGCTTTTATATATTTTTTCCCTCGAATCAGTCGAATCCTCATTCCTCGACGCCTCGACCACGGTCAGTGATGCAAAATGACCGTCATTTTGAGTTCGCGTCAGTCACGCGTCACCTGACCGTCACGTGACCGTCACGTGACGTCATTTTCGTTTTACATAATTTTCTACGTGAAAATGACGGTCATTTTTACTTTCGTCATCTGACAAGACAAGCCAGACAGGGACTTCTATCTAGATGGAAAATGACCGTCACGATTTTTTCGGTCATTTTTTTCGGTCACAACACTTTTAGATTCCATGATAATTGTAAAATTAATTATTTTCATCGTGATTGTTTGAGTAAATTGGGAATTACAATATTAAGAACATTGGAATAAAGGAAGACAGGAATTTTTAATATTTTTTAAATTATAAACGTCGTATTATTATTTTTATTTTCTTCCGAATGGCGGCGGTGTTTGCAGTGTGTGCGCATGCGCAAATATGATATCGGGCGGTCAGTCATTTTCGTCATTTTTGCATCCGTCATGTGACGGTTCTGTTACGGTCACGTGACGGTCACACGACGGTCACGTTACAGCTTCACATCACTGACCACGGTCGTACATACAGGTCTGGAAACTCTCGCGATTTTCGGTGGTGGGGGAAGGGCCCACTACGTGCACCCTTCCTAGTTTGAATTGCCACCACGTGTGGCCGCGGCGCTGTATTTATCCCCCGGATAACATAACCTTCAAATCGAAAGTGAGATACGCGTTGTCGAATGCTAATTACATTTTTCATCAACATGAGCGACTTATTGTCACAAACGTTTTGTTTTTTTGGCATAAACATTTAAAAAAATGCCTAGAAGTGTATTGAACGAGCAGCAGGATCGTGTCGTCGAAACATACACTGTTTCAAGTTCCAAACGGGATTGAGCATAGGTGTGACGGAGACGGACAGATACGAATTATCTTCTTCTTCTTCTGCTTACGATTTGGATTGGCTCTGGTAGCTGCTCTTAAAGCGGCGATTCCATACGGCCATATACAGCATATACTAATACGAATTATCGTAGCGATTTGTGCTGTCCTTGTTCATTACCCCTGCCGCGGGTTTACCCCGTCTGCCGTCGCACCGCGTCTCACCACCGCGGGGGACAAGGTTAGCGCCTCTAGCGGCCACTAACAGTTTCAAAAATGGGGCACATAACGGAGTCACCTAATTTGACGGAGTTTCCAGACCTGTATGTACACGACCGTGTACAAGGGTGCCTGCCCCCACTACCGTCGTTGCAAGACCTGTATGTACGACCGTGGTCGCGTTCACGAACCTAGTCCTGAACGCTCCCCAAACGTAAAAAATTTAAAAATTCGAGGGAAAAAAAAATTGAAATTTTTTCGTCGATATTGCCGTATAATTAAGTATTAAAATATATTGACTCGTCGCGCAATATTTCTCGATAATTCATCCAAACGAACTATCGAATAGGCGTTTTTTTAACGCGTTTATTCCTTTTTCCATTGTCAGCCTCCCATCCTCATTGTGCGGATTGTGTCTATATACATATGCGCAAGGAAAGTGTCATCGCATGACGTCAGGATTCCTCATTCGTAACAATTTGAAGGTTACGATTTGACAGTAAACCATCGTTTCGAGTCCCAAATGCGCGGAAACAAACACATTGGATAAGTTTTTTTTTTTTTTTCATCACCTAAATCCAAATCTGGTATCGGAAAGTCCTTCAATACGTTTTGTCGTCAAATCATCCGTAAAACGTCGTGCATCTCGTCAATTTCATCTGCAAAAACGAAAAAACCAAACAAGTCGTTTCACAATTTAAAATGGCAACTGGTAATATATTGCAGGTAAGATTTACAAAGACGAAGAAAAAAAACGCAAAAACATCGATGTCGCTTCGTCTCGGAAAATTTCTATCGATTTCATTCTAATTTTGATTTATCAATGATTTTTGGGGTAGAAAGCCATCGATCTTGTGACCAAGGCTACCGAGGAGGATAGAAACAAAAATTACGAAGAAGCCTTGAAACTTTACGAGCTCGCGGTGGAACATTTCCTTCATTCTATCAAATGTATTCGTCGTCTTTCGTTATACAGATTTTTACTTCCTCATACGCGTATATTTGTATACGCCGAATCATGTTTTCACTTCGTATGTCACAGACGAGGCTCAAGGCGACAGAGCCAAGGAGAGCATAAGACAAAAGTGTCTGCAGTATCTCGACAGAGCGGAGAAGCTCAAAGCTTACTTGAAAAAAGGCAAGAAGAAACCCGTGAAAGACGGCGAGGATAATTCCAAGGACGACAAGAAGAGCGACAGCGGCGACAGCGATACGGACAGCGATCCTGAGAAAAAGAAATTGCAGAGTAAACTAGCGGGAGCCATCGTCATCGAGAGGCCGGACATTAAGTGGAGCGACGTCGCGGGACTGGATCTTGCCAAGGAAGCTCTCAAAGAGGCTGTCATATTGCCGATACGATTTCCACACTTTTTCACCGGCAAAAGAATACCCTGGAAGGGAATCCTTTTGTTCGGGGTAAACTTTTAATTTCCATAATTTTTTTCTCGAGAAGGATTCTACGCGTTATTATTCCACGCGGGACACTTTCTACGCAAAAGTTCCCGCTCTCGTCGTTCTACGCGAGAAAAGGTAGCGGGAAATAATATTCTATTCTACGCATTATTCTCTTACGTATTACAGCCTTCGGCAAAAATCTGCGTGCAACGTTTTTTATCCGACGCAAAAAAAAAACTAAAACGAATATCGAAGAAAGTTCTTAATTCAACACAAAGGAATTCACTACCGGAATGAACAATCACGTTGCAGAGTTTCCGTCGTTTTTTTGGATCGTATAAAAAACGTTGCACGCATCGTTTCGCTATGGGCTGTAAAGCGTAGGAAAATAACGCGTTGAATATCCGTAGAGGGCTATTCGTCGCCGCCTTCTCCGGCGTAGAACGATGCGCGTAGAAAGTGTCTCGCGTAGAATCGTAATACGTAGAACAGAGGCCTCTTTTTCTCAATTCTATTAATTTGTCGCAATGAAATCTGCGCGGTGAATTTATCTTGACGAGAAACGGAGCGATCATTGAGTCGGCGCGATCGAATTAAAACTGACATTCGTGAAATCTATCGTAGTTAGTATTTTTCATTGTCGGCCATACACGCTGCGGTACAAAGAACGATTTACCATTGACGATTGATACTCGACCATTCGTGTAAAAATTGACGATGAAAAATTTCATGCAAAGTATCGACGTGTGTGAATATTAATAATTAATATTGTTTTGCGATGATTTTAGCCACCGGGTACGGGTAAATCGTATCTGGCAAAGGCCGTCGCGACCGAAGCCAACAATTCGCAATTTTTATCCGTATCATCGTCGGATCTGGTGAGCAAGTGGCTCGGTGAATCCGAGAAGCTTGTAAAAAATTTGTTCGAGCTCGCGCGTCAGCGTAAACCAGCGATAATATTCATCGACGAGGTGGATTCTTTGTGCTCGTCGAGATCCGACAATGAGTCCGAATCGGCTCGCAGAATAAAAACGGAATTTTTGGTACAGATGCAGGGTGAGTTAATTTTTTTTCTTCGATTCGTCAATTTTTTATTCTTTTTCCAACCAACTCGATGAAATTTTTTTTCCGTCACTCTCTCACAGGCGTCGGTAATGATAATGACGGTATCCTCGTTCTCGGTGCGACCAATATACCCTGGGTTCTCGACTCGGCGATTAGAAGACGCTTCGAAAAGAGAATTTACATTGGTCTGCCCGAGGAACACGCGCGAATAACGATGTTCAAGCTTCATTTGGGAAGTACCGTCCACACGTTGTCCGAGGATGATTTCAAGACCCTGGCGGCAAATACGGAGGGTTATTCGGGTGCCGATATAAGTATCATAGTGCGCGATGCGCTGATGCAACCTGTTCGTCTGGTACAGACAGCGACACATTTTAAAAAAGTACGGGGACCCTCGCCGAAGGACAAAAACATGATTGTCGACGATCTATTGACTCCTTGCTCGCCCGGTGATCCCGGAGCAATGGAGATGAATTGGATGGACGTCGAGGGTGATCAACTCTATGAACCGCCTGTTACAATGGTAATTTAAAAATGTTGGACAAAAAAAAACAATTTAATAATGACAATGAGGTTATTTTTATTTAAATCAATTATAATTTCTTTTTCGTCATCGTTCAACAGAAACACATGATGAAATCGTTATCCACGACACGTCCGACCGTGAATCAAGAGGACATGGCGAAATTAGAAAAATTCAAGGAAGACTTTGGCCAGGAGGGTTGAGCCCGGCACCTGGCTGTCTTTTCTTATATTGAGGTATTTTTTTCTTTCCGATCCCAAAAGTGAATTCGTCTAATTTGGATATTCTATAAACGGTAATTGAGAATGAAAAAGCCTCAATTTCTAAGCTTGCCGTCTATCCGCCATCCAGTAGAGTCCCCGAAAGAAAATCTTGGTGTTCGTAAAATTATTATCGCTATTATGTCGGTCAATATCGAGAATCAAGCACGATCCGATAAATCTTTTCTCATCCGTTATGTTTTTTTTCTCTCTCCTCCTCTCGTTGCTCAATCGTGCATTGTCCTTCGACATTCTCGCGAAATTCTCATACTAACGAATGATTTGAACAAAATAAGGTTAAAAAAAAAAATAACTTCCACGAGTCGACGACAGATTTCAGTATGCATAATAATAGTTTTAAGGATGATTCCTGCAACGTTCACGAGCAATTGTTTTTTTTTCTCATCAATTTGAAATCGATCGAAATTTCACTTTTTGCCCTCATTGACGTTTTGTCCTTTGAAGAAACGAAAACTTAATCTGTGTTGAACTCGTTCGTAGTGGGAATGCTCACTCGAATTTGCCGATAAAGAAAAAAAAACATACACAGTATAGAGATATGCATAAAAATTTAGATATATAAATATATAAAATGCGAGATGCAAAGTACGTTTACCAGGTGTTATATCGATAAACGAGGACACCTTCTATTCTCATGTAAATTGTTTTTATGATTAAACTAAATAAATCACAAGCTCTACAGTGGTTCGATGAAGATGGACGAGATTCTTTTTTTTTTTATCGCTCAAACGATTTACAATTTTAACGATGAAAGATTTTTTAAAAACATTTATGTATATATTATAAATACTAGGGCGATTTTTTTTCGACTTTTTTTTATTTCTTTCACTTCCCTGAAAGTTACAGCCCTTGATAGAAATTTCAAGTACTTTCCCTTCGCGTGATGAGTTTTTCCATCTAAAATACACGTAAATGAAAAACTTTTTTCTTCAAAATTTTACCATTCCGCGGTTTTTGAAGCTATCGCATTGATTTTGTTCGTAATTTACGGAGAATTGAACGATCTTTGAGTGTCGTTGAGCGTAAGTGTAACTTGCACTGGTGAGATGGTACGAGGTCACTGGAGTTGATTTTTACCCAGAATTCACGTTTTTTCGCTGTTATCTCCGAAATGATTAACTTTACCGAAAAAATGTAAAGGAAAATTTTTCTGGCAATTTAATTTCCTACAAAAAAGGTCCTTTAGACCTTATTGCTAAAATCAATATTTCTTGAGATATTGAACCTGAACTTATTTGTGATATGAAATTTTTTATGGATTATCAAACCAAAAGTTTGAAATTGTTGATATGTATTTCATATCATACCGCGTGCCTAATGCCAAAAGGGCCTATTACAGCAAGAAGATAGGGGTCCATGCCAAAAGGGCCTATAAAAATTTTTTTTTTGCCATTCTTCTTAAAATTGCTTGAAACGTGAAGATCTGTAAAAAAAAAAATTTTGATGTACTAAAACCAAAAGGGCCTATCTTAAGATATAGGCCCTTTTGGTTTTAGAAAATTGTCAGCCTAGAACCAAAAGGGCCTATAAAAAAAATCAAAATTTTTCAAAGTTTTGAATAGAAATTGCATACCAGAGCATTTTTTTTTTTGAAAAAAAAAAGTTTAAATAATTTGTTATTGTTTATTTGTTTCAACATTTTGTTATTTTTTATTTGTTTAAGCAATTTGTTTAAACGTTTTTTTAAATTATTTGACTTGTTTTCATTTTTTTTTTTTTGCAAAAAAAAAAGTTGAAGTAATTTGTTATTGTTTATTTGTTTCAACAATTTCTTATTTTTTATTTGTTTAAAGAATTTGTTATTGTTTATTTGTTCAAACAATTTGTTCTTTTTTTTAAACAATTTGTTATAGTTTATTTGTTTAAATAATTTGTTATTGTTTATTTGTTTGAACAATTTGTTATTGATTAAAACGAAACTTAAAGTACTTCTACTTTAAGTACTTTAAATCTCAAGTACTTAAAGTAATAAGTACCTAGTACTTTAAGTACTGCCGGTACTTAATACTTTAAGTACTTAATGTATTTTGTACTTTATATTTGAAGTACTTAAAGTACTAGGTACTTATTACTTTAAGTACTTGAGATTTAAAGTATTTAAAGTACAAGTACTTAAAAAATCAAGTACCAATTTCAAGTACTTTTTGTATTAAAGCATATTTTTACCTTGCATGATACACTGAGAGTCGACAGATTGGAACAGAAATATTTAAACCAAGAATTATCAGAAGCACTGACGATAGAAATTTATTTTTTTAAAAATCTATTTTGATACAGGTATTCATGATAATTCATGATAAATTCACGATATTATATCATGAATTGTTGCAATCGTGGATCCGAATCAATAACAAATTGTTCAAAAATAAACAATAACAAATTATTTAAACAAATAAACTATAACAAATTGTTTAAAAAAATAAGAACAAATTGTTTGAACAAATAAACAATAACAAATTCTTTAAACAAATAAAAAATAACAAATTGTTGAAACAAATAAATAATAACAAATGATTTAAACTTTTTTTTTCCAAATAAAAAAAAAAAAAAATTTTTTCCAAAAAAAAGAAATTTTTTTCAAAAAAAAAAAATTTTTTTTTCAAGAAAAAAAAAATTTTTTCCAAAAAAAATTTTCAATTTTCTTAGCGGAAAGTAAAAAAAAAAATTATAGGCCCTTTTGGCTTTAGATCACTAAATTTTCAATGTCCTAAAGCCAAAATTTGAGACATAGGCCCTTTTGGCTTTGGAAATTTTTTTTTTGTCTTTAGGCTTAGAAAATGTTGGCAAAACTATTGGCGCAAAAAAAAAAAATTATAGGCCCTCTTGGTTTTGCAAAGCCAAAAGAGCCTATAACTTTTATAGGCCCTTTTGGCATTAGGCACGCGATATAACCACTGGTGATATGATATGGAATATCAACAATTTAAAACTTTTGGTTCGATAAACTATACAAATTTTATACCATAAATAAGTTAAGGTTAAATATCTCAAGAAATATTAATTTTAGCAGTTAGGTCTGGAGGACCTTTTTTGTGGGAAATTAAATTTCCAACAAAATTTCTCTTTATGATTTTTCGGTTAAGTTAATCATTTCGGAGATAACGGCAAAAGATGGAAAATTTTGGGTAAAAATCAACTTTAGGGACCCGTACCATCGCACTAGTGTAAGTTACACTTACGTTGTCTCGGACACTTTTAAAGATCGTTCAATTCTGCCTAAATTGCGACCAAAATCAATGCGATAGCACACAAAACCGCGGAGTGGTAAAATTTTGACGAAAAAAGTTTTTCATTTACGTGTATTTTAGATGAAAAAACTTATCACGCGAAGGGAAAGTACTTGATATTAATATTAAGGGCTGTAACTTTCACGGATTTTTCTTTCAGACACATACAACAAAATTTCGGGTGGGAAGTGGAAGAAATAAAAAACGTAAAAAAAAAAAAATCGCCCGAATAAATACGTATGCGTCATACGCATGTATCAAGGTGATTAGAAAAACACTTTATTTTTCGATCAAGTCCTTTATCGAGATTGATTTCAGCACACAATTTCTAGAAAAAAAAATAAGCTCTGTACAATGTCCTCCTTTTCGAACGATTTGTCGATGTCGAAATTCATGCAATCTCGATTATTACACTTTCAATAACGGATCTTTTGTTCATCTGTTTTTTTTTTTTTTTTTTTTCTATATCATTAATTCGTAACACTGCATCAATTTGAATTCAAGTATGGAAAGGACAATGGTGTTATCAAAGATTTTCTAAGACTCAGTGAATTATGAAAAATCGCAATTCGAAACGCAATAGGGGAACAGAGTGGTTTTTCTAGGATCATCCAACGACATAAAACGCAGAATAAAATTAATCAGTGTGTTTTCTTTGTTCTTCAATGTTGAAAAAAGTTCGAGTTAATGTAAACAACGGTGATTGTGATGTCATCGCGAAATACCCTGACAACGTCAGCGGGAAGCGAAAGAAATTGGGACAATTTATCGTGATCGATGCCCTGATCGGTTCCACCGAGGGCATTTCTCAAAAGATGCGTCGCCGCGTTACCGTCCAAGGGCCTCTTTCTCAAGCCGTCTTTGCGCTGCAACAGCATCTCATTTATCTCCGACAATTTCATACTCGATTCCGGCAGTTTCAACGGACCAAGAGTCATTTTGCCGCTCATGTGCTCGGCAACGAGACCAACGGCCTCGCTCGGTGTTAACAAGTCCCAAAGACCGTCGCTACCGAGTATGATGAACTTGTCACTTTTCACGAGTCTACGATACACAACGTCCGGTCTAGCGGTCAAATAAGGCGGCGTATGATAATTCGGCGGTACAGCCGCTTCACCGAGATACGGTACAACGACTTCTTTCATTAATTCCTTGCTCCATTTGTAACGAAAATCGCCGAGTGAACGAAGCGGCGCCAATTGCCCCAGCAAACGTTCCATCTTTATCACCGTCGATCTCTCCGTCGACGGATGCTCCGACAATATTCTCTCGACTTCCGCTCGATTGTCCGTATTGTGCTCCACGGTCATCAGTTTTGCTGACCATCCATCGTCTCTTTCGCGGAACGATAATATACACCAAGAGAAAAAGAAAAAAGAAAAGGAAGCATTAAGGATATATCGATGGAAAATGGACCGCCGATGACGAATATGCAATCTAAAAAAATGAAATTCCCAAGAGTAACGGGCGAACGGACTGTTTCTATGCAACCGTAGACTCGGAACGATACCCGTAGGCTTTGATCGATACCTGATTGCGAGCCGACGACAGCTTGACAATCACCGACACCGGCAACGTGAAGATGAGGTCCGTCTATGTGAGCGACAACGGCAACCGCTCCGCTCATTGCTACGGATAACGTTCTCGCTGCGTCCTTTGTTCGTAATTTGTGCAAAGCTTCGTTCGACAAGTCATTGTCAAGCCGTAGAAATGCATTTACGAGTGATCCTTCGATCTTCGTGTCCGACGTTATTTTTCCATCAATAAGATCGCGCAAAAATGAAACGAAACTATCGTTGTAGAGGCTCTTGATGCCAGAGACGAATTCCAGCTTGTCATTGTAACGTTCCAATAATTCAAGACTCTCGTTCATTCCTCTAGATTCAACGTAACTTTTTAGAATATTCGGCGGTAGAAGGCACGCCGCTATATAGTGAAATAGCCTTTTGGCTACTACTTGAGCGCAAGCACCGCCGCCATGACCGTCGAATATTCCCATCAGAAAACCTAGTGGAATTGAACAAAATATTCAATAGTTATGAAAAATTTAATAATTATAAAAAAATAAAAAAACGTATTTCGAGTATCGCCGGTGAGGTTAAAATTTTATGAAAATGCATTCCGATGAAAAAAATTGTCACCGTTTATATATCTCGATATTATTAATAAAAAACGCACACCGAAGATCGATCGCGCATAAATTATCGAGCAACGCGCAAGGTTTCGATTCTCCTGATCGGCGGGTTGAAAATTTGTAGTTCCGAATTTGTGTAAAATTTACCATTCGTCCGTAGACATCTTGCCTCCGATCTGGTATCTTCCATAGGATTATTGGACGGTAGTTGATTGGATTCGTAAAACTTGACCGAACCCCGCTTATCGAATTCTTTGGTAAATTCATTGACTCTTAGGATTTTTGTAACCTGCAACCGATCGTACCGACAATTAATTATTTTACCGAAAAACAAAAAAGCTAATTATAAAATGAATTTTAAACCATGATGAAGATAAGAAAAAAAAATTCACATCTTCCGGAAGATGTATGTTTTAAAAATGGGCTATGATTTCGATGAAAAAAGTCATTGTATCAACGGCGCGTCGAGTATTGTCTTTAAACAGTTCGGAATGAGCGAAGAATGTTATTTTATCGAAAACTATTTTTTTTTATGCTCGTTATAATACAAATATAATATCCGGATAAATTTAAAAATTTCTTTACTTCTATAGTTAATTATGAAAAAATTGCCAAAAGCAACTGTCCTTTTTCCGCCGTTACCCCGCTTCGTGCTTTGAATTAATATCATCGTTACTTTAAATTAATAATTACTCGAAGGATAAATTTTTAAGACCGTGCCCAAAATATTCTAGAACGGAGTCAGCGAGATTGTAAATTAAAAAACAAAACTAATTTTCATTGCATCGCACCGCCACGAACTTGGCCACTGTGTTGATCATGCGGAAGGAATTATTTTACGCGTCGCAAGGATCTTAATTGGTACGTATAATGAAATAAATGTGTAAGAAAAAATAACGTAAAAATAGAATCACCTCCTGTGGCGTGAGACGCGGCACAGAGGCGTAAAGTCTCACGCAAGATATTTCCTTATGACATCGCGTACGCGGTGAACGATGGGCTATCGCGCAATCGTAACGTTTGACAAAACTCTGTATACCACAGCGCAAAACCATAATGACACATGAGTTTGTACGTTAAAAATTCGCGCTGAAAGGTAACGGCTCATTCGCTGATAACGTAAATGCGTTTTTCACCACCGTCGACCTTGACTTTGATCGATGTTGCAACCATTGCAAACACCATGCTCTCTATCGTTATTCGTGTCTCGTTAACGAAGGTTAGAAAGCCCTGAGCCCATGTCTCCCCGGCCGCTGCGCCGCCTCGTCGCAACATTCCTATTCCTATATATAAAATATCGCACTCTGAATCCTTGAAAAATTTATTATATATAATATATCATTGAACCAAACTTTCCCATCATCAGTTTCATTCTTCGTTCTAATTATCACTCTGTTGGAGTGATAAATTGTAATGGGAACTGAGTTGAGAGCTTGAGAGTCGAGAGCACGATCATACACAGTCGTACAACTCGTACATACGAGATGTGAATATGTGATACGAGCAGATACACGAGACTACGAGCGTCGAGCAAGTTCTTGCGCGCGCGGCGTGGCGCGGTGGCGCGAGGTGGTTCTCTCGGGAGTCGGTTCAGAATGACTCGCCGGGCCCGGGCGACTTTTCTCTCTTTCTTTCCTATAAAGCCTGGTTTATCCAGCGGCCGTAACTTAACTTAGCCGTAACTCAAAAAGTTGAAAGTATATATTGCCCTTGTGGCGTTTATGCAGCAATTAGCCGTAAGCCCGTAACCGTAATCGTGCATAAACGCTACAAGGGCAATATATACTTTCAACTTTCTTAAGTTACGGCTAAGTTAAGTTACGGCCGCTGGATAAACCAGGCTTAAGGGGAGAAAGAGAGAAAAGTCGCCCGGCAAGCATTCGGAATGTATTCCGGGATTCGAAACCACGCGGATCGACGGGAACCGTACGTGTGAAAGAACAGGAGGAGGGATGTGAGTCTGAAGAGGCAAAACAAAAACAGTGCATTTTTTTTTTTATCATTCATAAATCACAAGTGTGCTGAATTTACTGAAACTTTCTTCGAGCAAAGATGAGAATGAACGGTTGCAAATGGAGAAACATTTGAACAGCATTTCATAATCATTTTTTTTAGATGAATTGAAAAATTGAATGAATCATCGATGATGGTTAATAATGCGGTTAATGTGGTCGCAATCCTTCAGAGACAATAATTCAATATTTATTCGTTAAAATATCTTATCTATATTTGGTCAGGTCGATACAAGACGTTCTTTATGCGTAACGGATTAAATTTTCATGATCGTTTGTACAAACACCGTAGAATAACGTGTATGTACGGGAACATGGGGCAAAACGGACACGTTCTAAAACTAAAAAATTATAAAATCCAAAAAATTTCTTATTTTTGAAAAAACTTATAGTTTCGAAGACTGAAAGTAAAAATCAATGTACAAATTGTAATTATAATGATTATTTTATTTATATTTTACAAAAATCGCATTGGTAACTTATTTGATCGTTCTCAAAGCCAGCGATAAAATTACGGAACAATAAAATTATGGTGTATGTATCTTAGATAAGTCAGAATCATTGATTATAGATTTTTACCGCCTCTCAGAGGGCGGCGTGCCCGTTTTGCCCGAGTATACGAATATGTAAAAATAAGGTGATTTGTTCACCGATAAAGTGATATCGTAGTCTATTTTCTACGTGGAAAAAAATTGGAACAAGTGGATCTGAAGATTTGCCTTGGTTTTTGTCTTATTCCATCCGAGGGACGATCTTTTGGCTTAATTTCTTCGTTCATCTTGTCGAGTTAATATTTCATTCGGGCACAGTGGATTAGAAAGAACGCCTGAATTATCGAGATTTTTTTGCATCCGAGATGGCGTGCCCTTGCCCCGGATTTTTTTTATTGAAAATTCGGAAAACTAGGATCGGGTATCAGCTTCAATCGGGACTTGAAAATAGTTAAAAGACCATGCGCTTAGCGATGAAAACCACTTAATTTCTTAATGTAAGTGCCCGTTTTGCCCCATGTTCTCCTATAACACCATGGTTAACACTATCGACGCGAATAATCATAGCGTTTACTTGACCCAGAGAGTAAAGTCTCGTCGAAACACAAATTGTGCTCGGTCATAATGTAACTTGATGTAAATACGCGTAACGAAATGATAGTTAAAAAAAGAAAACGGGATTCGAGCGTTCGAGGAAACAAATACAGAAACTCAAAGTCGACGAATGATCAAACGTGATACTCTCCGCCATCGAGTTTATCGTCGGTCAGCCAGTATACGAGATCGGCGCAAGTCGCCGGCTCGAGATAAATGAATCCCACTAACATGCCCTCGGCAATTCCGAGGATCACGCCGGTAATTAGGTCCAACAGATGATGTCTTCTGAGAAGAAGTCGCGATACGCAGACACACGTGGACCAAGCGAGAAGAGGCGGCACGAAAATCACGGATACGGGCCAAAGATTGAGAAAAAAATAAACTATCATGGAAGAGCGCGACGCGTGACCCGATGGAAATGAATATTTGTCCGGACCCATGCACAGAGGATCGTCGTTTACGGCCGGTCGTCTTCTGCGCGTTGCCGCTTTGAGCAGACAAACGACGACGATGTCGATGAGTAACGCTGAAATAAAAAAAACATTTGTATTATTATCATAATTATGATTATAATTAGGTAATACGCGGTGCAGATATAAAAAAATCGATTTATTTTTTTAAATTTCATATTCATAATGTACATATATTTAAGTAGAACACAGAAAATTTCATGTCGATCTGACAAATATTTTCATAGTTACAGGCATATTTGTAAGTAATTACAGTGTGTAAAGTGCGTTTGAAACTTTGAACGCATCTTTCTCATAACTGTTTTATGAGTCTACGAGCAATATTTCTAATAAACGGTGTAAACGATCGGTCTCAAATTTTTACACGAGCTCTGCAAATGTATTTTTTAGCAATCGACCCAAGGTCTTTTTTTTACAGATAAATATTTTCCATTTTATAAACAATTTAAGTGAAAAGTTTTCACCAAAAATCGATATTTGTTTTTGAGAATCCCCCGCTTTGTTAAAAATACATATTTTGCTTGTTTCTTCGTTCCGACACTAGATTATACCTTGTATCGACAAAATCTTATAAATTTTTTCATTCTGAATTATCCAATCCCGAGATATCGTCCTAACCGCGAAACGCCGTTTTTCATAGGCCCTCCCGGAGATCAGCTATGGCGGCTTCGCGAATCATTATTTTTAAAAAGAATAATTTCGAAATCAAGTTAAAAGTTACAAAAATATCCATATAAATTTTCACGTCGATAAATTGAAATGACTTTTCAGACAAAATTCTTAAGCGATTACTCGATCGAGAACTTTTTCCATCGTTCGAACGGATAAATAATTTACCTATCATCAGATTGACTTGCATCTGATAGAGACTTTTGCTGTTGAGGATCCATACGAATGCTAATAAGCATGCCAACCATGAAATCCCGTGGCACGAGTACTGAAAAACGTCAAAATTGTATACGCGTAAGTTACATCAACATTGGAACGGTAAGGAACGGAAGAAAATAAAAATCATCGACCGATATAATCACCTCGAGCAATCTGTAATGAACTTTGAGCTGTCCAAGGGGCAAAAATCTTTCCAGGCCTCTGACGGAGATGTCCGTCAGATAAGCATCCACCGCCAATAATCTCCTCAAGGTCGAAGGAACTTTTCGCTTTTCCGTACCCTACGGTAAGTTTGATTACTCAAAAATGTTTTGAGAAAATTTGCACAAATACGAATATTGAAAAATGTATTCGTATAATTTGGTCAACTTTTTTTTTCAAATTTATTTTTTTCAATCTTACCTGTGACATTTTATCATGCAGTGATTTTTACGATATTCAGGTTGGGTTCCGAAATAGTACCAAATATATTTTCCGCTTTACAATTAGTCGAGCGATAAAATTCGTGATTGACAATTTTCTTTATGCAGCCTGGATAATCTTGTCGAATATCGTTGACGTTGAGCCGGCACTCGCCACTCCGGCACCCAATGAAATATTAAGATATTAAGTACCAGCAACCAAGATTGAGTTCCATAGAAGCGTACAGCCTGCAAGCCCGTTTGAACCAGGGGGTACAAGCCACCATAGTAAATGTTGAGGCAAAGTTTGCGCTGGTGGCGCTCGTAGTAGACGGTTAGAGAACTAATACCTATGACATATATATATGCGTATGACATATATATATATACAGATTTACCCCCTCTCCACGGCCCCCGAAGCAGATTCATTATTATTATTATTATTATTTCATTTCAAATGTCCCAGGATACAAAAATATAATAAAAATGCCAGTATATTCGTGTTTTAATATATTTCAAATATTTTGTATAATTATTCATCTCAATATATGACTATTTACAACATTCATATTTACACATCGAAATATTTAACAAGCTTTTAGATAAAAAACGCGCTTAAAAATTCTTTTTCTATTCGCGTATCGCATAAAATTAATCAGTTATAACTTTGCAAAGTTTTAGCTGCACAATCGGTTTCTACATTACATATTTGACAAGCTTTCATGTTATAAACCAACTTAAAAATTGTTTTTCTATTCGCGTATAACATAAAATTGTTCAGCTATAACTTTGCAAAGTTTTAACCGCACAACCATTGTTTACATCAAATATTTAACGAGCTTTTATACGTAAAATAAACTTAACAAATCTTTTTCTCTTCGCGGATCGCATAAAATTAATCAGTCAGAACTTTGCAAAGTTTCAGCTGCACAATCAGTTTTTACATTACATATTTCACAAGCTTTCATGTTATAAACAAACTTAAAAATTGTTTTTCTATTCGCGTATCACATAAAATTATTCAGCTATAACTTTGCAAAGCTTTAACCACACAACTAGTATTTACATTAAATATTCGACGAGCTTTTATATGTAAAACAAACTTAAAAAATCTTTTTCTATTCGGTATAACATAAAATTAATCAGTCAGAGCTTTGCAAAGTTTTAGCTGCATAATCGGTTTTTACATCACATATTTGACAAGCCTTCATGTTATAAAAAAACTTAAAAATTGTTTTTCTATTCGCGTATCACATAAAATTAATCAGTCCGAACTTTGCAAAGTTTTAGCTGCACAATCAGTTTTTACATCACATGTTTGACAAGCTTTCATGTTATAAACAAACTTGAAAATTGTTTTTCTATTCGCGTATCATATAAAATTAATCAGTCAGAACTTTGCAAAGTTTCAGCTGCACAATCGGTTTTTACATCACATATTTGACAAGCTTTCATGTTATAAAGAAACTTAAAAATTGTTTTTCTATTCGCGTATAATATAAAATTATTCAGCTATAACTTTGCAAAGCTTTAACCGCATAACCACTGTTTACATTAAATATTTGACGAGCTTTTATATGTAAAACAAACTTATAAAATCTTTTTTTATTCGGGTGTCACATAAAATTA
Source organism: Alloplasta piceator (assembly GCA_946863875.1). Taxonomy (NCBI): domain Eukaryota; kingdom Metazoa; phylum Arthropoda; class Insecta; order Hymenoptera; family Ichneumonidae; genus Alloplasta; species Alloplasta piceator. Next base: position 80,051,247 of record OX333071.1, read on the forward strand.
ATCAGCTATAACTTCGCAAAGTTTTAACTGTACAACCAGCATTTACATCAAATATTTAACGAGCTTTTATATATAAAACAATATTAACATTTTTCGCCAACATATATTTTTGTACGAAGTGAACCGAACACAAATGTCGATTTGTCACATGCACTGGAGAAACATTCAGCAGCTTAGGATTCCCACTTGCAGCAAGCCACTTTAAAAACTGATCAGACTCTGTCATCGGATTTGGGAATTTGAAGAAGCATGTAGCCTCTGACGAACATCCCGCTATCAAACACTTCCTCGACATAGCTGTTACAAACAACAAGTAGAAAGGATTTTTTTAGATTCATAATTCTTATAAAAATAGTGCAGTCCACCTTCAATATTATATATTTGCTTAAATTAACAAATATTCGGTTGAGAATTCAACTTGAGATCAAAATACGAGAAGAGGTTAGGTTAATAACAAAACGAGATATATTTACCTTGCTTCGGTGAAGATAAAAAATGATTATTAAAAGGATCGCCCAATACGATGCACTCGACTTTTCTGCAAGCTGCACAATATATTTGCAAAAAGATAACAAAAAACAGTCCAAAAAACACACCCGAGCGCACTATGAAGACGCGCAGGGGGTACAAGCCACCGTAGTAAATGGTGAGGCAAAGTTGCGCTGGTGGCGCCGTAGTAGACAGCCTAGGAACTAATGCCTATGACATATATATATACATATGTCATATATATAGGCTTACCCCCTCTCCACGACCCAAAGCAGGTTTATTATTATTATTATTATTTCGTTTTTAATGTCCCAGGATATAAAAATATAATAAAAATGCCAGTATTTTGTATTTCAATATATTTAAAATATTTCTTATATTTATTCGTCTTAATATATGTTTATTTGCAATATTTATTTTTACACATCACATATTTAACAAGCTTCTATGTAAAAGACAAACTTAAACTTCGTTTTTCTATTCGCGTATCACATTAAATTAATCAGTTATAACTTTGCAAAGTTTTAACCGCACAAAAAGTTTTGACATGAAATATTTAACGAGCTTTTATATATATAACAAAGTTGATCAATTTTTACTATTCGCGTTTTACATTAAATTAATCAGTTATAACTTTGCAAAGTTCTAACCGCACAATTGGTTTTTACATAAAATATTTATAGAGATTTTATATATAAAACAAACTTAACAAATTTTTGCTATTCACGTATCACATGATATTAATCAGTTATAACTTTGCAAAGTTTTAACCGCACAATTGGTTTTTACAAGAAATATTTAACGAGCTCTTATATATAAAACATACAACAAATTTTTACGATTCGCGTATCACATTTAAGAAATCAGTTATAACTTTGCAAAGTTTTAACCGCACAAAAAGTTTTGACATGAAATATTTAACGAGCTTTTATATATAAAACAAACTTAACAAGTTTTTGCTATTCGCGTATCACATGATATTAATCAGTTATAACTTTGCAAAGTTTTAACCGCACAATTGGTTTTTACAAGAAATATTTATAGAGCTTTTATATGTAAAACATACAACAAATTTTTACGATTCGCGTATCACATTTAAGAAATCAGTTATAACTTTGCAAAGTTTTAACCGCACAATTGGTTTTTACATAAAATATTTATAGAGCTTTTATATGTAAAACAAACTTAACAAGTTCTTGCTATTCGCGTATCACATGATATTAATCAGTTATAACTTTACAAAGTTTTAACCGCACAATTGGTTTTTACATGAAATATTTAACGAGCTTATATATATAAAACAAAGTTGATAAATTTCTACGATTCGCGTATCACATTTAAGTAATCAGTTATAGCTTTGCAAAGTTTTATCCGCACAATCGGTTTTCATATGAAATATTTAACGAGTTTTATATATAAAACAATTATGTTGACCAATTTTTACTATTCGCGTTTTACATTAAATTAATTAGCTATAAATTTGCAAAGTTTTAACCGCATAATCAGTTTTTACATGAAATATTTAATGAGCTTTTATATATAAAAAAAACCAAACTTAACAAATTTTTGCTATTCGCGTATCACATGATATTAATCAGTTATAACTTTGCAAAGTTTTAGCCGCACAATCAGCTTTTACATCACATATTTAACCATAATTAGTTATAATTGTACAATTTTCGAACGGCATAACCAGCGGCGTATCGCTTCACTAGAATTACTCTATACTATACGTTATAAGAGAGGTCACATTAGGAACACGGATATTATTGAAGATTGTATACAGATTGTGTATATACTCGTGGTAAGTTACCTTGCAACACTTCCCATTGCGTGTTTAGCGTTCCAGCTTGAGGATCCTGGTTCGGAGTAGTATTGAGCAGAATAGTGTCTGCATATGTTGACACGTCAAGTTTTTCTGGAAAAGAATTCAAAACAGTTTTTAAATAAATCGATTCATTACTTTATTGATGGAAGAATAATTTTGCTGTTATCTTGTCGAATCCTTCTTATGAGAAAAATATTACTTTTAAAAGGACAGCGGAACTTAGCACAGATAATTTTATTGTACGCACAAATAAAATTGTCTGCGCTAAGTTCCACTGTTCTTTTAAAAGTAATATTTTTGGTCGAAATGGAGCATTCAATATTTTAACTAACACCAACCTTTTCTAACACCAACCTTCATTCTGATATTAGTTTAAAGTATTAAACAAAGATCATGAAATTACCTGGGAGATTCAGAGTCGGAATTGCAGTCGTGCTCAGTTTTTTTGCCAACACATATTTTTGTTCAAAGTGAGCCAAACACAAACGTCGACAAGTTATATGTATCAGAGAAACATTCAGCAGCTGAGGATTCCCGCTTGCAGCCAGCCACTTCAAAAACCGATCAAACTCCATCATGGGGTTTGGGAATCTGAAGAAGCGTTTAGCTTCTGACGAACATCTCGCTACGAAACACTTCCCCGACATAGCTGTTACAAACAAAAAACAGAAATGTTTTTTTACATTCTTAATACTTATAAAAATGTTGCAGTTTGTTATCAATACTACATATTTGCCAAATAAAGAAATATTCTGTTAAGAATTCAACTCAACTTCAAAATACGAGAAGAGGTTAGTTTCATAAAAAAATGAGATATATTTACCTTGCTTTGGTGAAAATAAAAAATAATGATGAAAACGATCGCCCGATACGATATACTTGACTTTTCTGCAAACTGAACAATATATTTTCAAAAGAATAACAAAAAACAGTCCAAAAAACGCTGCGATAAACACACCCTGACTCACTATGATGACGCGCTGCACGCAACAATCTAAGATGGCGGACACCTGCCAGCCTGCGCGAGCGAGATAGAAAATCGATGCAATGGCTTATGGGTAGCGACACTAGCGCTCCTAGTATTCAGCCTAGGCAAAACTTTGCCTCGGCCCTTCCCATCTGTGCTTGGACCCCCTGGTTTGAACGTTTGAAGCAAAGAAAGTTGGGGTAGATTACCCCAACTTTCTAGATGGCACCACCGGCGCCTGTGCTTGTGTGCGCTCATGTATACTACTCGCATGTATGCGTCCGTGTCCGTGATTACCCCAACTTGTAGGCTCCGCCCTACGAGTCGGGGTATTCGTGCTTTCTCTCTCGCTCCCGTTTAAGAGGATATAGCGCTCTCTCTCGCACCAGATCGATAGAGGACGCTAAGTGGGGACTCGTGTGATGTCCGCATCGTGTGCCTACGATCGAGACCAGCTCGTTGAGGATTTTTTTTTTTTTCTAATGGCTTCAGAACTTTTTTCAGGCGTTCAAAAATTTTTTTTTCATGAATAATAATTTCTAGTCTTACAACTATAGTTCACTCCCTTCATTTGAGTCATTATTTATATGCGCGAATAGGGGCGGTAAAGAAATAGGGGAAGGAGACGAAGCAATGCGACTCCCGCCACATGCAAGTTGCCGAGAACACGAGGTTCATGGGCGGAGTATCGACGACCTTACCGACAGTCGGCATAGTAGGTCGATCGCAGAGCCATCCCACGGCTGCACGAGTCGTGGAAAGCTTTGCTTCAAGTGGCCCGTAAGAAGTACGCTTCTATGGAACTCAATCTTCGTTGGTACAAGGGAGGATTGGTTAGGGGATTACGCGCGTATTCTTAACGATCATGAGAGAAAGTGCGACAAGGAGAGGGAAAAGGACAATCGTCATGGGGATCGAGGTGCAACCAGTGATGCAAAATGACCGACATTTTGAGTTCGCGTCAGTCACGCGTCACCTGACCGTCACGTGACCGTCACGTGACGTCATTTTCGTTTTACAAAATTTTCTACGTGAAATGACGGTCATTTTTACTTTCGTCATCTGACAAGACAAGCCTGACAGGGATTTCTATCTAGATGGAAAATGACCGTCACGATTTTTTCGGTCATTTTTTTCGGTCACAACACTTTTAGATTCCATGATAATTGTAAAATTAATTATTTTCATCGTGATTGTTTGAGTAAATTGGGAATTACAATATTAAGAACATTGGAATAAAGGAAGACAGGAATTTTTAATATTTTTTAAATTATAAACGTCGTATTATTATTTTTATTTTCTTCCGAATGGCGGCGGTGTTTGCAGTGTGTGCGCATGCGCAAATAAGATATCGGGCGGTCAGTCATTTTCGTCATTTTTGCATCCGTCATGTGACGGTTCTGTTACGGTCACGTGACGGTCACACGACGGTCACGTTACAGCTTCACATCACTGGGTGCAACGGTGGACATCACAAGCAGTGCAGCCAGATCGGGCGAAAAATCGACCCCCACTCTGCGGCTTTGCACGGTGCAACACAATGAATCCCGCCCGTGTCTGTGAGCGAACGACGTTCGTGTCGCTTCGGGAGAGCCGAGCGCGGCCGAAGCGTCGACCCCTCGCGCGCTGTTGTTCTCCCACCCCATGGCGTCAGATATACGAACACACGTAGAAGTCGCACGACCGTGTGCGACTACAATGTAAGCCGAAGCCGAAGCTGCCGAGGGCCCAGGCTCCGCGGAAAAACGCGGTGAGACTCGAGGCGTGACGTCACCCGGGATCACGAGCGGGTTTTTTAAAATGTAAATGATTTTTTCCCTCGGTGCTCTGCGTTATCAATGAAAACGGAAAAATTTATCGGGGAACAATATAAATTATTTTTCAGTTCATACGTCGATTGAAATGTAATAATAATAAATAATAAAAACATTTTTCGTCAAGAAATTATTTACGACTTATTTACGAGCGATCCTAAATAAATAATTTAAAATGGAATTCAAATGTAAACCTCTTTATAAATTAAATTATTTCTTTGAAATAATTTAAATTTAAATTTGAATTTAAATATTTTTACGAAAAATATTAATTTGTGACAACAAATAAAACCAAACATTTAACAATATTTTATAAATTATTGTTATTCGATTTTTCAGCACTTGAATCCAGTGTCAGAAACATGCCAGCGACGAAAAATTATTGACATCCTTTTATATAGTATTCGATTTTTTAAAATTTAATATAAACAGTAAATAGTACATGCAACATTTTTTATATTGCATATTGCACGTACATACCTCATGATTCAAACAATCTTGATGTACAAGAAAATAGCAAGTAATTGTAGGCGTCGAAAGAGCGGCGTGGATAGTGTGCTCGCTCACAATCTTGAGGGTGCGGGTTCGATCCCATCGCCTGCAATTTTTTTTTTTAACATACATTTTTGGAATTTTTTTTTTTAAATATGGTGAACTGTCTCCGTCTCTGTCTCCGTCTTCGTCTCCGTCTCCGTCTCCGTCTCCGTCTCCGTCTCCGTCTCCGTCTCCGTCTCCGTCTCCGTCTCCGTCTATGTCTCCGTCTATGTCTCCGACTCCGTCTCCGTCTCTGTCTCCGTCTATGCCTCCGTCTCCGTCTCCGTCTCCGTCTCCGTCTCCGTCTCCGTCTCCGTCTCCGTCTCCGTCTCCGTCTCCGTCTCCGTCTCCGTCTCCGTCTCCGTCTCCGTCTCCGTCTCCGTCTCCGTCTCCGTCTCCGTCTCCGTCTCCGTCTATGTCTCCGTCTATGTCTCCGTCTATGTCTCCGTCTATGTCTCCGTCTATGTCTCCGTCTATGTCTCCGTCTATGTCTCCGTCTCCCGTCTCTGTCTCCGTCTATGCCTCCGTCTCCGTCTCCGTCTCCGTGTCCGTCTCCGTCTCCGTCTCCGTCTCCGTCTCCGTCTCCGTCTCCGTCGCCGTCTCCGTCTCCGTCTCCGTCGCCGTCTCCGTCTCCGTCTCCGTCTCCGTCTCCGTCCCCGTCTATGTCGCCGTCTCCGTCTCCGTCTATGTCTCCGTCTCCGTCTATGTCTCCGTCTCCGTCTCCGTCTCCGTCTCCGTCTCTTTGCATATTTGCAGCGAAAACGATGGAAATATTATTGTTTGTAAATTATTTAAACTTTGAAGCCTCTTAAAATACTTTTTGGTACTTTTGAGAGAGATCCGTGAGGAATTTTATTGTCGCAAATAGCGTTTCCGAATTGCCCAGGAAATTACGTGAAGATGCACGCTGAATTATGTTTTTGAACAAAAACGACAAAATTTAAATTTTTTAAATCTTCTTTATCTCTATATCTTCGTATTCTTCTTCTGCTTCTTCTTCTTCTTTATCTCTCTCTAGCTTCGTATTCTTCTTTCTTATCTCTCTCTATCTTCATATTCTTCTTCTTTTTCTTTCTCTCTCTCTATCTTTTTATTCAATATTTCAACATTTTTTCTCTTGATTTTTATCCATATCTCAAAGGCTATATCGATAGGAAATCGATCAATAATTACGAATACTCAATTGGATTGTAGAGGGTTTATATACATGCATATGGAGAAGAAAAAGAAGAATAAGAAGAATGATTTGGGGTCTTTTCAGACTTTTTTTGAAGCGATTTAACTGAATAATAGATTCATTTGGATGATTCCACCCCGATCGAACTGGGAAAAAGTTAACCTTCAGCAAGGGTCAAGGATCTGCGAAAGTAGATAGGCAAATAGACAGGCTTAACGGCGCCGAAAAATCATTTTTTTGTATTATTGATTTTTATTCACATCTGAGGAGCTAGATCGATCAAAAATTGACCGCTGATCACGAATATGCACGAATAAAAGAGATCGGCAAGAGAAATAGGCGAAAACACTGTTTTTATGAAATTCGAGGTTCAGGGTAAGAGCGCGTGAGATGTCAGAGAGAGCGAAATAAAAGAGCATTGCCTTCAGTAGATCGTCAAGATACATGCGTAATGGTGCCTAGAACGAAAATAAAAATATTTTCTTTTTTTCATCGATTTAAGAAATTTTCAAGCCTCTCGAAATGGTTTTTGGCTCTTTTGAGCATGATCTTTGAGGAATTTCACTATCGCAAATAGCGAATTCGCGTTGCGCCGGAAATTTCCGAACCGAAACTCAGGTTTTGAACCTCTGAACGACAAAAAAAATTTGACCTTGAGCCAGGAGGTCAGGGATCAGCGAAAGTAGATGGGCAAATGGACAGGTTCCGTAGCGCCGAAAAATAATTTTTTTCTCCATAGCTATATCAATTGGAAATTTACCGCTGATCACAGACAGAGACGGAGACGAAGACGGAGACGAAGAAGGAGACGGAGACATAGACGGAGACGGAGACGGAGACGGAGACGGAGACGGAGACGGAGACAGAGACATAGACAGAGACAAAGACGGAGACGGAGACGGAGACGGAGACGGAGACGGAGGCGTAGACGGAGACGAAGACGGAGACGGAGACGGAGACATAGACGGAGACGGAGACAGAGACGGAGACGGAGACGGAGACGGAGACTCAGTCACCAAATGTGACTAAGAGGGTCGGGAAAAAAGGTCTCTCCACGAGTATCTAGAACTGGTGCAAAATGCACGATTCGAATTTCTATACTACTCTCTGGAGACATTTTTTTTTTTTTTTTTTTTTAGGATTTCTCCTGGAGACCCTCAGTCACCAAAAGTGACTGAGAGGGTCAGGAAAAAAGGTCTCCCCACGAGTATTTAGAACTGGTGCAAAATGCACGATTCGATTTTCTATACTACTCTCTGGAGACATTTTTTTTTTTTTTTTTTTAGGATTTCTGGAGACCCTCAGTCACCAAAAGTGACTAAGAGGGTCGGGAAAAAAGGTCTCTCCACGAGTATCTAGAACCGGTGCAAAATGCACGATTCGATTTTCTACACTACTCTCTGGAGACATTTTTTTTTTTTTTTTTTTAGGATTTCTCCTGGAGACCCTCAGTCACCAAAAGTGACTGAAAAACTCAGGAAAAAAGGTCTCTCCACGAGTATCTAGAACTGGTGCAAAATGCACGATTCGATGTTCTATATTACTCTCTGGAGACATTTTTTTTTTTTTTTACGGATTTCTTCTGGAGACCCTCAGTCACCAAAAGGGACTGAGAGGGTCAGGAAAAGAGGTCTCTCCGCGAGTATCTAGAACTGGTGTAACATGCACGATTCGATTTTCTATACTACTCTCTGGAGACATTTTTTTTTTTTTTTTTTAGGATTTCTGGAGACCCTCAGTCACCAAAAGTGACTAAGAGGGTCGGGAAAAGAGGTTTCTCCACGAGTATCTAGAACTGGTGCAAAATGCACGACTCGAATTTCTACACTACTCTCTGGAGAACTTTTTTTTTTTTTTTTTCTAGGATTTCTCCTGGAGACCCTCAGTCACCAAAAGTGACTGAGAGGGTCAGGAAAAAAGGTCTCCACGGGTATCTAGAACTGGTGCAAAATGCACGATTCGAATTTCTATACTACTCTCTGGAGACTTTTTTTTTTTTTTTTTTTTTTAGGATTTCTCCTGGAGACCCTCAGTCACCAAAAGTGACTGAGAGGGTCGGGAAAAGAGGTCTCTCCACGAGTATCTAGAACTGGTGCAAAATGCACGATTCGAATTTCTATACTACTCTCTGGGGGCATTTTTTTTTTTCACGGATTTCTTCTGGAGACCCTCAGTCACCAAAAGTGACTGAGAGGGTCAGGGAAAGAGGTCTCTCCACGAGTATCTAGAACTGGTGCAAAATGCACGATTCGATTTTCTATACTACTCTCTGGAGACATTTTTTTTTTTTTTTTTTACGGATTTCTTCTGGAGACCCTCAGTCACCAAAAGTGACTAAGGGGGTCGGGAAAAAAGGTTTCAGGTTTCAGGTTTCAGGTTTCAGGTTTCAGGTTTCAGGTTTCAGGTTTCAGGTTGCAGTTATTGAGGTTGCAGTTATTGAGGTTGCAGTTATTGTGGTTGCAGTTATTGTGGTTGCAGTTATTGAGGTTGCAGTTATTGTGGTTGCAGTTATTGCGGTTGCAGCCATTGAGGTTGCAGTTATTGAGGTTGCAGTTATTGAGGTTGCAGTTATCGAGGTTGCAGTTATTGAGGTTGCAGTTATTGAGGTTGCAGCCATTGAGGTTGCAGTTATTGAGGCTTATTGAGGTTGCAGTTATTGAGGTTGCAGTTATTGAGGTTGCAGTTATTGAGGTTGCAGTTATTGAGGTTGCAGTTATTGAGGTTGCAGTTATTGAGGTTGCAGTTATTGAGGTTGCAGTTATTGAGGTTGCAGTTATTGAGGTTGCAGTTATTGAGGTTGCAGTTATTGAGGTTGCAGTTATTGAGGTTGCAGTTATTGAGGTTGCAGTTATTGAGGTTGCAGTTATTGAGGTTGCAGTTATTGAGGTTGCAGTTATTGAGGTTGCAGTTATTGAGGTTGCAGTTATTGAGGTTGCAGTTATTGAGGTTGCAGTTATTGAGGTTGCAGTTATTGAGGTTGCAGTTATTGAGGTTGCAGTTATTGAGGTTTATTGAGGTTGCAGTTATTGAGGTTGCAGTTATTGAGGTTGTTGAGGTTTATTGAGGTTTATTGAGGTTTATTGAGGTTGCAGTTATTGAGGTTGCAGTTATTGAGGTTGCAGTTATTGAGGTTGCAGTTATTGAGGTTGCAGTTATTGAGGTTGCAGTTATTGAGGTTGCAGTTATTGAGGTTGCAGTTATTGAGGTTGCAGTTATTGAGGTTGCAGTTATTGAGGTTGCAGTTATTGAGGTTGCAGTTATTGAGGTTGCAGTTATTGAGGTTGCAGTTATTGAGGTTGCAGTTATTGAGGTTGCAGTTATTGAGGTTGCAGTTATTGAGGTTGCAGTTATTGAGGTTGCAGTTATTGAGGTTGCAGTTATTGAGGTTGCAGTTATTGAGGTTGCAGTTATTGAGGTTGCAGTTATTGAGGTTGCAGTTATTGAGGTTGCAGTTATTGAGGTTGCAGTTATTGAGGTTTATTGAGGTTTATTGAGGTTTATTGAGGTT